>CM019718.1:49803789-50366289 GCA_009760885.1 Achatina immaculata
AGCAGGTCTCTTGATATGACCAAACTGTTTGAAGCTGTTTAGCTCTAATGTTTTTCATTATTCCCCTCTTCAGTTTCATTAATAGTTATCATTTCTTGGTTTTATCTTGCGTTTGTGGAAATCGGCCTTATTTTCTGTGTACCCACATTTCAAAGATGTCAATTTTCTTTTTCGTTTTCATATTTGATACCCTAGCTTCTACATACAAGAGGAGTGATAGGGCGATGGTGAGCAGTTCGTGCTGGCGTTTCTTCTAGTCTCCGCGTTCTCCTGCAGAGCAAGACACGTACAGATTGTGTCCTCTTAAAATTCTGTCAGGTCTGGTGCTTCAGATAATTATGTCTTAACGTATACGTTTCTGTAGTTGTATATCCGGTTGTGTGTGTTTTTTTCTTCTTTCCATCCTTGACTTGGATTTCCATGTTTATGTAGAAAAACTTTTAATATATTTCTGGTTTTTTTTTGTGTGTGTCTTTCCGTCCTTGACTTGGATTTCCATGTTTATGTAGAAAAACTTTTAATATCTTTCCAGATGTCTCTCCTTGTTCTTGACTTAGTATTCCATACTGATCTATTGAAAGTATTAACGTCTTTGCTTCTGTTCTTCATTTCAGATTCCATGTTAATTAATTAATGTTAATTAATAAAGCTGTTCCTACTTTTTTTCTTAATTAATTTTAATATTTAGGATTCCATATTGATCTATTGAAAGTTTTAATATTTCTGTAAATGTTTCTTTCCATTCTTACCTTAGGATTCCTTGTTCATCTATTGAAAACTTTAATACCTCTTTTTGTGTTCTTTTCTTCATCTTTATCCAGCAAAACATTCTCTTTCAAGTGCATCATTAGAGTGCGAAACTCTAAAACCTTCATTCTGACTCTTCATCCAGTCCAACATTAGAATACGTGAGTACTCACTTCTGTTGCATTTTCAAGTACCGATTCATATTTCAGACAAAAAAATAAAATACTAATTTAATGTCTTGCTCAAAGATTTACTTACTTGAAAAAAATAATTGAATCAAAAGACTTTGGGAAGCGATGAAATATTTATAAAGTCTATCGTTCACAAAAACCTACCAGTATTATGAAAGATAAGAGGAATGACGACTGCGGTAAAACTGTTCCTGCTAATGAAAGTACACAGAGGTATTATGGTTCAGTTTTATAAAATGATAGAAAGAGTGAGAAAAGAGGGCAAGAACAAAAGTGGCAGAAGGTAAAATGAGCACGTATAAATAAACACCATACAATAATCCAATATTTCAGCAAATGTCTTTATCAAGGACCCAATACAAAAACAATACAACAGACAGAAACACGAGAAATAGATGAAAAACTAAACACTTTTTTTTATTCTTCTTATGTTGTTATTGTTAATTTTCCAGCCCATTTCTGTCTTCCTCTAATCCAAGTCTTGTCCTTTCAGTGATCTCTGTTTCATTCTGAACCTTCTTTCATGCACTCCCTTCACATTTTCCTCTCTCACTTTTATTCTTTGCGCCATCTAGGTGACTTTTGTTTGAGCCATAGTTGTCCAGGTTTTTTTTTAAACATCTAAGACATGACGTCATGTATTCTTTACTCATTTCTCGAGCAATCACCGCTTAAATAACTTAAGTAATTTCGTTTGTCACAGCCAATACCGGTCCTCCGTAGCTAAGTCGTTAAGATCCACTTCGAAGAGCAGCGCCAACTGGAAGATCACGGGTTCAATTCGGGACAGAAGGGAGAAAAAAAAAAAAAAGCAAGAACTGACAAGACCTCTGGGAGTCATGACCCAGAGGGCCCTTCCCCCCCCCCCCCCCCATAGTGTCAGGAGTTTAATAGGGCCGAAACACTTGTATGAGAGGGTACTTCCTCTGATGATCTGAAGGAACTGTGTTGTTGTTGTTGTTGTTCAGCTCTCTACAGTAGAGAGTTTCCTGCATACTCTCATTTCTCAGCCAATCGCCGGCTCCTACTCTGCGCTTACCTAAATTTTTCTGCCCGCATTCTGTGCCCTTCTTTCTTACAAAGATCCTAAAACAGCTAAGCGTTTAATTTTTCGTCTTTTTATGTGATATCTTATTTTTATATGATCCATAAAAAGGCTTTTTTATATACAAAATATTGAATAGTTGTATGTTTTTCATTTACACGTGATCATCTTACTTCCCGCCATTTTGTTTCTGCCCACTTTCCTCAGTCATTCTGTTCTTCTGCACAGGGGAACCATACTCCTCTGTATGGCTTTGTTATTTACATCTTACATCCTCCCCGTGCCGTTAAACGTCACATAGCCTCGCACAGTTGTTTGCCAAGTTTTCCTGTTCTCAGCGAGTCTTTCAACCTCATCAAGAGATGTTATGCCCACTAAACTGGCTTCTCTTAACAATGCCCTCTTTAGAGTTTCACTTGGTCGACCTCTTTTTCTTCGGCCTGTTGTGTTCCACTTGATAGCTTTTTTTGTTATTATCTGATTGTTTCTTCTCATTACATGCCCTACATATGTCCACCTCCTTTTCCTGATCACCCATGAGACAGGTTGTTGTTTGCTCATCTGTCTTATCTCTGCGTTGTTCTTGAATTCGTTCCACTTTTTACCGTGTATTTTCCTTAGGCACTTGTTTTCAAAAGAGTCTAATTTCTTGTCTATTTCTTTAGTTGATTTCCAGCTTTCGCATGCATAAATGAGGTTGGATATCACATTTGAATTGAATAGTCTTAACATGGTTTTTGTGCTTATAACTTTTGAATGTCATAGAACCCGTTTTACCGGAATCGTCATTTCTGTCATCAGGAGAAAAAAAAACACGAATGAATGACAATGACAGAAATGTCACATTTTCTTTAACAGAAACGCTTGACGACCAGGGTAACTGCGTTCTTGGATATGTCATTCAGATGTCGGAGAAGCAGATCTCCTAAGCGTAAGCCTTTGTGAACTTCATATCTCATCTCATGCACGTAATAACGTAATTGATGTTGCGAGAAATGCAGGTAAAGCCCTCTTGAATTGATAACGTGGACTTTGAGAGAGATACCCACCTGTTGCTGGGAATTTTGATTGAAGTTATAGCATATCAAATTGTTTTTATGAAGTTTGGCCAGCATCATAACATACAAAACAGACGTGCGAGCGAGGAAAACGATTTTAAAGGTATATTTGGCAAACACTCGTCGTTGGTTCTGTGAATGTTCTCATCAGTGAAGGCCGAGCAGACACCTGCCTGGTAAAAGCTGCGACATTCCAACAAGAAGTGTGACCTGTTTGTGACCTGGACCAACTTCCTGGTAAACAGTTAACAGACAGTAGTGACAAAACTGAATTAAGTTCAGCTTGCCTGACTCCTTTGTTCGAAAGAATCAACGTCGGAAGGACGTCATCAGGTCTCGGCTCCAGGACGGAAGGACAGTCTTCAGCTCTCGGGTCCACCGCTGAAGGACAATCTTCAGCTCTCGGCTCCACCGCTGAAGGACAGTCTTCAGCTCTCGGCTCCACTGCTGAAGGACAGTTTTCAGCTCTCGGCTCCACGACGGAAGGACAGTTTTCAGCTCTCGGCTCCACGACGGAAGGACAGTTTTCAGCTCTCGGCTCCACGACGGAAGGACAGTCTTCAGCTCTCAGCTTCACTACGGAAGAGTAATTTTCAGGTCTTTGGTCCACAACAGTAGGACAGTTCTTGTTCTAGACTGTCTGGAAATGCGACTTTTGTCAGATGCAGCGGATGCCGCGATGGATGACAACGAAGGCCAATGATCGCGCCTTAAGGGAGAGCGGATTATGCTGGCTTAACTGAAGATCAGAAAGAGCCCCAATGAACGAACTTCTCGTCGATTTCTAAGTCAATCTTGAGGTAACAGCGAGTCCTACACCCTACGCCATGCTGAAGGCGCAACAAAGCCTCAGCCTAGAGCTCAGAACAAAGAGCTGGAACAGGTTCACGGGCTGTTCGGGGTTGCCGGCCCTGATAAGAGTACCAATACTTCATCACGGTCATCTTTGCTGTCATCTACTTGCTTTAACCCGAACACTTTCCTCCTATAACCGCCTTCCAGCCAGAAGACCAGCTCTATATGCCTCTGTGTACACAGCATAGACAAGAGATATGCTTATTATTTATTTATGTAATCTTTTAATTGTGTCTTCATGATTATTAATGCTCATTAATAAATGCTGAATGACCGTGTAATGACTGAAAGCTGTATGATGAAGGGCAGAATCTTAGACGGGCCTGCGTGCCCAGTTTTTTAACCCTTCAAAAATAAAGTTTGTTCGTTTCGTAGTGCTAAAAAACAGGGAACCCCGATGTAAAACCATGCTCTGAGATTCATCAAAACCATCAGGCAAAACGCCACGAGACAATCCGAGAATAAAAATCCACACTCAGTGTCAAACAAAACAAAAAATGATCGTAATATTCAGAGCATTGACGGAAGGGGACCAAAAAAAAAAAAAAAATCAGAGAAAATGTGAGAGAAAAGTCAATCTAGCCTCTAGCACATTCATTTAGACAAGTTCTGTATTCTATATCCGGGAATCGAACAAAAGGAAGAGCAGAGGTTATTTCAGAAATGCACGTGGGCAGGGAGTTCATTTCAAGTTTGTAAAAGTGCATTTTTTAATCAGAGATTTGTCGCACATTTGTGAGCCTACCTTCGCTCTTTTCTTAACTACAAATAGGCTAGCATCACATTTGTAAATTGTTCTTTGTTTCTTCACTAACAGAGTAGGCTAGCATCACATTTGTAAATTGTTCTGTGTTCTTCACTTTAGCGCTGGCAGCACAGTTTATACCCTTCCCCTACTAAAACTAGAACTAAAGAAGACAGAAATCGATGACAGCAGATCAGAAAATGTTCATTAGTTTTTTTTTCTCTAATTTACATTTCTTCATCGCAGCGAAGAGCTCATTCCTTGCAATACATTGCCCATATTTGGCTTTATAGTTATGGCTTTGTATACTTAATATTGAGGAAGGCTGGCTAGTAAAGAGGATTAAAGAGAGAAAAATTAAATGTTTTGGACACATTAAACGTCATGATAATTTGGAGAAAACCGTCTTGGAAGGGTACATAATGGGAAAAAGAAAGAGAGGAAGACCAAGATGAAGATGGCTGCAAGACATCGTTGATGATCTGCAAATGGATGCATCAGGACCAGGCCATCTTGCTCACAACCTAGAGGCCTACAGGAGTGGTGTTAGGGAGGCAAAGTTCCGCAAGGGACATGCAAATGAATGAATGAATGAATGAGTTATGGCCGACAACACACACACACACATGATGAACCGCACACACACACACTATCTATCTATCTATCTATCTATCTATCTATCTATCTATCAGAACATCATACTCAGCCCACACATGCACTCTCCCCGGCCCCCAACCAAGGGAAGTAACAAACATCTTCCCTAAGGTTTACTGAGTGCGAAAATCTGTCAATCAAAACGTAGACTAGACCAGAGTCGGCCTGAGCCTTTGTTTTCTGACCCCCTCTATCGCGCAGATAGCGGCTCGTACTTTCCTCGTTCACAGGCGTTCGGTGGGCTCACGGGCCAACAGCTCGTCACGAGGTGAAGCGAGGGCCTGGGTCCCGCAACCTGGCATAGACGTGACGCAATGAGGTCACACGTCAGACTAAGCCTCGACTAAGCAGTATAAGAGGATGGAGATAGTTCAGATAGCAAATCGTGCTGGTGCTTTCAATTTCCTATCAGTTTGAAAGTTTGTTTCGTTTTTTTTTAATTCATAAATTTGATGGACTCACTAAATTTGTTAATACTCGTAGAAGCTCATGTATTTTCCGGAGATATTGTGTAAGTAAAGTCACATGTTTATTCTCTCTCTCTCCTCTCTCTCTCTCTCTCTCTCTCTCTCTCTCTCTGTCTGTTTCTGTCTTTTTCTCAATCTCTCTGCAAAGCCACATGTTTAATCTCTCTCGCTCTCTCTCTTTCTCTCTCTGTGTCTGTTTCTGTCTTTTTCTCAATCTCTCTGCAAAGCCACATGTTTAATCTCTCTCTCTCTCTCTCTCTCTCTCTCTCTCTCTCTCTCGTTTGTGGGAAGAATGAAAGATGGAGTGATGAAGGGCTTGGGTCCCCAATTCTTTACCCTTTAAAAATAACGATCACTCAGTCTCTCTCCCTCTCTGTCCTTTTCTCAGTCTCTCTGTCCTTTTCTCAGTCTCTTTCCTCATCACCTACATCACGTGACTTTTATCCCATCCATTTTGTACACTAACATTTTATGTATGCTTCCCCCCACCCCTCCGCCCGAACCCCCACCCCACCCCCATTTGCTGTAGTAAATATATCCTATAATCGTGGGAAATTGTCTGGGCTCTGATGTTGAAACCCAGTTCTATATAGTTTACACTTCTGGGGTAACGTCATATTAACGCTAAATTATTAACGTTAAAAAGACCTGCTTTGTATTTTCTAAAAGGCGTTAAAATAGGAAAATTAGTTGGGAGGTTTTTTTTAAGGATAAATAGAAGGGGGAAAACCCATTCACATGGGAAAATAGGGCTCTTGAAAAGATCTTCCAAGTTTTTCACAAGGAACGAAGCAGAAAGAGTATTTTTAGTGAGAGAAGACCCATAATCCAACATTCGTCATTACTTTGTCAGATTTTAAGTTTCATGTACGTTTTCTATATCTATCTATCTATCTATCTATCTATCCATCCATCCATCCATCCATCCGTCCATCCATCCATCCATCCATCCATCCATCCATCCATCCATCCATCCATCCATCCATCTTTCTTTCTTTCTTTCTTTCCTTTCTTTTTTAAATCTCAGGTTTTAATATTTGCACACTCAAGAAAACGTGTAACCAAAATGTTTAACCCTCTTTTATTTTTTAACCGTTTAAACAAAAATGATCTAAAGATATTTTAACCCCTAATGCGTTCAAGATCTCGTTCACGCGAGACACTTGTTCAGTGAAATCATTTAGGAATTTGTTACACGTAGTGTTTATATTTTTGAAAACAAATGCCTAAGGAAAATACTCGGCATCAAGTGGAATGAATTCAAGAACAATGCAGAGATAAGACAGATGACTGAACAACAACCAGTCTCATGGGTGATCAGGAAAAGGAGATGGACATATGTTGGCCACTTGATGAGAAGAAATGATCAGAGAATCCCAAAACAAGCTATCAAGTGGAACACAACAGGCCGAAGAAAAAGAGGCAGACCGCGTGAAACTCTGAAGAGGACATTGTTAAGAGAGGCCAAATTAACAGGCATAAAATCCCTTGATGAGGTTGAAAGACTCGCCGAAGACAGGAAAAATTGGCGAACTACTTTGCGAGCCCTATGTGACGTTTAACGGCACGGGAAGGATATAAGATATAAGATAAGATAAGAAGTGTTTATACTGACGTCTTCTCACCCCAGCCTTTATTTAATACGGGCATTCATGCCCCCTTCTTTATTTTCTGATCACTTTAATGTCCACATCTGTATTTATTGACAACTTTCACGCCACTTTTCTATTCAGTGTTATCTGAATGTCCAATGTCCTCATTCACTGACATTGAAAGTCCACTTCTCCGTTCACTGATCAGTTTAATGTCCACTTGTTCTTTCACTGACCACCTTAATGTCCACTTCTCCATTGACTGATCAACTTAATGTGCACTTCTTCTTTCATTGACCACCTTAATGTCCACTTCTCCATTGACTGATCAGTTTAGTGTCCACTTCTTCCTTCACTGATCAACTTAATGTCCACTTCTCCATTCAATGGCCACCTTAATGTTCACTTTCTTATTCACTGGACACCTTATCGTCCATTTCGCCATTCTTTGGTTACTTCAGTACCCACTTCTCCATTTGTTATCTAACTTAATGTCCACTTCTTCATCTGTTATCTAACTTAATGTCCACTTCTTCATTTGTTCTCCAACTTAATGTCCACTTCTTCATTTGTTATCTAACTTAATGTCCACTTTTTCATTTGTTCTCTAACTTAATGTCCATTTCTTCATTTGTTATCTAACTTAATGTCCACTTCTTCATTTTTTTATCTAACTTAATGTCCACTTCTTCATTTATTATCTAACTTAATGTCCACTTCTTCATTTGTTATCTAACTTAATGCCAACTTCTCCTTTTGTTCTCTAACTTAATGTCCACTTCTCCATTTGTTCTCTAACTTAATGTCCACTTCTCCATTTGTTATCTAACTTAATGTCCTCTTCTCCATTTGTTATCTAACGTAATATTCACTCTTCCATTCACTCTCAGTCGTTATAGTCACATTACTGGTCATTTCCGCGCCATCTTCCACTTCATAATCTGCTGACAAGCGCAGATAACAACTGTCCGGTCTACCGACTCAATGGCCTGATTTACTAGTTATTGTCCGACTGAATGTCCGGATTAGATTTACGGTTTGACTTAGTTTCCTTTTCATGATTTGTTGCCCGGACTATTGTTATTTTTGCTGATTAAGACCTGGATCAGGGCTGAGAGTACGGTTTCTAATGTCTTGTTGACCCGCATATTAAATGATTGTATCAAGTTCGTTTCCTCATTTATTAGCTGCAGAGTGTAATCTTTATGTCGGCATTTATTGACTCTAGAACGCAGATTTCACGATAAAGATTTATGAAAGTAGATTCCGCGATCAAGATTTTTGATAGATTTCACGATCAAAATGTCACTGTTGCTAGTAAGACTCGGTTTATAACGTATAGTTTTCATGTTATTTATTGACTTCAGAATGTAGTGCTATCGATCAGGATTTTTTAATCTTATAATTTACTTATCACAATTAAGATATTTTTTAAAAAAATCTTACAGTATCATTTCTTTATTCATTAGCATGTCCCTTGCGGAATTTTGCCTTCCTAACAGCTCTCTTGAAAGCCTCTCGATTGTAAGCAAGATGTCCTGCTGCTGATGCGTCCATTCGTAGATCATCAACGATGTCTTCGCCTTGGTCTTCCTCTCTTTCTTTTTCCCATTATGTACCCTTCCAAGGCTGCCTTCTCTAAATTATCATGATGTTTAATATGTCCTAAATACTTAAGTTTTCACTGTTTAATCTTCTTTACTAGCCAGCCGTCTTCAACGTTAAATTCTTGTTGTTTGGATATATTTGTTCTTTTTTGTGTCCGTGATACTTGAAGAACTCTTTTACAACATTTATAATCTAGTGCACTTATTTGTTTCTCAGCTGTTTTGTCAAGTGTCCAGGTCTCACAGGCATATGCTGCGATGAGAAAGATTCATGTCCTTAAAACTTTATTCTTGTCGTTCTGTCTGTTCCTCTCCACAGCTTCTTTGGTTATTTTACTTTTTGAAGAGCGATAGACGTCCTCCTTTTAATTTCCCTCAATTTATTTCCATTATTAGTTAGTAGTGATCCAAGATATTAAAAACTCTCCACCTCTTCCAATTTTTTCGCTATGATACATATTTCAGCTGCTTTATTTGTTTTGTCAGTTGTCATCAATTTAGTTTTCTTTGCACTAAGATAAAGGTTCCGCTTTTCACTAGCGCTAGGGAATGACTACCAGTTTATAGTATAGTCACCAGAAATCCTTAACTTATCCCTCAACATGTATTAACTTTAGAGTATAGTCCTAAATTTCGTGAACTGAGTGTAGTCCTGAAGATGTATTGACTCTTACCATATGTATGAAGATTTGTTAACTCTTACTATATGTATGAAGATTTATTAACTCTTACTATATGTAGGAAATTTATTAACTCTTACTATATGTATCAAGATTTGTTGTCTGTAAAATGTGCACTATGGATTCACTGGTTTTGTAACAGTGTAAATGACAAATACGTATATTATAAACCACCATGAAGGTATAATAATCTACTCTAAGACTGAGATAAACCTGAGATAAACATGAGATAAACCTGAGATAAACAGAATAAATACAATTTTTCTGTAACTTCATGCAAACCTCCATAACAGGATAAAGAGAGAACTGAACTAAACTACATATAAACCTTCACATCAAGAACATGTAGAATCTTCTTGTAAAACATGAAAACAGAAAATGCGTTTGATTAGCTTGTAAAGATAAATGCAAATAACCGCCTTACAGTTATCACAAAAGGATAGCTTTCGCATTTTCTTGTTCTTTCTGTCAACTGTAAGCCGCCTAAAGAAGTTCTTCTGTCAGCCAGGAGAACACGAGAAATCTGGCAAAGTACCGTGATTGCATGGAAAGTAGCTTTAAGAAAGAAGGCCGAGTTATTTCTTGGAGTAAGCGAAGGCCAAATTAGAAGACAAACGACGTGTACACGCAGAGACTGGATATGGCAGGGCAGAAATAATCTATTGTTAAGATTTTGCCAGGGAAGCTTTGATACAATCAACACGGAAGAAATTGCCCAATGGACTTGACACCTGGAAACTCCCTCGAGCTGTTGACATCCAAAAGATCTAACATCTGTTTCCGCAAACGAAAAGAACCATTGTTATGTCTCTGCCACGGTTTTCTGCTTCCTCTTTTACTTCCTCTTTGTTGTCGTCTTTTTCTACTAAAGGGAGGCGGCAGTCATCATCATCATGTGCCCTGCATGGAGGCGTCGGCGACCATGTATCTGCAGTTTCCAATCTTTCATGTTATTCATCCCTTCTTTTGTTGTGCTTCTCTCATGCCATTCTGTCAAGCTATCTATGATCTTCTCTCTAAGGCTGCCTCTCTCTTTCCTCCTCAAAATTTCCTTGTCGTCACGATATTGTCAATCTCTCCTCTTCTCATTATATGGCCATTATTTGGCAGTCATGACATATTTAAAATATAATGACAGATACTATAATTTGCCAGACATTAAGACTGAACTGATATCACGTTCTATCAAAGACTGTAATTTACTAAAGTGCAGTCTTAAATGTTTTTTTTTCTACCGACCCACAAAAGTATTTTCTCTCGGTTTGGTTGAGATGTCGCCTGCCACTGACACGTCACTTGCCATTCTTATGCCACCTGTCACCTGCCACTCTCTCATGTCACTGTCCCTTGCCACTGACATTTCATCTGCCGGGTGCCACTCTCACGTCACCTGCCATCCGCCGCTCTCGTGCCACCTGCCACTCTCACGTCACCTGCCATCCGCCGCTCTCGTGCCACCTGCCACTCTCACGTCACCTGCCATCCGCCGCTCTCGTGCCACCTGCCACTCTCACGTCACCTGCCATACGCCGCTCTCGTGCCATCTGTCACTCTCATGTCACCTGGCGATTGACACTCATGTCATCGGACACTCATGTCACCTGCCACTCTCATGTCATTTAACACTTTCATGTCACCTACCACCTGCCACTCTCTTTTCCCTTTATTAAAATGACATAGTTAGAAAAGCAACTTGTTAGATATTGTTAGAAATTATTTTAATGTTTGTTAAAAAACATATGTTAGAAGATCTGTATTTACACTGTATTTTTGTTTATGTACATGTCTGCGTATGTATGTGTGCGTGAGTGCTATTTTATTAGGTTAATTACTTCTTCTCTTTTACTTTGAATGTAGTAGTTAAATCTTACACTCTTTTGATATGTTTTTTTCCTAATTTAATTGGTATATTTGTACTAAATCAAGTGTGTGGGAAGAATAAAAAATGGAGTGATGAAGGGCAGAATGTAAGACGGGCCTGCGTGTCCAATTCTTTACCCTTTAAAAATAAAGATTATTCATTCATTCATTCATTCATTCATTCATTCATTCATCACCTCCTGGATTTACCCACCCCCAACCCAAGGTAGTGGCGAGAACATGGCCCACGTTGGGAACCATTGATCCTATACAGGCAATCAACCACACGCCACTGGGTGGTAACATCTACTGGACTGAACCATCCAATTTTCGAATATCCCTTAAAGAAAACCAAAGGTCACACACTGGATTGTCTTCGATACCAGAGTGGCCAGCTAACGCTGAGAAAATAAAGTTATCTCGTTCATTCAATCATACACCATCTCTTGCTAACAGACTCCGGACCTCGACACTTGACCTACCCGCCGCGAATACAAAACGCAATAGTCTACGTAATTAGCGGTACGTAGATATGCCTTAAGAATAGTCGAAATAATTGGTCCAGAGTCTACAAGATCTTTGAAGTAGTTGAAAATACGTAGGCAGGGATGGCAGGATCACGGAGTAGACAGGAAGGCAAGACTCTACTTTAATTGGCGGGTTTACTTCCCTTCTTTGAAAAAACGCTGTCGTTTTTGTGTGTTGTGGTAATGATTTTTCTGTCGTTTTTGTGTGTTGTGGTTATGATTTTTCTGTCGTTTTCGTGTGTTGTGGTAATGATTTTCTGTCGTTTTTTTTTGTGTGTTGTGGTAATGATTTTCTGTCGTTTTTGTGTGCTGTGGTAATGATTTTTCTGTCGTTTTCGTGTGTTGTGGTAATGATTTTCTGTCGTTTTTGTGTGTTGTGATACTGACTTTTCTGTCGTTTTTGTGTGTTGTGGTAATGATTTTTCTGTCGTTTGTGAGTGTTGTGGTAATGATTTTCTGTCGTTTCATGTGTTGTGGTAAAGATTTTCTGTCGTTTCATGTGTTGTGGTAAACATTTTCTGTCGTTTCATGTGTTCTAGTAACGGTTTCTTTGTCGTTTCACATAAAAGTATTCTAGCATCTTTCGCTGTCACGTCGTGTACTTTAAAATAATTTCCTTTGATTTTATACATTTTGTTATCTCTTTGCTGTGATTTCATATATTTTGTTATCTTGTTGTGTTTTCATCTGTTTTCTTATCTCTTTGTTGTGGTTTAATGTGTTTCATTATCTCTTGGTGTGATTTCATACATTTTGTTATCTCTTTGTTGTGGTTTCATCTATTTTGTTATCTCACTGTTGTGGTTTCATGTATTTTGTTATCTCATTGTTGTGGTTTCACGTATTCTATTATCTCTTTGTTGTGGTTTCATGTATTTTGTTATCTCACTATTGTTGTTTCGTGTATTCTGTTATCTCACTGTTGTGGTTTCATATATTTTGTTATCTCATTGTTGTGGTTTCCTTTAATTTGCCATTTCCTTCTACAGTTTCATATGTTTTGTTATCTCACTGTTGTGGTTTCGTGTATTTTGTTGTCTCTATGATGTGGTTTCATGTATTTTGTTATCTCACTCTTGTAGTTTCACGTATTTTTGTTATCTCTATGATGTGGCTTCATGTATTTTGCTATCCCACTGTTGTGGTTTCATGTATTTCGTTATCTTTTTATTGTGGTTTCATGTAATTTTTTTACCTCTTTATTGTGGTTTCATACATTTTGTTATCTCACTGTTGTGGTTTCATGTATTCTGTTATATAAGTTTTGTGGTTTCATATACTTGTTATCTCACTGATGTGGTTTCATGTATTTTGTTATCTCTTTGTGTTTCATGTATTGTGCTATCTCTTTGTTGTTGTTTCTTGTATTTTGTTGTCTCCCTGTGCTTTCATGTATTTTGTTATCTCATTTTTGTGGGTTCATGTATTCTGTTATCTCTTTGTGGTGGTTTCATGTATTTTATTATCTCTTTGTTGTGGTTTTAAGTATTTTGTTATCTCTTTGTTGTGGTTTCATGTATTTTGTTATCTCTATGTTGCTGTTTCAAGTATTTTGTTATCTCTTTGTTGTGGTTTCTTGTATTTTGTTGTCTCCTTGTTGTGTTTTCTTGTATTTTGTTATCTCATTGTTGTAGGTTCAAGTATTTTGTTATCTCTCTGATGTTGTTTCGTGTATTTTGTTATCTCATTGTTGTGGTTTCATGTAATTTGTTATCTCTTTGTTGCTGTTTCAAGTATCTGGTTATCTCTTTGTTGTTGTTTCTTGTATTTTGTTATCTCCTTGTACTTTCTTGTATTTTGCTCATTGTTGTGACTTCATGTATTTTGCTATCTCTGTCTTATGGTTTCATACAAAATTTGTTATCGCATTGTATTCTCGTACACTTCTTTGCGTGTTTTCTCTCTCGGTAATGTCATGTTTCCTGCCCTTGCACATTCTAGATTTTTTTCAGCTTTGAAGATTTATTTCTTGAGTCTCTTGTTTGAGAGAGATCTGTTACCGTGCGTTTTTTAATACAGGGTTTCCCATCCTGGAGACCGCGGGTTCCAATCACGGAAAAATTTTTTTCAGGATTTAAAATAACCAAGAACTCGAAGACGACTCCTAAAGGTATCGGACACAGGAGAACCAGCAGCTATGGGCAAACCGCGGCGCCCGGGCCATATTCGGCTCTCTGATGTGGGCTAGCGGGCTTATGTTAGTCGAGCGTCTTGTTCTTTACATGATAATTAATATAAAACATAAATTTTAAAATTTTCAAGCCTAATTATTATTAGCCCTACATACATTGATGCACCACTGGATTAAAATGTAAGTTTAGTGTTCATTGTGAGTAGATATATTAATGTAAAAGGTAAAGGTAATCCTCTCATGCCTTTAGAGATATATTAGTGAATATTAACTTTAATGCTGGATTTGAGTCAAGGATTTAAAAGATTTGGCTTCATCACGGATTACACAAAAACTCTGCTGGAGAGAATTAGTAATTAAACAAGGCATTTGGTGACAATGAATAAATATTAGGTAATTTTTTAAAATAAAAATATTTCTATAATTTTTTGGGGTAAACAAATTGTATGTAACAATAAAAACCTGCGGGTAATATCAGTTCATCTATAGCTGCCCTTATGTTTGTTGTACCTGACTCTTGTGTTAGGAAATTTGGCCACCCTTGAGCTTTAAACTGTAAAAGACAAGTTAAAAAAGAAAAAAAAATTGATGCAGATTACTCTTTGTGTTGAGCGAGTCTCTCGATTTACTTACAGATTTGCTAGCCATACTTTTGCTGTCCCTTAACAGTTATCTCGATGAAGTTTACGTTGTCTGCACAGGGCGCATCCAGCTCAGACTCCATGTTTGCAAGAAGCTGTGACGTTTTCCACAGGCGAGAGGACTTCCGTAACAAAAATAATCAACTGCCCTTTAATTCATTTCATGGGCTCCTTTAGACACTAAGAAACAAGAACAAGAGAGAGAGAGGGGAAGAGCAAGAGAAGGGGAGTAAGAGGACGGGGACTAGAATTGGTGGGAAGGAGAGAGTGGCTGTTGGAGGGTGGCTAAGACTTCACATAATTCTCAGCGCAATGAAATCGGATTTTAAAGCAGGCAAAAACAAACGATACAGGGCATTAAACCAGCTTTACTAGGAGCTTCTTGTCCATTTTTCCACAGGAGGCTGAGACCAGAGAGATGGAGAGATATTAACATGCTGAGACCAGAGAGATGGAGAGATATTAACATGCTGAGACCAGAGAGATGGAGAGATATTAACATGCTGAGACCAGAGAGATGGAGAGATATTAACATGCTGAGACCAGAGAGATGGAGAGATATTAGCATGCTGAGACCAGAGAGATGGAGAGATATTAACATGCTGAGACCAGAGAGATGGAGAGATATTAACATGCTGAGACTAGTGAAATGGAGAGATATTGATACACTTAGACTAGTGACAGTCAGGGATATTAACATGCTGAGACTAGTGACACCAGGGACATTAACATGCTAAGACTAGTGAGACGGAGAGATATTAACATGTTGAAACTAGTGACACACAGAGATATTAACATACTGGTTATCTCTTTGTTGTTGTTTCTTGTATTTTGTTATCTCCTTGTACTTTCTTGTATTTTGCTCATTGTTGTGACTTCATGTATTTTGCTATCTCTGTCTTATGGTTTCATACAAAATTTGTTATCGCATTGTATTCTCGTACACTTCTTTGCGTGTTTTCTCTCTCGGTAATGTCATGTTTCCTGCCCTTGCACATTCTAGATTTTTTTCAGCTTTGAAGATTTATTTCTTGAGTCTCTTGTTTGAGAGAGATCTGTTACCGTGCGTTTTTAATACAGGGTTTCCCATCCTGGAGACCGCGGGTTCCAATCACGGAAAAATGTTTTTCAGGATTTAAAATAACCAAGAACTCGAAGACGACTCCTAAAGCTATCGGACACAGGAGAACCAGCAGCTATGGGCAAACCGCGGCGCCCGGGCCATATTCGGCTCTCTGATGTGCGGCTAGCGGGCTTATGTTAGTCGAGCGTCTTGTTCTTTACATGATAATTAATATAAAACATAAATTTTAAAATTTTCAAGCCTAATTATTATTAGCCCTACATACATTGATGCACCACTGGATTAAAATGTAAGTTTAGTGTTCATTGTGAGTAGATATATTAATGTAAAAGGTAAAGGTAATCCTCTCATGCCTTTAGAGATATATTAGTGAATATTAACTTTAATGCTGGATTTGAGTCAAGGATTTAAAAGATTTGGCTTCATCACGGATTACACAAAAACTCTGCTGGAGAGAATTAGTAATTAAACAAGGCATTTGGTGACAAAGAATAAATATTAGGTAATTTTTTAAAATAAAAATATTTATATAATTTTTTGGGGTAAACAAATTGTATGTAACAATAAAAACCTGCGGGTAATATCAATTCATCTATAGCTGCCCTTATGTTTGTTGTGCCTGACTCTTGTGTTAGGAAATTTGGCCACCCTTGAGCTTTAAACTGTAAAAGACAAGTTAAAAAAGAAAAAAAAAATTGATGCAGATTACTCTTTGTGTTGAGCGAGTCTCTCGATTTACTTACAGATTTGCTAGCCATACTTTTGCTGTCCCTTAACAGTTATCTCGATGAAGTTTACGTTGTCTGCACAGGGCGCATCCAGCTCAGGCTCCATGTTTGCAAGAAGCTGTGACGTTTTCCACAGGCGAGAGGACTTCCGTAACAAAAATAATCAACTGCCCTTTAATTCATTTCATGGGCTCCTTTAGACACTAAGAAACAAGAACAAGAGAGAGAGAGAGGGGAAGAGCAAGAGAAGGGGAGTAAGAGGACGGGGACTAGAATTGGTGGGAAGGAGAGAGTGGCTGTTGGAGGGTGGCTAAGACTTCACATAATTCTCAGCGCAATGAAATCGGATTTTAAAGCAGGCAAAAACAAACGATACAGGGCATTAAACCAGCTTTACTAGGAGCTTCTTGTCCATTTTTCCACAGGAGGCTGAGACCAGAGAGATGGAGAGATATTAACATGCTGAGACCAGAGAGATGGAGAGATATTAACATGCTGAGACCAGAGAGATGGAGAGATATTAACATGCTGAGACCAGAGAGATGGAGAGATATTAACATGCTGAGACCAGAGAGATGGAGAGATATTAGCATGCTGAGACCAGAGAGATGGAGAGATATTAACATGCTGAGACCAGAGAGATGGAGAGATATTAACATGCTGAGACTAGTGAAATGGAGAGATATTGATACACTTAGACTAGTGACAGTCAGGGATATTAACATGCTGAGACTAGTGACACCAGGGACATTAACATGCTAAGACTAGTGAGACGGAGAGATATTAACATGTTGAAACTAGTGACACACAGAGATATTAACATACTGAGACTAGTGACAAACAGAGATATTAACGTGCTGAGACTAGTGACACACAGAGATATTAATATGCTGAGACTAGTGACAAACAGAGATATTAACATGCTGAGACTAGTGACACACAGAGATATTAACATGCCGAGACTAATGACACACAGAGACATTAACATGCTGAGACTAGTGAGACACAGAGACATTAACATGCTGAGACTAGTGACAGACAGAGATATTAACATGCTGAGACTAATGACAAACAGAGATATTAACATGCTGAGATTTGTGAGACGGAGAGATATTAATATGCTAAGACTAGTGAGACGGAGAGATATTAACATGCTGAAACTAGTGAGACACAGAGATATTAACATGCTGAGACTAGTGAGACGGAGAGATATTAACATACTGGGACTAGTGAGACAGGGAAATATTAACATACTGGGACTAGTGAGATAGGGAGATATTAACATGCTGAGAGTAGTGAGACACAGAGATATTAACATGCTGAGATTAGTGACACACAGAGATATTAACTTGCTGAGATTAGTGACACATAGAGATATTAACATGCTGAGACTAGTGAGACACAGAGATACATGCTGAGACTAGTGACACACAGAGATGTTAATATGATGAGACTAGTGAGACACAGAGATATTAATATGATGAGACAAGTGAAATACAGAGATATTAACATGCTGAGACAAGTGAAACACAGAGATATTAACATGCTGAGACAAGTGAAACACAGAGATATTAACATGCTGAGACAAGTGAAACACAGAGATTAACATGCTGAGACTGGTGAGACACAGAGATACATGCTGAGACTAGTGACACACAGAGATATTAATATGATGAGACTAGTGAGACACAGAGATATTAATATGATGAGACAAGTGAAATACAGAGATATTAAAATGCTGAGACAAGTGAAACACAGAGATATTAACATACTGAGACAAGTGAAACACAGAGATATTAACATACTGAGACAAGTGAAACACAGAGATATTAACATACTGAGACAAGTGAAGCAGAGATATTAACATACTGAGACAAGTGAAACACAGAGATATTAACATACTGAGACAAGTAAAACACAGAGATATTAACATACTGAGACAAGTGAAACACAGAGATATTAACATACTGAGACAAGTGAAACACAGAGATATTAACATACTGAGACAAGTGAAACACAGAGATATTAACATACTGAGACAAGTGAAACACAGAGATATTAACATTCTGAGACAAGTGAAACACAGAGATATTAACATACTGAGACAAGTGAAACACAGAGATATTAACATACTGAGACAAGTAAAACACAGAGATATTAACATACTGAGACAAGTAAAACACAGAGATATTAACATGCTGAGACAAGTGAAACACAGAGATATTAACATGCTGAGACAAGTGAAACACAGAGATATTAACATGCTGAGACAAGTGAAACACAGAGATATTAACATACTGAGACAAGTGAAACACAGAGATATTAACATACTGAGACAAGTAAAACACAGAGATATTAACATACTGAGACTAGTGAAACACAGAGATAATAACATACTGAAACAAGTGAAACACAGAGATATTAACATGCTGAGACAAGTGTGACAGAGAGATATTAACATGTTGAGACTAGTGAAACACAGAGATATTAACATACTGAGACTAGTGAAACACAGAGATATTAACATGTTGAGACTAGTGAAACACAGAGATATTAACATACTGAGACTAGTGAAACACAGAGATTAACATGCCGAGACAAGTGTGACAGAGAGATATTAACATGTTGAGACTAGTGAGACACAGAAAAGCGCCGTGACTGTTTAGAACAAACAAACAAACAAAAAGAGGCAGAAATAGAGAAATAAGTTTTATAAAATATCTAAAAATAATCATAGGGGACTATTTTTTTTTATTTTGTACACGAAGAAAGATTTTTGTTTGGCTGCCAATCTACTGTACTGCTACATCATGGTTGTATTACTACGCGTGTGGAAAAAGCAGTCCTGATAATGAATTTAATATTATCTTCAATATCTTCACTATTTCCGTATTTTTCTTAAATGCGGGGTTTCGGCGGCGTGGGGGGGGGGTGGGTGGGGTAGTATCCAGGTGATTGTATATGGCGTCAGTATATCTTATATAAAGATGGCCGGGATGGACAGATGGACGGACACATCGATGGCTTGACAGATGGATTGACAGATAAATAGAAGTACAGAGAAATTTTTTTTTTAAAAAGGGGAGGGGGAGGTAGATTAGTCCAACAGAAAGACCTGTACACGGACAGGTATATAAGTAGACAGACAAACTGGAACAAAAGGAAAGACAGACAAACTGACAGGGAGACATAGATCTTGACAGAGAGACTCTCCCCGAAGGATGGGTAAGCCATCTGGGATGTCTGTGGAAGCATCCTGCCCCATTAGGCAGCACTGACCTGACGTTTTCTCTGGTCAAGCCCGGGACACAAATAAATCACCACGGACATTCCTCCGTTCTTGCCTGCTCTCACTGTCCCATTTTGCACAAGAGCTAGCCCACGCTGCCCCACTAGATCTGGCATGAACGAGACAGCAAGACAGATGCTGAGAACGTCATTCTCTCCCCCCCCCCCCCCCCCCCATGAATCTGTTTCTTTCTTTCACGTCATCATTTGCATTAATTTATGCACACAGTATTCTGCCATGTTCTTTTCTTCCTTTCTCTCAGGACGACAACTCCAGTCCCTTAGTTAAGGCAATAAAAGTTACATTAAATGAATTATTTTCAACTTATGGGACACTGAGCGTAAATGTGACGACGCTGTTGCGCGGCTGAAGGGGCCAGCCATGTGTGGGGATAAAAAAAAAACAACAAAATATGAAAGCGAAAATAATGGATAAAAATGAGTGAAGGTAATATGGGTTAAAAACAGCGAGAAAAATTGCCAAAAAAACAGTCTGCTTGCATAAATTTTTGCGTTTTTCACAAACATCCTCTCAGGGATAAGATTACCGGGATGATGAATATTCTAGATAGGCAGGGACAACGTCAGGACATGGGATTATATTTCTCAAGCGGAAGTGTGGAGAGCGTGTGGGAGAGTTTTAAGAGTTTTACTGGAAAATATGAGGGGTAGGGGGTGGGGGGGGGGGCGGTAGGCGGGGGATAAATACGTTGTTTTGAAACTTATTGGTTGTTCCATCCATCCATCCATCCATCCATCTATCTATCCATCTATCTATCCATCCATCCATCCACGTTTCAAAACAGTAAGGAAAATCACGTACGCTATGGGAGTCCAAACTACTTTTGCAGAGTTCCACGCTGTTACATCATCTGGCCTTTCCATCTGTCTGTTAATCTGTTTTATCTGTCGATATGTCAGTTAATCTATTTCATCTATCGATCTGTCTGTTAATTTGTTTAATCAGCTAGTTTGTCTATATGTTTGTTTGTCTGTACGTCTCCTCTGTACTTCTTATCCATCCATACGGCTCCGTGCCAAGAAGACTAACGATAATATTTCTTAGAAGTCTCAGAAGTTCACAAGTCAAGGCCGCCTTTTGGATGTTGGTCATGCCTCACTGAACATCACTTTGTGTGAGTGTGTGTATATGTATGTGTGTGTATGAGAAAGAGAAAGCTAAGATGCCTTTTTATTACATCATGGAAGCTTCCAGGAGATACGGTGTTAAGTGCCTGCCCTTCCCTTGACCTGTTGGCACGCTAGAGGGTGATGTGGTCAGCACCATGCCTGGCCGCCTTCCCTTTCCGAGTGTCCACCCGAAAGCCAAGTACCCGGGCCCCAGTTGGGTGCCTGGGGTGCCTCCGGTGCCTCCGGCGGGATTCGAAACCCCGAACTTATCCATGACAGACCAGTACAATAACCACTTCGTCACGCGTGCGCCCAGGAAAACTGTTAGAGGACCAAAACATAAAGTAACTAAGAATGAGAATCACATGTCACAGAAGAATCATGTGTGATATGTATCATAGGAGAGTCACATGTTGTATATGTCATAAAAGAATTAATTATACTTTATATCACAGAAGAATCATGTGTGATATATATCATAGGAGAATCACATGTTCTATATGTAACAGAAGAATCACATGTTCTATATGTAACAGAAGAATCACATGTTCTATATGTAACAGAAGAAACACATGTTCTATATGTAACAGAAGAATCATATGTTCTATATGTAACAGAAGAAACACATGTTCTATATGTAACAGAAGAATCACATGTTCTATATGTAACAGAAGAAACACATGTTCTATATGTAACAGAAGAAACACATGTTCTATATGTAACAGAAGAAACACATGTTCTATATGTAACAGAAGAAACACATGTTCTATATGTAACAGAAGAAACACATGCGCCATACGTCATAGTGAACACGCTTGAGTGAGCAAAATGTGTATTTAACACAACAACCTCCTTCACAGCTTGCTCACATAATTTTAGATTAAATTCAGTTCACATGTTTTCTGGATCTAGGACATTGTGTTCACGTATGTTTGTTTGGAAGCTGCTGTCACTCACTGGCTGTTACCACAGAGACAAGCCCTCCCCGGGTATTTGGTAAATTGTCAGTAACTCATTCATTTATTCATTAGAATGTCCCTTGCGGAACTTTGCCTCCCTATCAGCTTCCTTGCAGGTTTCTAGGTTGTGAACAAGATGCCCTGCTGCTGATTCATCCACAGAAGAAAAAGAATCAATCAGCAAATCATCAACGATGTCTTGCAGCCATCTTCGCCTTGGTCTTCCTCTCTTTCTATTTCCCATTATGTACCCTTCCAAGACGGTCTTCTCTAGATTATCATGACGTTTAATATGTCCGAAATATTTCAGTTTTCTCTGTTTAATCCTCTTTTCTAGCCAGCCTTCTTCAATATTAAGTTCTTGTAGTATGGATATATTTGTTCTTTTTTTTTTGTGTCCATGATATTTGAAGAACTCTTCTGTAGCATTTACATTCGAAGGCATTTATGTGTTTCTCAGCTGTTTTTTTTTTCTTTTCAGTAGCTTCTGAAGAGTATGTGGTTTCCCCAAGTACCTCTCTGTAGATCTTTTCTGGAATGATGATTTAATATATAAGAGAGGACTGAGAGTTCAAGGAGCAGCCTTGGCTGACAAAGGGGTACTGGGATTTAGAGAACCATAGTCTCTACATGCACACGCACACACACACACATTTTCATCTCGTCCCCATATCCCTTCCTCACCCCACTTCCAGCTCACCTTTCTCATCTTTCTTTCTCTCTCTCTCTTTCTCTCTCTCTCTCTTTCTCTCTCTCTTTTTCTCTCTCTCTTTCTCTCTCTTCTCTCCCTCACTCTCTTTTTCTCTCTCTCTTTCTCTCCCTTTCTCTCTCTCTTTTTCTCTCTCTCTTTTTCTCACTCTCTCTCTTTCTCTCTCTCTTTTTCTCTCTCTCTTTCTCTCTCTCTTTCTCATTCTCTTTCTCTCTCTCTTTCTCATTCTCTCTTTCTCTCTCTTTCTCTCTCTCTCTTTCTCTCTCTTTCTCTTTTTCTCTTTCTCTCTTTCTCTCTCTCTTTCTCTCTCTCTTTCTTTCTCTCTTTCTCTTTCTCTCTTTCTCTCTCTCTTTCTCTCTTTCTCTCTCTCTCTTTCTCTCTCTCTTTCTCTCTCTCTTTCTCTTTCTCTCTTTCTCTTTCTCTCTCTCTCTCTCTTTCTCTCTCTCTCTCACAGACAGACAGACGACAGACAGACAGAGAGAACATAAACAACAAATCGATGTCGCCATGACAGATGTAGGCACACAGGTTGACCTTACCTGGCCACGTCCCAGGACAATGTGAACTTTTACTGCACGGACCGACAGTCCCCCTGCTCGGTGTTATTTCTGTGTGGTGTTTTTCTAACACAAAAGTGTCATGTGTTTTTTTTCTGTATTCAGTTCTCCTTAATCTGATATATGACACATTAATGTTTAACTTGTTCGGAACATGAAAAAGTTCCCCATAAAGCTCACTCAGTCTGTGCTGAAAAGTTCAGGAAAAAAAATTCAAGACAGCAAGAGTTAAAACAAAATAAAATATAGGCGAGGGGAAGGGAAAGGGGGAAGAGAGAGAGAGAGAGAAACAGAGAGAAAAAGACAGAGAGAGACAGAGACGAAGAGAGACAGACAGAGAGACACAGAGACAGACAGACAGAGACAGAGAGACAGAGAGAGACAGACGGAGACAGAGAGAGACAGAGAGACAAGCAGAGACAGAGAAAGACACAGAGAGAGACAGACGGAGACAGAGAGAGACAGAGAGAGAGAGACAGTGAGAGACAGTGAGAGACAGACAGAGACAGAGAGACACACAGAGAATCAGAGAGAGACAGAGGAATACAGAGAGAAACAGAGCGAGACAGACAGAGACAGAGAGACACACAGAGACAGAGAGACACACAGAGAATCAGAGAGAGAGACAGAGGAATACAGAGAGAAACAGAGCGAGACAGACAGAGACAGAGAGAGCCAGACAGAGACAGACAGAGAGTCACAGAGACAAGAGAGAGAGACACCTAGACAGAGAGAGAGACAGAGACAACAGAGACAGTCAGAGATACAGAGAGACACCGTAACAGAGACAGACAGACAGAAACAGAATGCATGAATGAATGAATAATCTTTATTTTTAAAGGGTAAAGAATTTGGCTCTCAGGCCTGTCTTACATTGTGTCCTTTATCATTCCATCTTTCATTCTTTCCACACACTCGATTTAATATAAGTATACACATTACATTAGGGAAAAAACATATCAAAAGAGTGTAAGATTAAACTATTAGTTCAAAGTAAAAAGAAGAAGTAATTAACCTAATAAAATAGCTCTCACACGCGCATACACGCACACACACAGACATACATTGTCAGTACACAGCTTCTAACATGTTTTTTTAACAAACATTAAAATAATTTCTAACAATACTTACCTGGCACGAAAGGTACCATGATCAACAAAGTGGTCCTTCCATCCAGGCCAAGATTTTAATCTAAAAACCATCACCACCTGAGTGGCGAAGTGGTTAGTGCACTGGTCTCGCATGGCGAAGGTCGGGGGTTCGAATCCCCAGTCACCCCCAACTGTAGAAATGGGCATCCGACTTCTTCTGGAGTTGGGGAAGGAAAGGCGGCCAGGCATGATACTGACAATATCACACTCTAGTGTGCTGACAGGTCATGGAAAATATGAGTACAAACACCATATCCCTAAGTACCTCTAAAGCATGACAGGATGACCTTTAGCTTTTTTTACCATTGTGGTGTAAAAAAAAATCATTTCTAACAGTATCTAACAAGTTAGTTTTCGAACTATGTCATTTTAGTATTTGATGGCTGGCGAGTCATGGGTTGAGAGAGAGAGGGAGAGAGAGAGAGACAGCAGAGAGACAGAGAGAGAAAGAGAGACACAGAGAGACAGAGACAGCAGAGAGACAGAGAGAGCAGATAGAGAGACAGCAGAGAGACAGAGAGAGCAGACAGAGAGACAGCAGAGAGACAGAGAGAGCAGACAGAGAGACAGCAGAGAGCAGACAGAGAGACAGAGAGAAAGAGAGACACAGAGAGAGATAGAGAGACAGAGACAGAGAGAGCAGAGAGACACAGAGAGATAGAGAGAGAGCAGAGTGAGACAGAGAGACAGAGAGAGATCCTTTAGTTTGCACACCAGGCGTTCTCAAGGGTTGAAACGCAAATTAAATCCCGTAATTAATGGATCGTTCATGTAAAGGATTAATAAAGCAAAAATGCTCTCGGTTTGCGCGGTTAGTCTTACAAAAATATCAAGTATTTTAACAGAATCAAGATGGCTGAGTTCGTTGTCATGGGCAGTTCAACGCCAGGGCATCGTTGTCATGGGCAGTTCAGCCCTGGGGCATCGTTGTCATGGGCAGTTCAGTCCTGTGGCATCGTTGTCATGGGCAGTTCAGCCCTGGGGCATCGTTGTCATGGGCAGTTCAGCCCTGTGGCATCGTTGTCATGGGCAGTTCAACGCCGTGGCATCGTTGTCATGGGCAGTTCAACGCCGGCGGCACACAAAAAATGACTAAGCTGAAGAAAATATCAGGGAACGAGATCTGTGGGGAAACATGACCTGGCAGCTGATGATGACGAACTGTGCAGTACTGTTTTCTGTCACTTTACTCTGTCAGAGCCTTCTTACAGCACTGTGTGCTCTGTCACTTTACCGTGTGAGATTCTAGTAGTTACAGCACTGTGCTCTGTCACTTTTACCGTGTGAGATTCTCGTTGTGACAGCACTGTGCTCTGTCACTTTACCATGTGAAGGGCTTGTTGTTGCAGCACTGTGCTCTGTCACTTTACCATGTGAGAGGCCTGTCGTTACAGCACTGTGCTCTGTCACTTTACCGTGTGAAGGGCTTGTTGTTGCAGCACTGTGCTCTGTCACTTTACCATGTGAGAGGCCTGTCGTTACAGCACTGTGCTCTGTCACTTTACCGTGTGAAGGGCTTGTTGTTACAGCACTGTGCTCTGTCACTTTACCGTGTGAAGGGCTTGTTGTATCAGCACTGTGCTCTGTCACTTTACCGTGTGAAGGGCTTGTTGTATCAGCACTGTGCTCTGTCACTTTACCGTGTGAAGGGCTTGTTGTATCAGCACTGTGCTCTGTCACTTTACCGTGTGAAGGGCTTGTTGTATCAGCACTGTGCTCTGTCACTTTACCGTGTGAAGGGCTTGTTGTTACAGCACTGTGCTCTGTCACTTTACCGTGTGAAGGGCTTGTTGTTACAGCACTGTGCTCTGTCACTTTACCGTGTGAAGGGCTTGTTGTTACAGCACTGTGCTCTGTCACTTTACCGTGTGAAGGGCTTGTTGTTACAGCACTGTGCTCTGTCACTTTACCATGTGAAGGGCTTGTTGTTACAGCACTGTGCTCTGTCACTTTACCGTGTGAAGGGCTTGTTGTTACAGCACTGTGCTCTGTCACTTTACCATGTGAAGGGCTTGTTGTTACAGCACTGTGCTCTGTCACTTTACCGTGTGAGAGGCTTGACGTTGCTCATAATGACAAAATTGTGAATGAAAAACGATCTGACTAGCGCTGTCTGAACGTCATGACACCGCCCTACCCCCCCCCCCCGGCGTACTTCTCTAGCACCCTCCCTACCCAAATTTAATTTGGCAGCTTGCGACCTTCACGAAGATTTATAGTTTTAATTTTAAATCTCAGCGCTTTTTATTTCAACCCAAAATATGCGCGAGGGGGAAATGATGAGGAAAGGAGTAATAATTGTTGGACTAGAGGGAGGGGGGGGAAGAAGACGATGGACAAGCTGTGGTTACTCCTCTTTCCAGCTTTCACACAGATGCATTTCCTCCAAGCAACCGCCTCCATTAACCAATAATGAGGTTTTGTTATTTTCTTGATTCCCTGAGAAGACAGTGGCTCCCATGGCTTCAGATGTTTTGGATGGGTGACATTTCTTTTTGGGCAACTGAAAAATAGCAAACTGCTTTCAAGTAGCAGATTATTAATCTTTGGTGCCTTAAAACTTCCTTCTGCAAAGAAAAAGACAAAATACGAGAAATGTTTACGCATGGCAAACATCTGCGCAAAATTCGTTCTTACTTCTAGGGCAGGTTCTGCGGGATTTTGGTCTTAAGTTGCGGGATTTTATTTAACCAATAATTGAGATGCACTGGACGATATGAAAGTGGATATTTCAGTAACGACCGTAAAAATTTTTTTTCGATCTTCGAGTGTTTCATTGACCACTGGAATGATTTGACTCCGATATTCGACATCCGTCGCAGACCGATATAAATCTTGTAATCCTTCATCTTTCGACCGACTTCTGTGGTATTGTGCAGGTAGTTATATAACAATTCACGCACAAACTCCAGTTCTTCTTGGCTTTCTATCGCAGCCAAATTCCCGCCTTCATTTTTACACCACCTCGACGCCTTCTTCCAGGTCTCTGTGGAAGTGGAAGTGCGCGGGTTGTAACACGACATATCACCTGCTGTACTCATGTGCTTAATCCATCCAGATCTACATTGCCCGCACAGTGCCATTGGCAGGACATGCCCGGCATTGAACATATCCCATCCTATAAGAGCTATGTGTTTTAGGTAAGTTATCTGTGATCCATTAAAAAAGTCGAACGCTGTAACAAAGAATTTTATTTCTGAACTTTCTTCCTGTAAAATGTCCTGTATTGTCAACATCACTTCCGCGTTGAGGTGAATATTAAATGGGACAATAAGAAATATGTTGACAAAACGGGTAGAATTAGCTCTAGCAATCCCTGTTTCATTAAAGATGATGGAAACAGTTTTTATCATTGAGCGAATAGCCTCCGTGTACTTAATAGGGTAGAAAAAATCGTCACTGGTTCTGTTGATACATAAAACTGTATCTGCACTGTTGTAATCTGTATCTGAACTGTTGTCTTTCGTGAGCAAAATGGTACAGTTCTTGTTCTTTTCGAATTTATGGTAGTATTTGACTGCGTGGACAAGAACGCGTGATCTTTCATCATTTTCCGGAACTCTAGCAAATGCTTTTCTGACAGGATCAATAACGTTGATGTAAGTATCTAAAGATGCCCTGTACATGAGCAGAACGTCGAACTGGCCAGAGTCACAGTCACTTAACAGAAAGTTGCTTCCACACGTTCCTGTAAAGATGTCAGTGATTCTGATTAGTGAGAGCCATACAGGGAGCATTACAGGTTCCTTTGGTCATTAAATAACTTAAAAAACTAAACTAACAACAATATTTTTTTTTAATCACGCTGTAGCCTGTTCTGAAATAATGTAAAGTAGACATGCATTTCACAGCATTTGTAAAATAATATATGTTTGTCAATCAAGCAGTAAATTATGTTTAAACATGTTTCACTTAAGTGGTCAATTTAATTAGGAGATAATCATGCTCATAAAGTAGGTTAGTTTGCTTTTTTTCTTAGAAAACTATTCTGGGCTTTCTTCTTCTTTTTTTTTTAATCGCAGTACCATGATTCCTGGCAAACAATGACTGTATAATACAGTAACGCAGTAAAACAGCAGTCAGGATTTCTGACATATTACCTTTAGACTCGTGAATCTCATACAATTTCTAGCTAGCACATATTTGTAGCCATAAATTACCTCAATCGTCCAAATGATTTGTCTTATAATTTTACATTATAGGACCAACTTTGATTTTTACATTAATCATCTTAGCACCACGTACAACCATATCTTATATAACATTATTATATTAACTAATAGCTATTATATTAACATTTCACCTTGTCTGTGAGACGGATATCGAATTTGTCAACAACTCAGTGTTTCTTAAAGTATCATTCTTTCACTTTTGTGGCATATACAAAATAGCCAACAGTAAAAAAGCTTGCAACTATCAGCTATGAAAAAAATGTTTTGTCAAACTAAATAGACATGAAATATAATACAAGACGATTACTTAAGTGTAGGCGGAAGTAATTAGACAATCAAGAAGTTAAAATATTTAATAGAAAGTTAAATACCAGACAGATGACAATAACCACTAGAGACTTAAATAGCAGCCAGAAATTTATAATCAGAAACAAACTTATGTTATATTATGTTATGTTATGTTATATTATGTTATGTTATATTATGTTATAGATAGCTCATCGATGTATATCGCTCAATCTACAGCGACTACGTGTGTCAGTTCTGTGTTAAAACTAAGTGTGCCAGTTTTGAATTAAAACTAAGTGTGCCAGTTTTGAATTAAGACCAAGTGTGTCAGTTCTGTGTTAAGACTAAGTGTGTCAGTTCTGTGTTAAGACTAAGTGTGTCAGTTCTGTGTTAAGACTAAGTGTGTCAGTTTTATGTTAAGACTAAGTGTGTCAGTTTTATGTTAAGACTAAGTGTGTCAGTTTTATGTTAAGACTAAGCGTGTCAGTTTTATGTTAAGACTAAGTGTGTCAGTGGATAACATGTCTTCAACGCGATCCTTGAATTAGCTAAAAATAAAATTGATAGCGACTGCAGTAAAACTGGTTCCAGCAATGAAGGTAGACAGAGGTGTATGGTTCCAGCAATGAAGGTAGACAGAGGTGTATGGTTCTAGCAATGAAGGTAGACAGAGGTGTATGGTTCCAGCAATGAAGGTAGACAGAGGTGTATGGTTCCAGCAATGAAGGTAGACAGAGGTGTATGGTTCCAGCAATGAAGGTAGACAGAGGTGTATGGTTCCAGCAATGAAGGTAGACAGAGGTGTATGGTTCCAGCAATGAAGGTAGACAGAGGTGTATGGTTCCAGCAATGAAGGTAGACAGAGGTGTATGGTTCAGTTTTACGAAAACGACAGAGGAGGTGAAGAAAAAGAAGTGGCAGAAAGTAAGAAAGTTAGACGATAACGTATAAATTCAGCTTCCTTTAAACTTCTTAAATGTCCACCTACTTTCTGCTGTTTATGCTCAGCTTTCTTGTCTTAGTCCCGATCATTTCGCTGCAGTTTTCTCATTCTTTGGTTTAAGCTTTATCTTCCAGCCCTCTCCAAGCTTCTTCTGCAGCAGGTAATTTATTGCTTCCTTGTCTCTTTCTTAATCACCCCCTCTTCTCTCTCTCTCTCTCTCTCTCTCTCTCTCTCTCTCTCTCGCTTTAATCACCCACGCCACTCGTGTAGCCATTGTCTTCGCCACAGGTATCTGATTGGTCCAAGCTGCTACTACTTGCCTTGTCTCAGCCAATCGCTCGTTCTCACTTTATATTTACGTATATCTGTGCGCATTCTCCGCCGTCTTTCGAACTAAGAGGATACTGGAGAGCTAGGTTTTCCATCCATTTTCTATGATTTTTTTTATGTGTTGTATTGTTCCTGTGTGTAATCCCTGATAAAGGCTGAGGCCGAAATATTGAATGGTGTATGTTCTTCATTTATACTTTCTCGTCTTGCTTTCTTACTTTCTGCCATTTGCGTTTCTGCTCATTTTCCTCACTCCCTCGGTGGTTTTGTAAAACTGAACCATACACCATTGTCTACCTTGTATGACGGCAGCCTACAACTTCCACAACGTACTGTAATAACAACTGATGTGGCGTCTTCAGTTTCTGGTAAAAGTAATGGTTTCATTGCTCTTTGCGCTAAACATGAATCATTTCCTAAATTTATTTCTTATCATTTGGGGTAAAGACCATTGTCTGATGAGGCAATCAGCGACCCGTAGCTGATATGCCAGCGTCAGGGTTAGCGAACCATAGCTGACCAAGACCCTGTCCCACCTCTCCGCGGTGCCCCCCCCCCCGTAACAGGCCTAGCCTGGCTAACTAGACAAGGATCGACATAGTCCCCGTGGTGGTGGAGTCTGGTAAAGAAGCATTGCACACCCCCTACCTTTTAGCTGTACTCCGGGATTGAAAAAGTAGCCGCAATAACCCGCTCCCACCCCTGCACGATGCTGTACCTCAACACCTTCACAGCATCGGCTGCAAAGAACAACAGCTCGCAAATACAGGGAGCTCGCACAAGTACAAGTACTTTCTTATCATTTCATTATCCATCAGGAATCTTTTTGAATTTAAAAGTGCTAAAAGTTGAAACATATCACGAAACTAGCTATTTTTATCGTGAATCATGAAACTAGCTATTTTTATCGTGAATTACACAGAAACATAGTCCACTGGTCGTGGATTGTTCAAGGCTCTCATGCGAACATCAGATGCTGAGAACAATGATCTAGCTCTCTTTTTGTAGAAGCAAGATGGTTTAGTAAGGAGAAAACTGGAACGATTCTACAAACTTGGGCTTGCGGTCAATGGCTTTCTAAAATGGACTCTAGGGTATTATGGCAAAGATCCTGGCTAAATCCCAGGGCAGTTGTACTTCATGTACTTTCTTTGCCAATATCACCTCCGTAACTCCACAGTTCAACGAGAAAGGGAGAAACCATTATATATTATATTATGTTATGCTATGCTATGTTACATCCTTCCCGTGCCGCAAAACGTCACATAGGCCTCGCATGGTAGTTCGAAAAGATTTCCTGTCTTTGGCGAGTTTTTCAATCTCATCAAGGTATGTTATGCCCTCTGAACTGGCCTCTCTTAACAATATCCTCTTTAGAGTTTCACTTGGTCGACCTCTTTTTCTTCGGCCTGTTGTGTTCCAACTGATAGCTTGTTTAGGAATCCTCTGATTGTTTCTTGTCTAATCACCCATGAGACAGGTTGTTGTTTGCTTATCTGTCTTGGCGGGTTGAGAGAGTTGCTAGAGGGGTTGAGGGGGATGCTACAGTTTGAGAGACGGGTTGAGAGAGTTGCTAGACGGGTTGAGAGAGTTACTAGGGGAGTTGAGAGAGAGAGAGAGAGAGTTAAGAAAGTTACTAGGGGAGTTGAGAAAGTTACTAGTGGAGTTGAGTTTCCCTTAGTAACTCTGAGTTACTAGAGGAGTTGAGAGAATTACTAGAGGAGTTGAGAGATTTACTTGAGGAGTTGAGAGAGTTAGTAGAGGAGTTGAGAGAGTTACTAAAGGAGTTGAGAGAGTTCCTATACGGACTGAGTTACTATGGGAGTTGAGAGAGTTGCTAGAGGAGTTGAGAGAGTTGCTAGAGGAGTTGAGAGAGTTACTAGAGGAGTTGAGAGAGTTACTAGAGGAGCTGAGAGAGCTCCTTTACGGGTTGAGAGAGTTAGAGTTGAGAGAGTTACTAGGGCAGTTGAGAGTTACTAGGCCGGTCTAGAGAGTTCCTAGGCGGGTTGAGAGAGTTACTAGGGGAGTTGAGAGAGTTCCTAGGCGGGTTGAGAGAGTTCCTAGGTTGGGTGAGAGAGAGCTGCTGGACGGATTGAGAGACCTACTAGACCGGTTGATAGACTTACCGGACGGGTTGAGAGACTTACTGGACGGGTTGAGGCAGTTCCTAGGCGGCTTGATCAGGTTTAGAATGGTTTAGGGTGTCCGTTGCACAGATCTGCAGTCCTGTACTTTTGTTCACTTTGATGAAAGCACTAACACGTTCGGCAGCTGCTCATCTTCATGAGAACAGAATGTGCTGTTGTGAAGGAACAACTCGTGAAGCTCCTTCCACTCTCTGAGTGTACCAGTGGATAACATGTCTTCAACGCGATCCTTGAATTAGCTAAAAATAAAATTGATAGCGACTGCAGTAAAACTGGTTCCAGCAATGAAGGTAGACAGAGGTGTATGGTTCCAGCAATGAAGGTAGACAGAGGTGTATGGTTCCAGCAATGAAGGTAGACAGAGGTGTATGGTTCAGTTTTACGAAAACGACAGAGGAGGTGAAGAAAAAGAAGTGGCAGAAAGTAAGAAAGTTAGACGATAACGTATAAATTCAGCTTCCTTTAAACTTCTTAAATGTCCACCTACTTTCTGCTGTTTATGCTCAGCTTTCTTGTCTTAGTCCCGGTCATTTCCTGCAGTTTTCTCATTCTTTGGTTTAAGCTTTATCTTCCAGCCCTCTCCAAGCTTCTTCTGTAGCAGGTAATTTATTACTTCCTTGTCTCTTTCTTAATCACCCCCTCTTCTCTCTCTCTCTCTCTCTCTCTCTCGCTTTAATCACCCACGCCACTCGTGTAGCCATTGTCTTCGCCACAGGTATCTGATTGGTCCAAGCTGCTACTACTTGCCTTGTCTCAGCCAATCGCTCGTTCTCACTTTATATTTACGTATATCTGTGCGCATTCTCCGCCGTCTTTCGAACTAAGAGGATACTGGAGAGCTAGGTTTTCCATCCATTTTCTATGATTTTTTTTATGTGCTGTATTGTTCCTGCGTGTAATCCTTGATAAAGGCTGAGGCCGAAATATTGAATGGTGTATGTTCTTCATTTATACTTTCTCGTCTTACTTTCTTACTTTCTGCCATTTGCGTTTCTGCTCATTTTCCTCACTCCCTCGGTGGTTTTGTAAAACTGAACCATACACCATTGTCTACCTTGTATGACGGCAACCTACAACTTCCAAAACGTACTGTAATAACAACTGATGTGGCGTCTTCAGTTTCTGGTAAAAGTAATGGTTTCCTTGCTCTTTGCGCTAAACATGAATCATTTCCTAAATTTCTTTCTTATCATTTGGGGTAAAGACCATTGTCTGATGAGGCAATCAGCGACCCGTAGCTGATATGCCAGCGTCAGGGTTAGCGAACCATAGCTGACCAAGACCCTGTCCCACCTCTCCGCGGTGCCCCCCCTCCCCCCCCCCCCCCCCCCCCCCCCGTAACAGGCCTAGCCTGGCTAATAGACAAGGATCGACATAGTCCCCATGGTGGTGGAGTCTGGTAAAGAAGCATTGCACACTCCCTACCTTTTAGCTGTACTCCGGGATTGAAAAAGTAGCCGCAATAACCCGCTCCCACCCCTGCACGATGTTGTGCCTCAACACCTTCACAGCATCGGCTGCAAAGAACAACAGCTCGCAAATACAGAGAGCTCGTACAACTACAAGTACTTTCTTATCATTTCATTATCCATCAGGAATCTTTTTTAATTTAAAAGTGCTAAAAGTTGAAACATATCACGAAACTAGATATTTGTATCGTGAATCATGAAACTAGCTATTTGTATCGTGAATCATGAAACTAGCTATTTGTATCGTGAATCATGAAACTAGCTATTTGTATCGTGAATCATGAAACTAGCTATTTTTATCGTGAATTACACAGAAACATAGTCCACTGGTCGTGGATTGTTCAAGGCTCTCATGCGAACATCAGATGCCGAGAACAATGATCTAGCTCTCTTTTTGTAAAAGCAAGATGGCTTAGTAAGGAGAAAACTGGAACGATTCTACAAACTTGGGCTTGCGGTCAATGGGTTTCTAAAATGGACTCCAGGGTATTATGGCAAAGATCCTGGCTAAATCCCAGGGTAGTTGTACTTCCTGTACTTTCTTTGCCAATATCACCTCCGTAACTCCACAGTTCAACGAGAAAGGGAGAAACCATTATATATTATATTATGTTATGCTATGCTATCCCGTGCCTCAAAACGTCACATAGGCCTCGCATGGTAGTTCGAAAAGATTTCCTGTCTTTGGCGAGTTTTTCAATCTCATCAAGGTATGTTATGCCCTCTGAACTGGCCTCTCTTAACAATGTCCTCTTTAGAGTTTCACTGTAAGGTTCTGTACACTCTTTTTTGTCACCTTTGACTTCATCGTCATCAAGTCCTTCTAGACTGTCAATCACCGGCGAGTATTTATTGAAAAAACAAGGCCAGGTCTCAAGTGACCCGCAGACATTTTCGTCACGCCCGTTACTGCAGTGAGCCTGGCAATCGCAGACGTGAGAGTAAGAAATGTGTTGTGATATCTCTGTGCCATCTTCACAATCAAAAACCTCGAAGCTTTCATTTCTTTCTTTCAGAAAATTTAAAAAAGTCCGGTTTCTTACAAAGGCTGAGACTGACACAATTTCTCCTTGAAAGCTGCGGAATTCATTTGTACGTAAAGTTTTGTTAAAACTTGCTGTATTTGCTGGAGTTATGTTTACGAGACTTGACCCCTGAAGTAAGCGGGGCAGTGCGACCTCACACAAGCTAGTCTTAGTTAAGTATTTGTCACAATCTATATCTTTCCAACCATCCAGGCTGTTTGTTTTACTACTAGAAAAACCAGTTTTAGTACTGATGTTTGGTTGTGAATGTTTACCAGTGTAATTATACTGCCAAGCTCCACAATCACGATTAACATTTTCAGGAATTGTTTTATTTAACCAATAATTGAGATGCACTGGACGATATGAAAGTGGATATTTCAGTAACGACCGTAAAAATTTTTTTTCGATCTTCGAGTGTTTCATTGACCACTGGAATGATTTGACTCCGATATTCGACATCCGTCGCAGACCGATATAAATCTTGTAATCCTTCATCTTTCGACCGACTTCTGTGGTATTGTGCAGGTAGTTATATAACAATTCACGCACAAACTCCAGTTCTTCTTGGCTTTCTATCGCAGCCAAATTCCCGCCTTTATTTTCACACCACCTCGACGCCTTCTTCCAGGTCTTTTTGGAAGTGGAAGTGCGCGGGTTGTAACACGACATATCACCTGCTGTACTCATGTGCTTAATCCATCCAGATCTACATTGCCCGCACAGTGCCATTGGCAGGACATGCCCGGCATTGAACATATCCAATCTTATAAGAGCTATGTGTTTTAGGTAAGTTATCTGTGATCGATTAAAATAGTCGAACATTGTAACAAAGAATTTTATTTCTGAACTTTCTTCCTGTAAAATGTCCTGTATTGTCAACATCACTTCCGCGTTGAAGTGAAAATTAAATGGGACAATAAGAAATATGTTGACAAAGCGGGTAGAATTAGCTCTAGCAATCCCTGTTTCATTAAAGATGATGGAAACAGTTTTTATCATTGAGCGAATATTCTCCGTGTACTGACTAGGGTAGAAAAAAAAATCGTCACTGGTTCTGTTGATACATAAAACTGTATCTGCACTGTTGTAATCTGTATCTGAACTGCTGTCTTTCGTGAACAAAATGGTACAGTTCTTGTCCTTTTCGAATTTATGGTGGTATTTGACTGTGTGGACAAGAACGCGTGATCTTTCATCATTTTCCGGAATTCTAGCAAATGCTTTTCTGACAGGATCAATAAAGTTGATGTCAGGATCTATAATTGCCCAGTACATGAGCAGAACGTCGAACTGGCCAGAGTCACAGTCGTTTAACAGAAAGTTGCTTCCATACGTACCTGTAAAGATGGCGGTGATTCTGATTAGTGAGAGCCATACACGAAGAATTACAAGTTCCTTTGGTCATTAAATAACTTAAAAAACTAAACTAACAACAATATTATTTTTTAAAATCACGCTGTAGCTTGTTCTGAAATAATGTAAAGTAGACATGCATTTCACAGCATTTGTAAAATAATATATGTTTGTCAATCAAGCAGTAAATTATGTTTAAACATGTTTCACTTAAGTGGTCAATTTAATTAGGAGATAATCATGCTCATATAGTAGGTCAGTTTGCCCTTTTCTTAGAGCACTATTCTGGGCTTTCTTCTTCTTTTTTAAAAAATCGCAATACCATGATTCCTGGCAAACAATGACTGTATAATACAGTAACGCAGTAGTCAGGATTTCTGACATATTACCTTTAGCCTCGTGAATCTCATACAATTTCTAGCTAGCACATATTTGTAGCCATAAATTACCTCAATCGTCCAAATGATTTGTCTTATAATTTTACATTATAGGACCAACTTTGATTTTTACCTTAATCATCTTAGCACCAAGTACAAATATATCTTATATAACATTATTATATTAACTAATAGCTATTATATTAACATTTCACCTTGTCTGTGAGACGGATATCGAATTTGTCAACAACTCAATGTTTCTTAAAGTATAATTATTTCACTTTTGTGGCATATACAAAATAGCCAGCAGTAAAAAAGCTTGCAACTATCAGCTATGAAAAAAAAATGTTCTGTCAAACTAAATAGACATGAAATATAATACAAGAAGATTACTTAAGTGTAGGCGGAAGTAGTTAGATAATCAAGAAGTTAAAATATTTAATAGAAAGTTAAATACCAGACAGATGACAATAACCACTTGAGACTTAAATAGCAGTCAGAAATTTATAATCAGAAACAAACTTATGTTATGTTATGTTATATTATGTTATGTTATGTTATATTATGTTATGTTATGTTATGTTATGTTATGTTATATTATGTTATGTTATATTATGTTATGTTATGTTATGTTATATTATGTTATGTTATGTTATGTTATATTATGTTATGTTATGTTATGTTATGTTATGTTATGTTATATTATGTTATGTTATGTTATGTTATATTATGTTATGTTATATTATGTTATGTTATGTTATGTTATATTATGTTATGTTATGTTATGTTATGTTATGTTATGTTATGTTATATTATGTTATGTTATGTTATGTTATGTTATGTTATATTATGTTATGTTATGTTATGTTATGTTATGTTATATTATGTTATGTTATGTTATATTATGTTATGTTATATTATGTTATGTTATGTTATATTATGTTATGTTATATTATGTTATGTTATGTTATATTATGTTATGTTATATTATGTTAAGACTAAGTGTGCCAGTTCTGTGTTAAGAATAAGTGTGTCATTCTGTGTTAAGACTAAGTGTGTCAGTTCTGTGTTAAGACTAATGTGTCAGTTCTGTGTTAAGACTAAGTGTGTCAGTTCTGTGTTAAGACTAAGTGTGTCAGTTCTGTGTTAAGACTAAGTGTGTCAGTTCTGTGTTAAGACTAAGTGTGTCAGTTCTGTGTTAAGACTAAGTGTGTCAGTTCTGTGTTAAGACTAAGTGTGTCATTTCTGTGTTAAGACTAAGTGTGTCAGTTCTGTGTTAAGACTAAGTGTGTCAGTTCTGTGTTAAGACTAAGTGTGCCAGTTCTGTGTTAAGACTAAGTGTGTCAGTTCTGTGTTAAGACTAAGTGTGTCAGTTCTGTGTTAAGACTAAGTGTGCCAGTTCTGTGTTAAGACTAAGTGTGTCAGTTCTGTGTTACGACTAAGTGTGTCAGTTCTGTGTTAAGAGTGTCATTTCTGTGTTAAGACTAAGTGTGCCAGTTCTGTGTAAGACTAAGTGTGTCAGTTCTGTGTCAAGACTAAATGTTTCATTTCTGTGTTAAGACTAAGTGTGTCAGTTCTGTGTTAAGACTAAGTGTGCCAGTTCTGTGTTAAGACTAAGTGTGTCATTTCTGTGTTAAGACTAAGTGTGTCAGTTTTTGTTAAGAGTAAGTGTGTCAGTTCTGTGTTAAGACTAAGTGTGTCAGTTCTGTGTTAAGACTAAGTGTGTCAGTTCTGTGTTAAGAGTAAGTGTGTCAGTTCTGTGTTAAGACTAAGTGTGTCAGTTCTGTGTTAAGAGTAAGTGTGTCAGTTCTGTGTTAAGACTAATGTGTCAGTTCTGTGTTAAGACTAAGTGTGTCAGTTCTGTGTTAAGACTAATGTGTCAGTTCTGTGTTAAGACTAAGTGTGTCAGTTCTGTGTTAAGACTAAGTGTGTCAGTTCTGTGTTAAGACTAAGTGTGTCAGTTCTGTGTTAAGACTAAGTGTGTCAGTTCTGTGTTAAGACTAAGTGTGTCAGTTCTGTGTTAAGACTAAGTGTGTCAGTTCTGTGTTAAGACTAAGTGTGTCAGTTCTGTGTTAAGACTAAGTGTGCCAGTTCTGTGTTAAGACTAAGTGTGTCAGTTCTGTGTTACGACTAAGTGTGTCAGTTCTGTGTTAAGAGTGTCATTTCTGTGTTAAGACTAAGTGTGCCAGTTCTGTGTTAAGACTAAGTGTGTCAGTTCTGTGTCAAGACTAAATGTTTCATTTCTGTGTTAAGACTAAGTGTGTCAGTTCTGTGTTAAGACTAAGTGTGCCAGTTCTGTGTTAAGACTAAGTGTGTCATTTCTGTGTTAAGACTAAGTGTGTCAGTTCTGTGTTAAGAGTAAGTGTGTCAGTTCTGTGTTAAGACTAAGTGTGTCAGTTCTGTGTTAAGACTAAGTGTGTCAGTTCTGTGTTAAGACTAAGTGTGTCAGTTCTGTGTTAAGACTAAGTGTGTCAGTTCTGTGTTAAGACTAAGTGTGTCAGTTCTGTGTTAAGACTAAGTGTGCCAGTTCTACGTTAAGACTAAGTGTGCCAGTTCTGTGTTAAGACTAAGTGTGTCAGTTCTGTGTTAAGACTAAGTGTGCCAGTTCTGTGTTGACATACTATTTTTCTCATGCGCCAGGAATATCGCTCAGTTCTTGCGATACAGATTTCCACTAAATTCGTACCTCTGTCAGTCCTCACCTCTTCCAAGCTCTCCGAGAGCATTTACAATGTCAGTACAACAGTAGTGTAGGTCAGACAATCCGGGTAGTTTGAGTTTTCTCTTATTTCTTTGACCTCTGCATTGACGTCAGCCAGTTTCCGGTCTCTGTAGCTTATGTTACATGTGATGCTGACAGAAAAGATGTCTCTGACAACGCTGGTGTCCTCGCCTGGGTTGATGCTTGTCAGTCCGAGGACCTGGACGACGTCTTCTGCCTTACCCATCCAAGATTTGCCTGTCTCTCTTTTCTTCACTGAGTTCTGAAGTGTAATAGATCCTCCGTATCTGCGCTTATTCTAATGTTTGCGTATGCTCTCCATTTCTGTGCTACATCAGAAAATCGAGGAGTAATCTCATTGTCATACAAGGGATGCCTCGAGTGTAACCCAGGATAGTGGCTTCATTTTGCTCCTTTTCGAGCGAATCTTTTAATCTGTGTCGGGCTGACAGTAAGAATGGCCACATCACACTCGCTGAGTGAAAGGGCCAGATCCTGTAACCTGTGCACGGTGATGGCAGCTGTCATGACTCTTATAGCCCACAAACCCTTGTGAGCTTTCGTTATCACTTGGTCAACATGGTGTATCGACAGGAAGAAAAAAAACAGAAACGATATCACCTGTTCCATGCAAAGTGAACTTGTTCGAATCAGGTCTTGGTGTAATGTTTCAGAAACCCTAGTCAACCCAGTAAAAGCCCTAGTCAACCCAACAAAAACCCAAGTCAACCCACAGAAGCAACAGTTAATGATTCTCCCTGAAAAATCACGCTGTAAACACAGTTATGCCAGTTGTGGGACTGTGTGGTGCTGAGGTAACCAGAGCCAAGCCGATGACATACTTGGGAAGATAGACAGTTAAATTTCGGACAAAAGACCAAACTGACATGTCAGATTTCAGTATTCAGAATCCGACATCACAACATTCAGGACACATCCGTACATGGCCCGCAGCATTCTCCAACATCCACCGAAGAGTCTGTCTACTAGTAGTTCCCGTCAAATGTTGGTTGTTTATTATAAAAATTTTAAATTCTCGTTTCCATGCCATTAAGGCATATTGGGGAATACGGTGTTAGGCTCTTATTTTCCATGACCTTTGGCACATGAAAGTCTGATGTGGTCAGTATCACGCCTGGCCGCTTTACCTTCCCAGGTTTCTCTGGTACCCATTTTTAGAGGCTGGGTCAACCCTTGGGCAGTTTTTTTTTTTAGGTGCGTGCCAGAAAAAATGCCAACAGCTGGGACTGAACTTGGTACCACCGGATTAGCAAACCGAGCGTGGTTATTTATTATGCGTTTTCTAAATGTTGGTTGTTTATTATGTTTTATAAACATTGGTTGTTTATTATGCGTTTTCTAAATGTTGGTTGTTTATTACGTTTTCTAAATGTTGGTTGTTTATTATGCGTTTTCTAAATGTTGGTTGTTTATTACGCATTTTCTAAATGTTGGCTGTTTATTATGTTTTATAAACATTGGTTGTTTATTACGCGTTTTCTAAATGTTGGTTGTTTATTACGCATTTTCTAAATGTTGGCTGTTTATTATGTTTTATAAACAGTGGTTGTTTATTATGCATTTTCTATCCTTGTCTCACATTCTAGTAAGCAATATAAAGTGCATTTACTATCCTTGTCTCGCATTCTAGTAAGCAATGTAAGGTGTATTCACTGTCCTTGTCTCACATTCTAGTAAGAAATGTAAGGTGTTTACTGTCCTTGTCTCACATTCTAGTAAGAAATGTAAGGTGTGTTTACTGTCCTTGTCTCACATTCTAGTAAGCAATGTAAGGTGTGTTTACTGTCCTTGTCTCACATTCTAGTAAGCAATGTAAGGTGCATTTACTGTCCTTGTCTCACATTCTAGTAAGCAATGTAAGGTGCATTTACTGTCCTTGTCTCACATTCTAGTAAGCAATGTAAGGTGCATTTACTGTCCGTGTCTCATATTCTAGTAAGAAATGTAAGGTGTATTCACTGTCCTTGTCTCACATTCTAGTAAGCAATGTAAGGTGCATTTACTGTCCTTGTCTCGCGTGTCTCACGTTGATTGTAAGTTCGTCACTTTCGTTGACATTGAGGGCTTACCTTTCACTTTCTTTGTCTCACTCCCAGTTTTGGACGGGAAAACGAGTATTATTATTAGGTCCCTAATTCTGTCCGGAGTTTCATAGTAGGATCTGCTCTTCTTGATTCTCCCAATGTATTACACAGCGGTAATAGATACTAAAACCATGTTTGTATACTACCAAACACTAAACACGTGTTTTGCCCAACACACTGAACTGTACTGTGCTAGTATATGTGTGTGTAGCTAACTGTGCTAGTATATGTGTGTGTAGCTAACTGTGCTAGTATATGTGTGTGTAGCTAACTGTCTTGAAATACTGAAATGAACATTCTTCATTCACTGTGTCATATACGTCACTATTTACTGAGCAGACATTATTTGAACTGCTACGTCAGTGACACAACAGACGCTACATTGTTATACAACCTTGTAACAAACAAAAATCCAGGACAAACAGCCACTAGAAACCTGTACACGAGCATGGCCAGTTACATGTAATCAACTATCTCAAAACTACAGTTGGGACACTCAGCATGAATCCGAAGAGCGCAGGATCCAGCAGTTGCCAAAAAAAAAATCAACAAACGTTTACTGATGATATCCCATTTGTAAATGAGTGTTGTAAACGAATATAGAGTGTAAACTGATGGAAAAATTAATATGAGAACAGAAAAGCTGTCCGGGCGGTTGACATCTCCATGTGGGCTTCACACCAACATACAACATCAAAACATGCTACTTCATATTCTCAAAAACTCCAACATACCTTATACAGGAATCCATTCCATGCCCAAAGGGACGAGTCAGCTTACAACTACAAAGCCACTCTAACGCGCGTTTTTGTCTTAAAAAGTACAAGCAACCAGAAACTACACTACGAAATGAAACCGTACTTGCAGACGTCCCAGGACAACTCTAACATACGTTTTGTCCTAAAAAAACGACAAATCCATTTACAAAGGCTACATAGTAACAATTTGTCCTGAAAAGGACAATCCACCCAAAAACTTACATTACAAACAACCGTCCTAACAAACCTTCCAGGGGGAAAAAACCAACCCACAACCTGTCTCTACAACATTCCGAACAGAACTCCATTCTCTACAACATCTAAACTCATTTATACATCCCGTCTTCCGAGATCACGTGACAGTCGGAACACGGAGGTAACTCTTTCGGTGCTCGCATAAACAGGTGAGTTAGTTCTATAACTTTTTGACCACAGCAACAGGGTTTCTCGCACAAAAATCTGTGTTTACATTCTGTTACAATACATGAAGCACCGTTTACATGCATATATATGAAGTGAACTTGACCTGACTGATTCTATTAAGGAAGAAATCTTGACCTGACAGAATATCAAATATAGCGAGTAACTTGACTTGACAGACTGCCATATGTAGAGAAAGAACTTGACCTGACAGGCTATCATATGTAGGGAGAGAACTTGACAGTTTTTTTTTCATAAACTGAAATGGAGACAAAATGCCGTAACTCACACAGTATTGGAAGATGTAATTGTGCGTGTGAGTGTGTGTGTGTGGACATAAAAGTAATGGAAAAGTAAATATCCTACTTGGGGCACCTTTCTTTCTTTCTCTCAAAGAATACATGGCGAGTACTCTATGTCATATGTGACAGTACTGACCAAGCCGCGGCTCACGGGCCACATGCGGCTGTTTGACATGAAATATGCGACCAGCGGAAATATATACTGACCCAGAAGCCGGTTGTTTATGTGATAGAAAGTATAAAAGAATCTTTTAAATGTTCAAGATCCACGATTATTTGCTAGGCGTAAACTAGAAACTAATTTAAAACTTGAGTTTAGTGTTCGTGGCCAGTAAATATATTCAAGAAGTAAAATGTAAATTTTAATCCTAGATTTGAGTCAGGGATTAAATAAATTTTGAATCAGCAAGGATTATATACAAACTCTCTCCCTGGAATCCCCAGGACAAAAGAGGAAACAAGGTAGACATAGAAACAAGTGGGGAAGGAGTCTCGATGCAGAGATGAAGAAGATGGACCACACCTGGAGGAGACCGATAGAAGAAACAGCCTAGGACAGAAGAAGAAAAAAAAATAGAGAGCCCTTATTGATGGCCTATATCCCAGATAAGGCTACAGAAAGCAAGGAAGGCAGGAAGGATTGCAGAGGAATTGTGATGGAGAATCAGTAATTGTGAGAGCCGGTGCTGACAGCGAATAAATATTACTACGTAAATGCATATATATATATAATATGCATGTAACAATAATAACTTGTGTGTAAGATGTGTTCATTTCGTACTGTTGTCTATTGGGAAGTCTATTGTGCGTGATTCGTACTTAAGTTCGCCCAGTCCTGATATGTAGCAACTGCTGTCAGTCATTTAATTGTATAAATTGGAAAAAAATCGATTTTTTTTCCAAGTCCAAAGTAGAGAGAACCCTGGGAGCTGGAGGGACTTTGATTTTGGTCTAAACAATTCAGTTACGACCTTCGGCTGACAGACCGCCTCATTGCTTCAAGCGTAAACAAAGAATACTGTCATGCACTGCAGACAAGGCTTTGATACATGCTAGATCCATCGCTGTTTATAATCAACGCCCGTGATACAGATTCATACAGGATTCCTTCAGAGAGGAGTACATTTTCGTGTCATACGGGCTTCTTCCATTTAACCCTTCATCAATCTATGCCCGAAAGCAAATTATGTCCCTTTGGTTGTCTTGAAAGATGTCAGAAAAATTCCATTTCATGAATTCTGTTTATAGTTTCACACTGAACTGGTGTATAAATTGTTCTGTCTGTTGATACCCTGAGAATATATCGTACTCATTAACGCTTTTGTAATCATCATGTGATGTTCATTAACGTTTGTAACTATCATGTGATGTTTTGTAATACTTTGAGTCCGGAACTATTTTGAGAACTGAGTTTTGAGTAAATTGATTGACGTAGAAATACGTGAGGATCTAATTAATGATTGTGTTGATTTTACAGAACGTACAATAGTCATCAGAAATGACGGGTCATGAGTTTCAGAGCAGATAATTTACTTGAATAATGAGTACTAATCAGTGGAAGAATGTCATACAAACGTCGATGCTGGCGTAATGTCATAATGAATCGCCACAGAAGATGATTTTGAAGATGTGTGTGTAAGCTGCTTTGCACAGATGAACGAGATTAAAAGATTTTCCCTGGCATTGGGTATTAAGAAAGTGTCTTATTCATTGAATGCTTTTCTTGTGGCATTTGGTGTAAAGAAAGTGTCTTCTTCGTGTCAGCTTTTCTTGTGCCATTTTGTGTTAAAGAAGTGTCTCATTGATTGCGTTTCTTATGATATTTGGTGTGAAGAAAGTGTCTTATTGACTGCTTTTCTTATGATATTTGGTGTGAAGAAAGTGTCTTATTGACTGCTTTTCTTATGATATTTGGTGTGAAGAAAGTGTCTTATTGACTGTTTTTCTTATGGTATTTGGTGTAAAGAAAGTGTCTCATTGACTGCTTTTCTTATGATATTTGATGTGAAGAAAGTGTCTTATTGACTGCTTTTCTTATGATATTTGGTGTGAAGAAAGTGTCTTATTGACTGTTTTTCTTATGGTATTTGGTGTAAAGAAAGTGTCTCATTGACTGCTTTTCTTATGATATTTGATGTAAAGAAAGTGTCTCATTGACTGCTTTTCTTATGATATTTGATGTGAAGAAAGTGTCTTATTCAAGTTACACTAAATCTTAATCCATTTCTTATATCATTAAATCAGTTTTTAAAAAGAGAGAAGGATTCGCTCTGTATTATGGGTTCTCGTTCAGTGGAGAACTCGCTGTTTAGTGGGGGAGGGGGAGGTTTAGGGGGCCGGGGGGGGGGTTTGGGGGAACTGAGAACACATTTACCCCCACCCCGACACATCTCCTGCAACCTAAAATTCCTCACCCCCTCCCTCCAACCAAACCACGAAGAGGGGAAAAAGAGGGGGAAGGATGTAATTCATTTCTGACAGGTTGAGAACCTCTGGTTTGTGTGTCTGGAAATATCTCAGAGGTACAACGTAGAATAGAGGACATTATTATTATTATTAGGAAAGACTCATTGGACGGGGACAATTATTAATAGGAAAAGAATAATAGGACGAGGGAAACTAGTGTTATTAGGAAAGTGTGACGGGAAAAATGATTATTATTTGACCAGTGACTCTGTTTGGATTTTCGTACCAAGATTTATTGTTCTTGACTGTCCCGAGGCACAACAAGGCAGTGGTTGATAGACACAAGCTGCACAATTTACATTTATATGTAGAGAGCCTACATGACCTGGCAGACTGTCACATGTAGAGAGAGAATATGATCTGACAGACTGTCACATGTAGAGAGATAATTTGATCTGACAGACTGTCACATGTAGAGAGATAATTTGACCTGGCAGACTGTCACATGTAGAGAGATAATTTGATCTGACAGACTGTCACATGTAGAGAGATAATTTGATCTGACAGACTGTCACATGTAGAGAGATAATTTGATCTGACAGACTGTCACATGTAGAGAGATAATTTGATCTGAAGACTAAGTGTGTCAGTTTTATGTTAAGACTAAGTGTGTCAGTTTTATGTTAAGACTAAGTGTGTCAGTTTTGAATTAAGACTAAGTGTGTCAGTTTTGAATTAAGACTAAGTGTGTCAGTTTTGAATTAAGACTAAGTGTGTCAGTTCTATGTTAAGACTAACTGTGTCAGTTTTGAATTAGGACTAAGCGTGTCAGTTTTGAATTAAGACTAAGTGTGCCAGTTCTGTGATGACATACGATTTTTCTCACGCGCCAGGAATATCGCTCAGTTCTTGCGATACAGTTTTCCACTAAATTCGTACCTCTCTCAGTCCTCAGCTCTTCCAAGCTCTCCGAGAGCATTTACAATGTCAGTACAGCAGTGGTATAGGTCACACAGTCCGGGTAGTTTGAGTTTTCTTTTATTTCTTTGACTCCTGCATTGACGTCAGCCAGTTTCTGCTCTCTGTAGCTTACGTTACATGTGATGCTGACAGAAAAGATGTCTCTGACAACGCTGGTGTCCTCGCCTGGGTTGATGCTTGTCAGTCCGAGGACCTGGACGACGTCTTCTGCCTGACCCATCCAAGATTTGCCTGTCTCTCTTTTCTTCACTGAGTTCTGAAGTGTAATAGATCCCCCGTATCTGCGCTTATTCTAATGTTTGCGTATTCTCTCCATTTCTGTGCTACATCAGAAAATCGAGGAGTAATCTCATTGTCATACAAGGGATCCCTCGAGTGTAACCCAGGATAGTGGCTTCATTTTGCTTCTTTTCGAGTGAATCTTTTAATCTGTGTCGGGCTGACAGTAAGAATGGCCACAGCACACTCGCTGAGTGAAAAGGCCAGACCCTGTAACCTGTGCACCGTGATGGCAGCTGTCATGAACAAACCCTTGTGAGCTTTCGTTATCACTTGGTCAACATGGTGTATCGACAGGAAGAAAAAAAACAGAAACGATATCACCTGTTCCATGCAAAGTGAACTTGTTCGAATCAGGTCTTGGTAATGTTTCAGAAACCCTAGTCAACCCAGTAAAAGCCCTAGTCAACCCAACAAAAACCCAAGTCAACCCACAGAAGCAACAGTTAATGATTCTCCCTGAAAAATCACGCTGTAAACACATTTATGCCAGTTGTGGGACTGTGTGGTGCTGAGGTAACCAGAGCCAAGCCGATGACATACTTGGGAAGATAGACAGTTACATTTCAGACAAAAGACCAAACTGACATGTCAGATTTCAGTATTCAGAATCCGACATCACAACATTCAGGACACATCCGTACATGGCCCGCAGCGTTCTCCAACATCCACCGAAGAGTCTGTCTACTAGTAGTTCCCGTCAAATGTTGGTTGTTTATTATAAAAATTTTAAATTCTCGTTTCCATGCCATTAAGGCATATTGGGGAATACGGTGTTAGGCCCATATTTTCCATGACCTTCGGCACATGAAAGTCTGATGTGGTCAGTATCACGCCTGGCCGCTTTACCTTCCCAGGTTTCTCTGGTACCCATTTTTAGAGGCTGGGTCAACCCTTGGGCAGTTTTTTTTTTTAGGTGCGTGCCAGAAAAAATGCCAACAGCTGGGACTGAACTTGGTACCACCGGATTAGCAAACCGAGCGTGGTTATTTATTATGCGTTTTCTAAATGTTGGTTGCTTGCTGATAATCTACGTTTAGGTTGCTTTGCTGATGGTCTAAGTTTAGATTGCTTTGCTGATTATCTATATGTGCAATGTTTTACTGATAGTAAATGTTTGCCTGTCAAGTCATACTTGTGGAAGTGGCATTGCTTCAACTGTCGCGAACAGAGTCAATGGGCTCTACCTCTGCAACTCCACTCAATCAAGACTCTGGTCGGTGCTACGTGGTACTTCTTACACTGGCTAAATGGGAGCACTTATACAACCTGCCCTAAACAGATTGATGATAATGATGATGTTTATGATCCTAAAACATAAAAACATGGCTGTACGTAAGAGTGCAAGAGGTATCACAAAAAAAAAACCCCAGCGATTTGAACAGAATGGCAGGTGAGTGCTCAAACATCGATAAGAGCAGGAAAGAGTTCCAGTTTTTGCTGTTGTTTCTTGTTTTCTTAAATTGTCTCCCCTTACGGCACTCCTAGTGTCGCTGGTGTCAAGTGACTCTGAGTGCTACAACTCAGAAAACAGACCCATCTACCTGCAAGGCGGTGCGCAACAATATGCAGTTCACAGATTTTATCAATGTGTTTAAGGAAACAAATGATAGCGCTTTAACATTAGCATATGTAGAAACCCCGAAGTTAATTAACTCTTTCTGTACCAGATGGAAATACGCAGGCGTTCCTGTCTTTGCCAGACAAAAAGCGCGGGTCTTGATATATAAGGGGTAAGTGTAAAAGTGAATGTAAGAAATTATTTCCACGTTATAAGCATACGTATTATACATCCAAATAACTGTAAATCTATGAAGATTTCATAAATGCAGAATGTTTTAGAAAAAAAAGAAGTAATATGATGCTTGTAGACAATAATTGTGTCCTACTTACCATCGCATAGATATAGATCGAAACTGGTTATTATCTGTGATGTCTAGATCGACTTGTCAATGTCATATTGTGATTATATGTGCCAAAAAATCGCTAAAAGTAATATCTGAAATAACCTTCTAACTACTTCTCCAGTCATCTAATATGTCTAGATCTGATTAGAATACATTCAAGAACAGTGCTCTAGTCGTGGGGGGGGGGGGCATGTTTGCCTCCGAAGTCACACAAAAAAGGTGAAAACTTCGACCGAAAACATCGAATTTGACTGCCATTTGACCCTGTTGCCAATAACGCTTTGCGAAAAGAATACTGGGTAAATGTGACATGTACACATAACACGCGATCTAAAAATTCAACCGATTTTACACCGAAACAAACCAGAGGCCTACATAAAGGCTCTCGGGAAAAGCATGGAAACCGGATGCGGCCTAGTACTAGACCGATGGCACGTTAGCATACGTAGGAACCCCGAAATTAAAGAGGACATTAGCATATGTAAGAACCCTGAGATTAAAGAGGACATTAGCATATGTAGGAACCCCGAGATTAAAGAGAACAGAAGCAAAGGATTTCAGAAAACTAGTTAGTTTTTCTAATCTTTTACCCGCTGCTGGCGAGATTCTTCAGATGCCGTGCGTGGAGTGGGGCTGCTCCCGGCCAGTGAAGAAAAGTGCGATTATGGGTTGCCGTGCAGCACTGCGGAAAAGGTGAAAGAAAGGAGTAAATGAAGTAATCAGTAGTCTCGAGGTCAGGACTGCTAAATCACGGCACCTCTGCTCTGGAGGTCGGCCACGTCTAAGGTACACTCATACAGGGCGAACTGCCTGAACTGGCTTAACCCAGGGGTTAAGACGCTGCTGGCGAGATTCTTCGAATGCCGCGCGTGGAGTGAAACTCCTCCCGGCCAATGAAGAAAATTAGGGTTGCCGTGCGCCGCCGATGTGAAAAGGTGATGGAAAGGATACAGTGAAGCTTAATCAGTATGTCCAGTAGTCTCACAGCGAGAGCTACTCATACCACGGCACCTCTGCTCTAGAGGCCGGCCATGTCCGTTCTACACCCGTACTGGTGAAATATGCCTAAATCGGCTTAAACCAAGGGTGAAACTTTATAGCTACTCAAGTCACGGTACCTCCGTTATAGAGGTCGTTCACGTCCTAAACACGCCCTTACAGGGATAATATGCCTAAACCGGCTCAACACAGGGGTGAAACTCACTAGTGGCGAGGATTCGTCCTCCTGGGCAAAAGCTCCGTCCTAGTCACAACTAAGAAGGGTAGCAGACACTACCACAAAATGCTGAAGTCAGAGACACTGGACCAGTGCAGTCTAGATAGGCAACCACCTCTCACTGGCGGGGATGTATGCGTATCCTAATCACGCTGAGGTTTTCCGGTGAGAAAGTCAAACGCTGGACTGGATGGGCAACCACCTCTCACCCAGCTGGGATATACTGATATCCAAAACACGTCGAAGTTTTCTGGTGAGAAAGTCCAACTCTAGATTAAACTGGTGCAACGAAAACCACAGTGTCACGCAATCTCGCTTCTGAGACCACCAAGAATACAGGCTCAAGCCCTGCGATACTCTGAACCTCTTATGATCCTTTTGGTGATCTCATGTGGTCCTTTCGGGACCACATAGGGACCACGGGACCTATTGAGGACAACGGGAGTAAATTGAATAGGACCACGGGGCGGTCTTGGTGGTAGAAGCGAACGAAGAAGAAGAAGTAGAAGACTAATCTTTTACGAGTATTTTTCTTTTCTATTCGTTTCATCACAAACAAAAAATCGTTCACATTCATACTCACTCACCCACTCATTCACTCATTCACTCACTCACTCTCTCACAATACATAAATAGTATATGCACGAATAGGAGAGTCGAAAATGAGGTATGTGGAGGAGGACTGTTTGTTTCTTTACCTGGAGCTAAACTTCCATATAAGGGAAGTGAATCTTCTTTAACATGTCACAGGGTTTTCAGGTGTAATACACCGGCGTAAAACATATTTCACTGTTAGATCACTTACTGCTATCTTGAGCATATGAAGTCCTTGGAGGTGAAGCCTCTGTTGGACATGGCGATCAGCAACCCACAGTTGATGTGATGATCAGAGTTGGTTCACTATGACCAGCCAAGACCCCGATTAGCTGCTCCGTTAGAATCTCCAACAGGGCTCGCTGTATTCCCTATGGAAGTGGACCCTGCTAAAGAAGGTCCACTCCCACTCCCTTCCCCTCTCCTGTATTACAAGGGGTTGAGTAAATAGCCACCGTTAACCTCTTCCAATTCGACACGATGCAGTGACCCAATACCTTCATAGCATCGGCTGCAAAAGAACGTGCTCGCGGTATCCGGCAGAAAGGACAACACGAACATGTCAAACCCTCATAGGTCTAGACCAGCCAGACAAGACAGGTGTTCTGAGACAGGTAAGGGTCAAATCCCCGTTTCCGTGCCGTTTAGGCATATCGGGAATACGGTGTTAGGCCCGTATTTCCACGACCTCCGCCACATGAAAGTCTGTGGTGGTCGGTACCTCGCCTGGCCGCGTTTATCTTCTCGGATCTCTCTGGTACCCGTTTATCTTCTCGGATCTCTCTGGTACCCGTTTATCTTCTCGGATCTCTCTGGTACCCGTTTATCTTCTCGGATCTCTCTGGTACCCGTTTATCTTCTCGGATCTCTCTGGTACCCGTTTATCTTCTCGGATCTCTCTGGTACCCGTTTATCTTCTCGGATCTCTCTGGTACCCGTTTATCTTCTCGGATCTCTCTGGTACCCGTTTGCAGATGCTGGGTGGACCCCGGAGCATTTTTTTGTGTGCACCAGAAAAAAAAAAGTTCCACGTGAATCCAGTACCACCAGATTAGTAAAGCAGGCGACTAACCACTCAGCTAACCACTCAGCTAACCAGGCGTCAAATATTCTCAGATAAGACAAATATTCTATAACATTACAAGATGGCCGTTTTCTTGCACATCCTGTGTAGAGCGACACAGCTTTAGACAAAAAAAAAAGAAAACTAGACGTTAGAGACTTTTAGAAAAGAGGACAACCTACACCAGGGAATAATCAGGAGAAAAAAAAGTGAATGAATGCCAGCTCTTAGCAAATATTGTTTGAAAATGGGAGGGGGGAGGGGGGGGGAAAGGGGAGGGAGTGCATTTCAAACTTTTTCAAATTGACACTTTGCTCTCTGGGATGTGTTTCCGGCCTCAAAACTGAAAACAATGGCCGCCATGACAGGATAATTGCTAGAAGTACTTCAGTGGCGGATGTCCGAGGTTAATTCTCTTTCTCTCTCTCTTTCTCTTTCTCTCTCTCTCTCTCTTTCTCTTCTCTCTCTTTCTCTCTCTCTTTCTCTTTCTCTCTTTCTCTCTCTTTCTCTCTCTTTCTCTCTTTCTCTCTCTCTTTTTCTCTCTCTCTTTCTCTCTCTTTTTCTCTCTCTCTTTCTCTCTCTTTCTCTCTCTTTCTCTCTCTATCTCTCTTTCTCTCTCTGTCTCTCTCTTTCTCTATCTCTCTTTCTCTCTTTTTCTCTCTCTCTTTCTCTCTCTATCTCTCTTTCTCTCTCTGTCTCTCTCTTTCTCTATCTCTCTTTCTCTCTTTTTCTCTCTCTCTTTCTCTATCTCTCTTTCTCTCTCTGTCTCTTAATCTTTTTCTCTCTCTTTCTCTCTCTCTTTCTCTCTTTCTCTCTCTCTTTTTCTCTCTCTCTTTTTCTCTCTCTTTCTCTATCTCTCTTTCTCTCTCTGTCTCTTAATCTTTCTCTCTCTCTTTTTCTCTCTCTCTTTCTCTCTCTCTCTCTTTCTCTCTCTCTCTCAGACTTCATTGGTTCTTTTCAATATACTGTCCATATGTGACAAATGAATAGTACCGAGTTCAGGAAGTACTGTCTTATCTGACATATCACACACACACATACATACATACATACATACATAAACCAAAAAAAAAGACGTTATTACTTTGTGACTTCATTTAAAAAAATAAAGTCAGACTGCGGTAACAAGGAAGTAATTGAAGTAGGGACTGAATCACGTTACGAAGGCGTTGATATTTTTTCTGGCAATATTCAACAGAGCGAGAGGCCGATGTCTGATACGTTTTGAAAGAGACCCTTTACGCTGCCCACTATCAGAGACAAAAGAGCTTATATCGGAGACCGCAAGAGAAAGAGGAGACCATTTCCTATGTTATTATTTGTAGGAGTTTTGGAGCCGGAATTGGATCAGTTAATGTCAGGTCATCGCCGTGGTTGCCTGTTATATTCTGCGACTTCTTTCTGTTGATGAAATCTGAGAAGTTCGCAGATTTTGTAATCAGTCATTACGTGGCCGCGCACTCCGGAGCACCGAATTGTGTGATCAGCTGTAACTGTGTATTTATTTGTAGAGTGCGTTTGCAAGTTTTAGTGCGTTTGTCGCTGGGGATGCTTTTATTGTTGCTGTGCTTTTGTTGGTGCAACGTGTGTGTTTGTTGTTGGAGGTGTTGTTACGAGAGCGCGTTTTGTGAAGCTCTGCGATGATGTGCTCTAGGTGAGCCCTGAGTTTATTAACCATAGAAAGAAATATTTATACTCGGGCGCCATTTTTCATTTCGAGTTACTAGTACATTTTATGGTCGGGAGTCCCCAGTGGTTGAAGACGGGTCATAAACTGTTATCACGGTCAACAAACAAGGGATTACCTGTACCCTATAACATCTTCTCACCTTCCCTTCTCCCACCACCACCACACACACACACCTTCACGGTGCTCAAGGAAACAGAATGCCACAATACTTTACCCTAAGTAGATGGACTCTATGGAGAACCCCCCCCCCCCCCGCCCCCATGCTTAAGTCCGTTCCTGGAGCCGAAGAAAGCAAGCCTTGCCCACTCGGCATCCGACTTTACGTTTGCGCTTAAAGATCTTTAACCACGGTTGCAGCTGTCAGGAACCGAGGATCACATTCGCAAAGATGTGTCTCATAAAGATGTGTCTCACAAAGATATCTTACACGCGAACACAGACATGGAAGGAAAACTGTCTAAACAGGAATCTGTTGCGATAATCATCATCATCATCATCATCATCATCGTCATCATCATCATCAGGTACCGTGCCGACTGGAGTTTGCTATTATGCTTCTCCAGGGTACACGATCCATCATGCAGGCCATTAGCTCAGTTGGTGATCTTCTCTCACAGATTTTCCAGTATCATTTCTTTTGGTCTTCCCCTGGCTCTTCTTCCCTCTATTTTTCCTGTTGTTAAATATTTCCCCCCTCTTCTCCATGCATGTTCTATAGAAGTACATTTGGAAGTACTGAAAAAAAATCAAAATATATCATATTCCCGTAAATGGCCTTCCTTACATCGTCAGTCATTTCCATATCTCTTGCGGAACTTTGCCTCCCAAACAGCTCTCCTGTAGGCTTCTCTGTTGTAAGCAAGATGTCCTGCTGCTGATGCATCCATTTGCAGATCATCAACGACGTCTTGTAGCCGCCTTCGCCTTGGTCTTCCTCTCTTTCTTTGTCTCATTATGTATATCCTTCCAAGACTGTCTTCTCTAAATTTTCATGATGTTTAATATGTCCAAAATATTTTGGTTTTCTCTGTTTAATCTTCTTTACTAGCTAACCTTCTTTAGTATTAAGTTCTTGTAGTATGGTACAGACAATACATTTCTGCACATTATCGAGCTGGACCTTCTCAGAAAGGGTGCTGGATGTTGCTAGGGTAAAATGTTCTTTATAAGAAATTAAACACATAATGAAGATAGGCCAGGACAGCATTTATCCAACTTAACAAAATATGGTCATCTGAGAACATCAAAACAAGAACCAAACTTAGGCTTTTCAATAAAAACTAAAAGACTGTCCTACTATATGGTTCAGAGACATGGGTTATGACCAAGACAATACAACAGAGAATAACAAACATTCATGAACAACTGCTTGAGGAGGATTTTAACCATTAAATGGCAGGACAAGATCAGGAACGAGGAGGTCTGGGAAAAGGCAGGACAAGAACCTATGAACCTACCAATCATGTCTAAGAAGTGGAGGTGGGTTGGCCACACTCTGAGAAAACCCGACACCAGCATAGCAAGACAGCCACTGACATGGAATCCTCCAGGAAACAGAAAACTAGGAAGACCTAGGGTTACTTGGAGGAGAGAAAAGGTGACAGTGCTCAGAGACAAGGGATACACATGGAAGGAAGCAAAGAATAATTCCAAGAACAGGAATGACTGGAGAACCTTTATCCGTGGCCTATGCTTTCAAGGGAGTTAAAGGCGATGATGATGATGATGATGATGATGATAATGATGATGATGATGATGATGATGATGATGATGATGATGATGATGATGATGATAGACGTTGCGATCAGCATACAGTTTGAAATAGGCAAGACAAATTAAGAGGACAGAAAAGGTAGGTTTAGCTGGCGATGGTTGGGACATGTGCTCCGAATGACTGACAACTCACTATCAAAAATAGCACTAAGATGGACACCACAGAGGAACAGATGTAAGGGTAGACCAAAAGAGACATGGAGAAGAACAACAGAAAGGATGTTGAGCAATACAGGGCTCACCTGGGCAAGAGCAGAAAAAAGGCGAAGGACAGGCATTTGTGGAAAACCCTTGCGGAAGCCCCATGTGCCCTGGGCACTTAAGGTTCAGAGAGAGAGAGAGAGAGCTTTGAATATCTATATTAACAAGTAAACACTTTGGGCTTTTTCCGACAACAAGGCGAGGAAGTGAAATGAACTCCTAGGCAGCTGAAGTTAGTTCTCCAGCCCCGGCCTCAAAGCTACAACTTCAGCCCTCAATTCTACCGCTTTAGAAAACTAAGACAGATGTGAGAGGTTCAGATCTAGAAGACAACAAGACGAGGAGACTAAAAAATGTGATAACTGTGTTCATCGAAAGGACGGGAAAGCATGCAAGAAGGGACCACAATTTGGAAGAAGGGTTTCAGAAAAACTTTGAGGGGAAAAGAAAAAGTAAATCTTCGCAGTAAGGAATTTGGAAATCTTGCAGGAATAGAACGTTGCACGTATGACATGGAAGAAAAACTGACATGGAGGAAGAGTTGGAAAATATTACAGGAAGGGAATGAGAAAATTCTTACAGGAAGGGAATGAGAAAATTCTTACAGGAAGGGACTGGGTACAACCTGCAAGAAAGGAATAGGAGACAATTTACAGAAAATGAATGAGAAAAATGTGAAACAAAGGAATGAGAAAAACACATAGAAAGACAAAGAGAAAAAACATATACGAAAACAAAGAGAAAAACATATATAAAAACATATAGAAAGACATAGAGAAAAATATATAGGAAGACAAAGAGAAAACCGTAAATAAACACAAAGAGAAAAACATAAAGAACGACAAAGGAGCAAACATAAATAAAAACAGAGAGAAAACATAAAGAAAGATAAAGAGAAAACCGTATAGAAAGACAAAGAGAAAAACATAAAGAACGACAAAGGGGCAAACATAAATAAAGACAGAGAGAAAACATAAAGAAAGATAAAGAGAAAACCGTATAGAAAGACAAAGAGAAAAACATACAGTGAGATAATGATAAAAACAAACAGGAAGACATTGATAAAAACGTACAAGGAGACAAAGAGAAAAACATACAGGTAGACAATTAAAGAAAAATATAGGGAAGCAACTATAAATACATACAGTGAGACAATTATAAAAACATACAGGGAGACAAAGATAAAAAAAAACATACAGGGAGAAAATTGTAAAAAACTTTCAGGGATACAATTATAAAAACATACAGGGAGCCAATGATAAAAACATGCAGGAAGACAAAGAGAAAAATATACATGTAGACATATGTGTAAAAAAATATACATTTCAGCCATCTGAAATGATTTCGCGCAAGAAAAGAGAATCGAATCGAAAATGAATCTTAAAATTCCGGTTCTGGAAAATAAGACCCCTTATTTTAGAACTAAAGTTGAACTCTGCTGAAAACAGCATCCGGGTTTTTCCAGACGAGAGTTTGATAAGCTACTCCTTCATTTCATAGTTCGCTTCTCAGCATCTGTAATCCGGACGAAGGATTATTGTCATAGATCTTTCACTGGTTTCTTCAATCATTGTCAGGATTCTAGCACTGACAAATCTCAGCTTTTGGAGATTCATGAATTGAAAACACCGTGAAAAAAAAATATTAGAAGAACTTTTCCAGCTTATATTCAAAGCCTGCGGCTTTGAGTTTAGTTTTCATGTAACCCAAGGGACGTGTCCGACTGGTCTTGAAAATAACAGAGAAAGAAATGTTAACTCTTACAGTACCTAAAAGGCAAATGTCATAACAATAAAAAGTACTTATTCCATGTATATAATAAACGGCAAATTTTTCAGAAGTATTAGAGACAATGAGATTAGTGGGATTTCTTTTCATTCCTGTGTTTCATCAATATTTTTTTTAATTTCACGAACTAAAACTACTGAAATTATCATTGAAACTGAATTTCTGAAATTAATTTTGTTAAAAGTAATACGTTTTCTTTCATCTTATGTGACATTCATGAGGCAAGAGTTTGAAAAAATGTATAATTTGGGGTGGGGAGAGTGGGTTGAATAGGAGCCTAAATACTAAGTGATCAGAATCTTTGATGTAAGGAGTTTCTGGGAGATTGTTATTGTTGCCTAGGTTTTACACAGAGATTACGGACAGAAACAAGATCGTTGGTAATTTTATGAAGTTCCTCCGAAGGGTAGGTCCTGTGATATGTCAAAATCATCATCATCATCATCATCATCATCATCATCATCATCATTCCAGCTTTCCCTCTCCCCCCTCTATCGCAGTCTCGCTTTCTCTCTATCTTTCTCTCTCTCTACCTCTCTCTCTCTCTTACTCACTCTTTCTCTTTTGCTCACTCACTCTCTCTCTCCTATTAGCTCACTCTCACTGTGTGACTGACTGACTGACTGACTGACTAACTGACTGACTGACTGCCTCACTCACTCACTCACTCACTCACTCACTCACTCACTCACTCACTCACTCACTCACTCACTCAGTCACTCACTTGTCAATTATGACGAAGAACAGATATAATAAACATGTCTTTTTGCGTGTATAATTCCTCACCTCTGAAAATAAAGCCCGTTCGTTCACTCATTCACTCATTCACTAACTCGTTTTTGCTTACCCTTGAAAAATAAAGATTATTCATTCATTCATTCATTCATTCTCTACCCCTCTCTACCCCTCAAAAATAGAATCATTTTTAACAAAGTTAAGTTTGTTCACAGAATTCTGTCGCACAATGCTCCGCCTTACTTGTGGTCACTGTTTACATATAATACTAAACATAGCCAGCATTTAAAAAACTGTCTTCTTCCTAAACCCAGGATTGATCTGTACAAGAAAAGCCTTGCATACTCTGCAGTACAGCTCTGGAACACCATCCCCTACCATTTAAAATCCATTGGTAATACTTCATCCAACCAGTTTCATTATTTACTTTCTTGTAATTATATGCCTCCATAAAATAACCAGCACTCTCTCAACACGTGACTCGCCAACCATCAAGTACTAAAATGACATAATTCGAAAAGCAACTTGTTAGATATTGTTAGAAATTATTTTAATGTCTGTTAAAAAAACATATGTTAGAAGATCTGTATTTACAATGTATTTTTGTTTATGTATATGTCTGCGTATGTATGTGTGCGTGAGAACTATTTTATTAGGTTAATTATTTCTTCTCTTTTACTTTGAATGTTTTAGTTAAATCTTACACTCTTTTGATATGTTTTTTCCTAATTTAATTTGTATATTTGTACTAAATCAAGTGTGTGGGAAGAATGAAAGATGGAGTGATTAAGGGCAGAATGTAAGACGGGCTTGCGTGCCCAATTCTTAACCCTTGAAAAATAAAGATTATTCATTCATTCATTCATTCATTCATTCTCTCACACTGTTTACTCATCCCTCTAAAAAAAACACACACACATATACACACACAGTCATGCACACTCTCAGTCTCATATTCTCCCCGAATACCTTCAGCACTGTCCAGATATTTAGACAGAGATTACGGACAGAAACAAGATCGTTGACAATTTGATAAAGTTCCAGGGAGGGGTAGGTCTTGCGATAGCCGACAGGAACTGAAAATCTCGGCCCTCGGGATAAGTGGCGCCGCGTATAGAAGGAGCCATCAGCTAGCACCCAGTAAGTGGCCCCTGAAAGCTGGAGTAGTGGGGAGGGGAGGGGAGGGGAGGGAGGGAGGGGCGTTTCTGCCGCGTTTTGTCGATGTTTTTAGAGTTCAAGGCAGTACACAACTCCAAGATCCCACACAATTAAGCTGTAACTGCTTCGACCTGGAACGGACGCGGCCAGCACATACAGAAGGTCTGCCCTCTTACATCTGGCGAGAGATAGGGGAAAGAGAGTTATAAAGCAAAGAAAGGACAAAATCTACCTGGAGCAAGAGACACAGAGACGTTGATGGCGTGTGTGCGTGAGAGAGTAGGTAATCTGAGTGGTTTGAACTGTGAGCTAACAAATTTGTTACGAGTGCAGGTATGTATATATATGGGGTATATGTACGAGTGTGTGTGCGTGTATGTGTAAAACATATATCCTTCTGTTACTGCAGACCTAAACTGTTACTGCAGACCGTAAACTGCTACTGCAGACCTAAACTGTTACTGCAGACCTAAACTGTTACTGCAGACCGTAAACTGTTACTGCAGACCTAAACTGTTACTGCAGACCTAAACTGTTACTGTAGACCGTAAACTGTTACTGCAGACCTAAACTGTTACTGCAGACCTAAACTGTTACCGTAGAAAATGCCGTGGTGAAGATTTATAATCACAGGCATCAGCGGGACCACAAATGTCAAAGAAAAACAACAATAATAACAATAATAATCCGAGAAACAGGTCCTCTCAAATTTATGAACCACATGGACAGCCCAGTCCACCACGTAATAGGAATCCACCATGTAATAGAAGTCCACCACGTAACAGAAGTCGACCACGTAACAGAATTCTACCACGTAACAGAAGTTCACCACGTAATAGAATTTCACCATGTAACAGAAGTCCACTATAAAAGAGAAATCCACCCCGTAACAGAAGTCCATCACGAAAGAGAAGTCCACCACGTAACAAAATTCCACCATCTAACAGAATTCTACCACGTAACAGAATTTCCACCACGTAACAGAACTCCACCACGTAACAGACGTCCACCACGAAAGAGAATTCAACCATCTAACAGAATTCCACCACCTAACAGAATTCCACCATCTAACAAAATTCCACCACCTAACAGAATTCCACCATCTAACAGAATTCCACCACCTAACAGAATTCCACCACCTAACAGAATTCCACCACCTAACAGAATTCCACCACCTAATAGAAGTCCACCACGTAACAGAAGTCCGCCACGTAAAAGTGCCACATCAGGCTGTAACCAGGAGCACCATCACGTGAAGATGGAATCAGGTCAAGGCCATCTTCGGCTCCTGGTTTCCTACCACATGTGACTCAGACAGGGAGGTCTTCGTTATTACCGGTACTTTTGGTTTAATGAGACGACTTCTGAAGCAAGTGAACATTAACTAATGGGGGTCTTGACCAACATGATCTTGATGAGAAGCTCTTCTCACTGCTTATGTATCCGTTATATCAGGGATTCCCAAACAGTGTGTCGCAAAATTTTGTAAATGTGCCGCGAAATTTCGTCACCTGAATTTTTAAAAAATACACAGTACATGGAGGCTATGGAAATGTGGTTCATAAGGATGTTGAAGGTACCACAGACAGCCAAGAAAACCAACGAAGAAGTCTTAAGAGAGGCTGGAGTTAAAAGGCAAATTACAGCAAAGATCAGAGGCAGACAAGCGAGATTTGTAGGACATTTTCTGAGAAGAGAAAAACTGGAACACACTGTGGCAAGTGGAAAAATTGAGGGAAGAAGAGATAGACGAAGACAGAGAGAGAAGTTACTGGATGGGCTGTCAGTGTGGCTAGGAAGAAAGTCACCGGCGGATCTCATAATCAAGTCTAAAGACAGGGAATTGTGGGGAGAAATGATTGCCTACGCCACACTGCACAGCACGTGATTGATTGATTGATTGATTGATTGACTGATTGATTGATACACTACTACTACTACTACTACTACTACTACTACTACTACTACAACATTCATTATCTGGCTTATTCTACGTTATCATAATTCCATCAGTGGTTGTCAACTTCTGCTTCTCCTATTCCACTCCCCACCCACCCACCCACCCCCGGTATTGTTTTAGCTTTTTTTTAATGTGGGCACTAGATAACAGACAACATTTTCTTTGGCGACGGTCAACTTTCACTTCTCCCACCGTGCGTGCATTTGTGTGCTTTTGATCACAAGATGGCAGCACAAAGCTTTTATAATGATGTGACAAACGTTACAGGCTTCTTTGAAAATGCTAAAACCATATTGTTAACTAACTGCACGCGAGTCCAACACTAACAACACAGATGTGCCGCGAAAGAAATTTGTGATACCAACTGTGGCGCAGTTTAAGAAAGTTTGGGAACCGCTGCGTTATGCGTTGCTTTGAGCATCGAATTTTTGTGTTGTTGTTTGTTTAAATCTAACATCAAGGCACAGAATCACACTACTTGTGGAAACACTTCTACAGAGAACGAGCTTAAAGCGAGAGAAACAAAAGCTGAAGAAAGATAAATGGAGAGACAACATTCACAGCCTGAACGATGTAGATCTTTAGAAGAAACATTCAGATCTTCCACGGGCCGTTCATGAATGAGGAAACATAGTACATCACTTAACTAAAAGCCGGCAGGTAGGTCAACTCGTTTACATGTACTAAGGATGATGATGATGATGACGATGATGATGATGATGATGACGATTTCACACATATGTAATATATTTTGTAGCAAAAGCACTTCATTCCATACATTATAAATATTTCAGTTCATGCTCTTCTTCTATGTTTCTGTTCTTCTTCTATGTTTCTTCTCTTCTTCTATGTTTCTGTTCTTCTTCTATGTTTCTGTTCTTCTTCTATGTTTCTGTTCTTCTTCTATATTTCTACTCTTCTTCTATGTTTCTGTTCTTCTTCTATATTTCTGCTCTTCTTCTATATTTCTGTTCTTCTTCTATGTTTCTGCTCTTCTTCTATATTTCTGTTCTTCTTCTATGTTTCTGTTCTTCTTCTATATTTCTGCTCTTCTTCTATATTTCTGTTCTTCTTCTATGTTTCTGTTCTTCTTCTATATTTCTACTCTTCTTCTATGTTTCTGTTCTTCTTCTATGTTTCTACTCTTCTTCTATATTTCTACTCTTCTTCTATGTTTCTGTTCTTCTTCTATGTTTCTGCTCTTCTTCTATATTTCTACTCTTCTTCTATATTTCTGTTCTTCTTCTATGTTTCTGCTCTTCTTCTGTTTCCCTGGAACTGCTGGTTTTTTTTTTTTTTTGTCGGCTTCTGCGATGAAGATATTGGGTCACAACATCGTACACAAATGTGGGGGGGGGGGCGGGTCATGGCGGCTGTTTTTTTTTTATTAAAGTCCCTGAGTGGAGCTAAGAAGCAGACAGTACTTCTTCAGCAGACTCCACCACCGTGGAGACTATGGCGATCCCTGACCCGTTGGCCAGGCTAGGCCCTTCAATGAGCATACCAACGGAGAGGCTGAACTAGGTCTTGATTGGCTACTGCTGGCCGGGCCCAACGCCAGCACATGATGATGATGATGATGATTGCAGTAAAACTGGTTCTACTAGAGTTAAGTTTAAAAAGGAACAGGTAAAAAAGATAAAAGAAATGGAATTAAATCATCCGCAGATAAATCTGCTGGTACCTTCTGTTGGTAATTTACCCAAATTTTCCACATCTTTCTGTTTTTTTTTCTCGTGAAGCTACACTTCACTCGTACATCTGTTAAAAAAACAATTTGCAAGCAAACAGATGGCGGCTGTCTGCAGAACCTGCAGAGTACCTTACGGCCAGCGTCTCTCTCGGCTGATTTGCCAGTAAATGATTCGCATGATCGCTCACAGCAACAGCAACTTTCTGCCTCGTTTTCACGCCCCGCTACACTCAAGTCCCCCCTGCAGCCAAGTAATACCCTCATTTCCTCTTCAAATGTTACAGCGACCCCTGAACAATATCACTCACCACGTGACTCCATGTTTAATGAATTATTCTAGGTCACGTGGTTGGTTGAAAACCCATTAAGCAGTGTTGAGTGAAAGCAGGCAGCTTTCTACTTGGACAGAAACCTCACCCCCCAAAGCTTGCCGTGCTTAATCAATGAACGACTCATTATTTCAGATATTCATACTCAGAAGGAATGAAAACCTGAAAAAATAGGAGGAACGCACAGAAGTTCCCTACAAAGCACGTAGATGAGTTTAGAGCCAACTGGTGGGGATGGTGTTAGTGTCCATATTTTCTGTGACCGTGGACACAGTAGAGTGGTCAGCTCACTAGAGGGTGATGTGGTCAGCCACACTAGAGGGTGATGTGGTCAGCCACACTAGAGGGTGATGTGGTCAGCTAGACTAGAGGGTGATGTGGTCAGCTAGACTAGAGGGTGATGTGGTCAGCTAGACTAGAGGGTGATGTAGTCAACCACACTAGAGGGTGATGTGGTCAGCTAGACTAGAGGGTGATGTGGTCAGCTCACTAGAGGGTGATGTGGTCAGCTCACTAGAGGGTGATGTGGTCATCTCACTAGAGGGTGATGTGGTCAACTCACTAGAGGGTGATGTGGTCAACCACACTAGAGGGCGATGTGGTCAACCACACTAGAGGGTGATGTGATCAGCACACTAGAGGGTGATGTGGTCAACTCACTAGAGGGTGATGTGGTCAACTCACTAGAGGGTGATGTGGTCAGCTCACTAGAGGGTGATGTGGTCAGCTCACTAGAGGGTGATGTGGTCAACCACACTAGAGGGTGATGTGGTCAGCTCACTAGAGGGTGATGTGGTCAACTAGACTAGAGGGTGATGTGGTCAACTCACTAGAGGGTGATGTGGTCAGCTAGACTAGAGGGTGATGTGGTCAGCTAGACTAGAGGGTGATGTGGTCAACCACACTAGAGGGTGATGTGGTCAGCGTCACGACCCGTCGTCTTTCCTTCCCCAGCTCCACAAGAAGGCGAGTGGCTATTTCTGGGGCGCCTCCCTCCAACCAGATTAGAACCACCGACCTTCGCCTTCCGAGACAAGTGCACTGACCACTTGGCCACTCATACGCTGAAAAAGCGTAAAGTAGCGTCAAAATCAGGCCCGAACCCTTCCATTCAGACGTGTCATAGAGCACATTCAGATGTTGGTAGCCACTGCACTAATGGACCAGATGGCCCATCTGCATGGAACGTAATCTTTCAAGCTCACTTCATTCTCTTCCAACGTTTGTTATCTCGTTCAACTCGTGGTGGAGCTAATAGAGAAGCTTAACCATACATCCTACTGGAAGGGAACCATTGCAACTTCTTGTAGAGAAAAGCGCCAGACTACAGTACTTATCAAGGTTCTGTCGTTTTTTTTTACAGTACTTTTCACGGTTCTGTTGTTCTTTGCGATACTTATCAATTTTCTGTTGGTTTTTTATGGTACTTATCAAGGTTCTGTTGTTTTTTGAAGGTACTTATCAAGGTTGTGTTGGTTTTTTAAAGGTACTTATCAAGGTTTTGTTGTTTTTTGAAGGTACTTATCAAGGTTCTGTTGTTTTTTTTTAAGGTACGTATCAAGGTTCTGTTGTTTTTTGAAGGTACTTATCAAGGTTCTGTTGGATTTTTTTTACGGTACTTATCAAGGTTGTGTTGTTTTTTGAAGGTACTTATCAAGGTTCTGTTGTTTTTTGAAGGTACTTATCAAGATAGCCTGTCTTTACTGGCTAGCAAAATAGGACTTGAAATTAACAAAGACAAAACAAAAATAATGAAAATTCCTCTCAATCAAAATGGAAAAATACACATAGACGGTACAGATATTGAAGAAGTCAATCAATTTGCATACCTTGGCAGCTACATAGACCAGGATGGTGACAATAGAAAGGAAGTTAGGATCAGAATTTCAAAAGCAACATCAATCTTCAAGAATCTTGAGAATATATGGAATTCAAAAGTTTTAAGCACAAAAACCAAGTTAAGACTATTCAATTCAAATGTAATATCCACCCTCATTTATGCATGCGAAAGCTGGAAAACAACTAAAGAAATAGAAAAGAAATTAGACTTTTTTGAAAACAAATGCCTAAGGAAAATACTCGGCATCAAGTGGAACCAATTCAAGAACAATGTAGAGATAAGACAGATGACTGAACAACAACCAGTCTCATGGGTGATCAGGAAAAGGAGATGGACATATGTTGGTCACTTGATGAGAAGAAACGATCAGAGAATCCCAAAACAAGCTATCAAGTGAAACACAACAGGCCGAAGAAAAAGAGGCAGACCGCGTGAAACTCTGAAGAGGACGTTATTAAGAGAGGCCAAATTAACAGGCATAAAATCCTTTGATGAGGTTGAAAGACTCGCCGAAGACAGGAAAAATTGGCGAACTACTTTGCGAGCCCTATGTGACGTTTAACGGCACGGGAAGGATATACGATATAAGATAGATGTCAAGGTTCTGTTGGTTTGTTTACGGTACTTATCAAGGTTCTCTTGGTTTGTTTACGGTACTTATCAAAGTTCTGTTGGCTTTTTACGGTACCTATCAAGCATACATTCCAATTTAGTATTGTCTTGTCTCTAATCTTCTCACGCTTTATCGGCTGTGCTGGACAATTTTCTTCTCACTCCCCAGTCCTTTCCTCCTCCTTCCCCCCCCCTCACCCCCAACTTCCCCGTTCAATCACATGAAATATGTATTAAGCAGCAGCATGACAAGGCGTGGCCCGGCTGACAGAGTCTCCCGCCACAGACAAGGCGAATCGGAAATAACCGGTATCATTTTACGACACTGAGTCCCCTTGTTGGTACATTGCGACATAACCGCGTTTCTCCTTTTGTCTGTTGAAAGTTTATGACCCAACTTTGTTTTTTTTTTTTGTCCATTCTTTCGTATAAGATCAACCACACTAGAGGGTGATGTGGTCAACCACACTAGAGGGTGATGTGGTCAGCCACACTAGAGGACGATGTGGTCAGCCACATTAGAGGGTGATGTGGTCAACCACACTAGAGGGTGATGTGGTCAGCGTCACGACCCGTCGTCTTTCCTTCCCCAGCTCCACAAGAAGGCGAGTGGCTATTTCTGGGGCGCCTCCCTCCAACCAGATTAGAACCACCGACCTTCGCCTTCCGAGACAAGTGCACTGACCACTTGGCCACTCATACGCTGAAAAAGCGTAAAGTAGCGTCAAAATCAGGCCCGAACCCTTCCCTTCAGACGTGTCATAGAACACATTCAGATGTTGGTAGCCACTGCACTAATGGACCAGATGGCCCATCTGCATGGAACGTAATCTTTCAAGCTCACTTCATTCTCTTCCAACGTTTGTTATCTCGTTCAACTCGTGGTGGAGCTAATAGAGAAGCTTAACCATACATCCTACTGGAAGGGAACCATTGCAACTTCTTGTAGAGAAAAGCGCCAGACTACAGTACTTATCAAGGTTCTGTCGTTTTTTTTTACAGTACTTTTCACGGTTCTGTTGTTTTTTTATGGTACTTATCAAGGTTCTGTTGTTTTTTGAAGGTACTTATCAAGGTTGTGTTGGTTTTTTAAAGGTACTTATCAAGGTTTTGTTGTTTTTTGAAGGTACTTATCAAGGTTCTGTTGTTTTTTTTTAAGGTACGTATCAAGGTTCTGTTGTTTTTTGAAGGTACTTATCAAGGTTCTGTTGGATTTTTTTTACGGTACTTATCAAGGTTGTGTTGTTTTTTGAAGGTACTTATCAAGGTTCTGTTGTTTTTTGAAGGTACTTATCAAGATAGCCTGTCTTTACTGGCTAGCAAAATAGGACTTGAAATTAACAAAGACAAAACAAAAATAATGAAAATTCCTCTCAATCAAAATGGAAAAATACACATAGAAGGGACAGATATTGAAGAAGTCAATCAATTTGCATACCTTGGCAGCTACATAGACCAGGATGGTGATACTAGAAAGGAAGTTAGGATCAGAATTTCAAAAGCAACATCAATCTTCAAGAATCTTGAGAACATATGGAATTCAAAAGTTATAAGCACAAAAACCAAGTTAAGACTATTCAATTCAAATGTAATATCCACCCTCATTTGTGCATGCGAAAGCTGGAAAACAACTAAAGAAATAGAAAAGAAATTAGACTTTTTTGAAAACAAATGCATAAGGAAAATACTCGGCATCAAGTGGAACGAATTCAAGAACAATGCAGAGATAAGACAGATGACTGAACAACAACCAGTCTCATGGGTGATCAGGAAAAGGAGATGGACATATGTTGGTCACTTGATGAGAAGAAACGATCAGAGAATCCCAAAACAAGCTATCAAGTGGAACACAACAGGCCGAAGAAAAAGGGGCAGACCGCGTGAAACTCTGAAGAGGACATTATTAAGAGAGGCCAAATTAACAGGCATAAAATCCCTTGATGAGGTTGAAAGACTCGCCGAAGACAGGAAAAATTGGCGAACTACTTTGCGAGCCCTATGTGACGTCTAACGGCACGGGAAGAATATAAGATATAAGATAAGATGTCAAGGTTCTGTTGGTTTGTTTACAGTACTTATCAAGGTTCTCTTGGTTTGTTTACGGTTCTTATCAAAGTTCTGTTGGCTTTTTACGGTACCTATCAGGCATACATTCCAATTTAGTATTGTCTTGTCTCTAATCTTCTCACGCTTTATCGACTGTGCTGGACAATTTTCTTCTCACTCCCCAGTCCTTTCCTCCTCCTTTTCCCCTCCCCAACCACCAACTTCCCCCCTTCAACCACATGAAATATGTATTAAGCAGCAGCATGACAAGGCGTGGCCCGGCTGACAGTCTCCCGCCACAGACAAGGCGAATCGGAAATAACCGGTATCATTTTACGACACTGAGTCCCCTTGTTGGTACATTGCGACATAACCGCGTTTCTCCTTTTGTCTGTTGAAAGTTTATGACCCCAACTTTGTTTTTTTTTTTTGTCCATTCTTTCGTATAAGAACGTTCTTCAAGTTGTTGTTGTGTTCCGTGGGTTTGAAAGTCCTTCATCAGTTGCCTTTCTTTTATTCATCACAAAAACTGGTTGTTGTTGTTGTTGTTGTTGTTGTTAATAATAATAATAATAATTTGAACATAACCATGAAAGATTGTTCTGTGTGCCATGAGAGCTGGAAAGACTCTGGCAAAAGACCATGCTTTATGGAGAAGACTTGCGTAGGTCTGATGAGAATGGGGTTACAGCTCACGTAAGCAAAGGCTGTAGAGTTTATGGCCGCGTGGTGTAGTGGTTAGCGCACTCGCCTTCGACCAGAAGCCCTCTGGTTTGATTTTGCCCTGGGAGATTGAAAAAAAAGGGGGGGGTAGGGGACGTTTTCGGACGGACTGGCAAGAAACTGGTCCCTTTTTGAAGGTACTTATCAAGGTTCTGTTGTTTTTTGAAGGTACTTATCAAGATAGCCTGTCTTTACTGGCTAGCAAAATAGGACTTGAAATTAACAAAGACAAAACAAAAATAATGAAAATTCCTCTCAATCAAAATGGAAAAATACACATAGAAGGGACAGATATTGAAGAAGTCAATCAATTTGCATACCTTGGCAGCTACATAGACCAGGATGGTGATACTAGAAAGGAAGTTAGGATCAGAATTTCAAAAGCAACATCAATCTTCAAGAATCTTGAGAACATATGGAATTCAAAAGTTATAAGCACAAAAACCAAGTTAAGACTATTCAATTCAAATGTAATATCCACCCTCATTTGTGCATGCGAAAGCTGGAAAACAACTAAAGAAATAGAAAAGAAATTAGACTATTTTGAAAACAAATGCATAAGGAAAATACTCGGCATCAAGTGGAACGAATTCAAGAACAATGCAGAGATAAGACAGATGACTGAACAACAACCAGTCTCATGGGTGATCAGGAAAAGGAGATGGACATATGTTGGTCACTTGATGAGAAGAAATGATCAGAGAATCCCAAAACAAGCTATCAAGTGGAACACAACAGGCCGAAGAAAAAGGGGCAGACCGCGTGAAACTCTGAAGAGGACATTATTAAGAGAGGCCAAATTAACAGGCATAAAATCCTTTGATGAGGTTGAAAGACTCGCCGAAGACAGGAAAAATTGGCGAACTACTTTGCGAGCCCTATGTGACGTTTAACGGCACGGGAAGGATATACGATATAAGATAGATGTCAAGGTTCTGTTGGTTTGTTTACGGTACTTATCAAAGTTCTGTTGGTTTGTTTACGGTACTTATCAAAGTTCTGTTGGTTTTTTTACGGTACTTATCAATAGGCAAGTCTGCACAAAAATCATTGGAAGCAGCAGAAATGTGGTTTATTAGAAGAATGTTGCGAATCCCCTGGACAGCAAAAATAACTAATGAAGAATGTATGAGAAGAGCTGGAGAGACAAAAAACCTTGTCAAAAAGATAAGAGAGAGACAATGTACTTTCATAGAACATGCAATGAGAAGAGGGGGCATTGAAAATATTATAACAACAGGAAAAATAGAAGGAAGAAGATGAAGAGGAAGACCAAGAGAAATGATACTGGACAGTCTGACGGGATGTTGTGAGAGGAGATCACCAACTGAGCTGATGGCCTGCATGATGGATCGTGTACTCTGGAGAAGCATAATAGCCAACGCCAGTCGGCACGGCACATGATGATGATGATGATGATCAAGGTTCTCTTGGTTTGTTTACGGTTCTTATCAAAGTTCTGTTGGCTTTTTACGGTACCTATCAAGCATACATTCCAATTTAGTATTGTCTTGTCTCTAATCTTCTCACGCTTTATCGGCTGTGCTGGACAATTTTCTTCTCACTCCCCAGTCCTTTCCTCCTCCTTCCCCCCCCCCTCACCCCCAACTTCCCCGTTCAATCACATGAAATATGTATTAAGCAGCAGCATGACAAGGCGTGGCCCGGCTGACAGAGTCTCCCGCCACAGACAAGGCGAATCGGAAATAACCGGTATCATTTTACGACACTGAGTCCCCTTGTTGGTACATTGCGACATAACCGCGTTTCTCCTTTTGTCTGTTGAAAGTTTATGACCCAACTTTGTTTTTTTTTGTCCATTCTTTCGTATAAGAACGTTCTTCAAGTGGTTGTTGTATTCCGTGGGTTTGAAAGTCCTTCATCAGTTGCCTTTCTTTTATTCATCATAAAAACTGGTTGTTGTTGTTGTTGTTGTTGTTAATAATAATAATAATCATAATTTGAACATAACCATGAAAGATTGTTCTGTGTGCCATGAGAGCTGGAAAGACTCTGCAAAAGACCATGCTTTATGGAGAAGACTTGCGTAGGTCTGATGAGAATGGGGTTACAGCTCACGTAAGCAAAGGCTGTAGAGTTTATGGACGCATGGTGTAGTGGTTAGCGCACTCGCCTTCGACCAGAAGCCCTCTGGTTTGATTTTGCCCTGGGAGATTGAAAAAAAAGGGGGGGGTAGGGGACGTTTTCGGACGGACTGGCAAGAAACTGGTCCCTGGGGTAAAGCAAAGGTCAGGAAAGCTGCTGGCCTCACTCCCCCCGGCAACGTTAAGCCCTAAAAGCTTGAAGGCGCTAACACTTCCCGTCGTTTCTATGACAAGCAAATGATATCAGACATACTTTTGTCTGCTCTGTGACAAGTAAATGATATCAGATATAATTTTGTCTGCTCTGTGACAAGTAAATGATATCAGACATACTTTTGTCTGCTCTGTGACAAGTAAATGATATCAGATATACTTTTGTCTGCTCTGTGACAAGTAAATGATATCAGATATACTTTTGTCTACTCTATGACAAGCAAATGATATCAGACATACTTTTGTCTGCTCTGTGACAAGTAAATGATATCAGATATAATTTTGTCTGCTCTGTGACAAGTAAATGATATCAGACATACTTTTGTCTGCTCTGTGACAAGTAAATGATATCAGATATACTTTTGTCTGCTCTGTGACAAGTAAATGATATCAGATATAATTTTGTCTGCTCTGTGACAAGTAAATGATATCAGACATACTTTTGTCTGCTCTGTGACAAGTAAATGATATCAGATATAATTTTGTCTGCTCTGTGACAAGTAAATGATATCAGATATAATTTTGTCTGCTCTGTGACAAGTAAATGATACCAGACATACTTTTGTCTGCTCTGTGACAAGTAAATGATATCAGATATACTTTTGTCTGCTCTGTGACAAGTAAATGATATCAGATATAATTTTGTCTACTCTATGACAAGCAAATGATATCAGACATACTTTTGTCTGCTCTGTGACAAGTAAATGATATCAGATATAATTTTGTCTGCTCTGTGACAAGTAAATGATATCAGACATACTTTTGTCTGCTCTGTGACAAGTAAATGATATCAGATATACTTTTGTCTGCTCTGTGACAAGTAAATGATATCAGATATAATTTTGTCTGCTCTGTGACAAGTAAATGATATCAGACATACTTTTGTCTGCTCTGTGACAAGTAAATGATATCAGATATAATTTTGTCTGCTCTGTGACAAGTAAATGATATCAGACATACTTTTGTCTGCTCTGTGACAAGTAAATGATATCAGACATACTTTTGTCTGCTCTGTGACAAGTAAATGATATCAGATATAATTTTGTCTGCTCTGTGACAAGTAAATGATATCAGATATAATTTTGTCTGCTCTGTGACAAGTAAATGATATCAGATATAATTTTGTCTGCTCTGTGACAAGTAAATGATATCAGATATAATTTTGTCTGCTCTGTGACAAGTAAATGATATCAGATATAATTTTGTCTGCTCTGTGACAAGTAAATGATACCAGACATACTTTTGTCTGCTCTGTGACAAGTAAATGATATCAGATATAATTTTGTCTACTCTATGACAAGTAAATGATACCAGACATACTTTTGTCTGCTCTGTGACAAGTAAATGATATCAGATATAATTTTGTCTACTCTATGACAAGTAAATGATATCAGATATAATTTTGTCTACTCTATACCACACAGGGGACCACGGGACCTAACGAGGACCACAGGCATGAATTCAGTAGGTTCACAGTGCGGTTTTTGGTGGTAGAAGTGAACGAAGAAGAAGTCTACTCTATGACAAGTGAATGATATCAGATATAATTTTGTCGGCTGCAGCTAGCGTGGAGCTGCTTCGAGTATTTTCTCTTTCGTTTTATCATTTTTTAAAATAAATGACTATCTCCAAGTAACTCTGTTTCTGAGTTCTTTGCAGTTGATGCTGTGGTAAAGATCTAGAAACACAAGAATAGAGTGGACTGGTTCGTTGCTTGAGAAGGACTTTCTAATTCAATTCGAAAGTCTAAGACTGGGTAAACAAGGGAGGGACCTTAAGTTAGCAGAAGGCGCGGCAGCTTCTGGCATCCCTTGCAACTTTGACACATTTCTGTACGTGTGAGCTTGGTTCTAACTTTGGAATTGTTCGAAAATGTCAAGTGTGAGGTTAATACAGCATAAACAATGTCATATTTGCCCACACTAAGCAGACGAATTATTAAGTTATGCCTGGAAGTTCCTGCAGAAGCTGCTAATATACAACTACTTCATATTCGTATAAGAGGAAACGAGGAATTCTAATTAAAAAATATGGAAGAATGAATCAAAACGTAATCGCAGTTTCCCTCTAAAAATTCTAAGTGGAGGAGTAGACAACTGCTGTACAGAAAAGTTATGCCCTTCCTTTAAGATAAACGTGGACGGAGGCACATGGGCCGATCTGAAAATATAACGTCAGCAAACCAGATCCAAGATGACTGCTCCTTTGGCAGCGTGCACGAGAGAGGAACAGAGAGCAGTTAATTGTTTACTGGGTAGGGAGGGTGAGAAAAACTCATTGCATAATGAAGAAGCAATATAGGAACACGTCACCTGGAAGTTGAAAAGTTGGGGCATCATGTCTGAGCGATGTGTAGACGTGCACTACTTATACATGTATCGTGCATCTGTCTATTATTACCACGACTGCTAGTTACAGACACGGCAATATTTATAAAGATTTATATTACCATCATGAAACTTTTATTGTAGAAATATACTAACAACACACGTAGTTAACAGTGTGAAGTAAATAACAACTGGTGTGAACATAAACACACATTTTATTGATGGAAAGGATGAGTGATGATATCGCGAGGGTGAGAGGTAGTTGATAACATTCAATACAGAAAATAAGAAACAGGCTAGTCCTCTTCTCGACAAGAAGAACTTGTTTGCCAAATGGGAAGGGAGAAACCAACTCTCACACTACATGAAAACAGCAAGTAAACAAAATGCAGGTACTACAAATAATGCAACATTTACTGCATCAGAATATAAGTACAGAATTCACACAACCATCACAGAAAATCTCTAGACCCAGATGTCTATACAAAAATAAAAAAAAGGAACTAATTTCACATTCTTTAGTTCAGCAAAATTATTACAGGAAAACAAATGCTTGACATTATGACACTAACAACTACCTGACTCTTTACTGAAATCATAATAGGAAATAATCTTATAATGTCTCCAAAAGGAGCACTCTATGCACAAGTCAGCAAAAATGACAAAAATCACTAACACAGTGCACTATAGGCTAGAAAAATCACATTCTCAACTAATCATGCCTAACAACGATTCTAACACATTCTCAACCGAGATTTAATTCAACAGGGGACCACGGGACCTAACGAGGACCACAGGCATGAATTCAGTAGGTTCACAGTGCGGTTTTTGGTGGTAGAAGTGAACGAAGAAGAAGAAGAAGAAGTCTACTCTATGACAAGTGAATGATATCAGATATAATTTTGTCTACTCTATGACAAGTGAATGATATCAGATATAATTTTGTCGGCTGCAGCTAGCGTGGAGCTGCTTCGAGTATTTTCTCTTTCGTTTTATCATTTTTTAAAATAAATGACTATCTCCAGGTAACTCTGTTTCTGAGTTCTTTGCAGTTGGTGCTGTGGTAAAGATCTAGGAACACAAGAATAGAGTGGACTGGTTCGTTGCTTGAGAAGGACTTTCTAATTCAATTCGAAAGTCTAAGACTGGGTAAACAAGGGAGGGACCTTAAGTTAGCAGAAGGCGCGGCAGCTTCTGGCATCCCTTGCAACTTTGACACATTTCTGTACGTGTGAGCTTGGTCCTAACTTTGGAATTGTTCGAAAATGTCAAGTGTGAGGTTAATACAGCATAAACAATGTCATATTTGCCCACACTAAGCAGACGAATTATTAAGTTATGCCTGGAAGTTCCTGCAGAAGCTGCTAATATACAACTACTTCACGTTCGTATAAGAGGAAACGAGGAATTCTAATTAAAAAATATGGAAGAATGAATCAAAACGTAATCGCAGTTTCCCTCTAAAAATTCTAAGTGGAGGAGTAGACAACTGCTGTACAGAAAAGTTATGCCCTTCCTTTAAGATAAACGTGGACGGAGGCACATGGGCCGATCTGAAAATATAACGTCAGCAAACCAGATCCAAGATGACTGCTCCTTTGGCAGCGTGCACGAGAGAGGAACAGAGAGCAGTTAATTGTTTACTGGGTAGGGAGGGTGAGAAAAACTCATTGCATAATGAAGAAGCAATATAGGAACACGTCACCTGGAAGTTGAAAAGTTGGAGCATCATGTCTGACCGATGTGTAGACGTGCACTACTTATACATGTATCGTACATCTGTCTGTTATTACCATGACTGCTAGTTACAGACACGGCAATACTTATAAAGATTTATATTACCATCATGAAACTTTTATTGTAGAAATATACTAACAACACACGTAGTGAACAGTGTGAAGTAAATAACAACTGGTGTGAACATAAACACACATTTTATTGATGGAAAGGATGAGTGATGATATCGCGAGGGTGAGAGGTAGCTGATAACATTCAGTACAGAAAATAAGAAACAGGCTAGTCCTCTTCTCGACAAGAAGAACTTGTTTGCCAAATGGGAAGGGAGAAACCAACTCTCACACTACATGAAAACAGCAAGTAAACAAAATGCAAGTACTACAAATAGTGCAACATTTACTGCATCAGAATATAAGTACAGAATTCACAAAACCATCACAGAAAATCTCTAGACCCAGATGTCTATACAAAAATCCAAAAAAAAAAGGAACTAATTTCACATTCTTTAGTTCAGCAAAATTATTACAGGAAAACAAATGCTTGACATTATGATACTAACAACTACCTGACTCTTTACTGAAATCATAATAGGAAATAATATTATAATGTCTCCAAAAGGAGCACTCTATGCACAAGTCAGCAAAAATGACAAAAATCACAAACACAGTGCACTATAGGCTAGAAAAATCACATTCTCAACTAATCATGCCTAACAACGATTCTAACACATTCTCAACCGAGATTTAATTCAAACTCATTCTAATCTCATAAACATCATCATATTTCTCATCCTCTCACACCTTAAATATGTGCTATTTCCCTAAATCTTCCCGAAGATTCTATCCCGAGAATCACTAAACCGATGATTCTACCTGTTTATGACCTTCGGACGAAAACTATCGGGACATTCCGACTTTAGCTTTTCTGTTACAAACATGTCAAGGATCATTCATTCATTCCTTTGCATGTCCCCTGCGGAACTTTGCCTCCCAAACAGCACTCCTGTAGGCCTCTCGGTTGTGAGCAAGATGGCCTGCTGCTGCTGCATCCATTTCCAGATCATCAACGATGTCCCGCAGCCATCTTCGTTTCGGTCTTCCTCTTTTTCTTTTTCCCATTATGTATCCTTCCAATACGGTCTTCTCTAAATTATCATGACGTTTAATGTGGCCAAAATATTTAAGTTTTCTCTCTTTAATCCTCTTTACTAGCCAGCCTTCTTCAATATTAAGCTCTTGTAGTATAGATATATTTGTTCTTTTTTGTGTCCACGTTATTTGGAGAACTCTTCTATAGCATTTACATTCAAAGGCATTTATGTGCTTCTCAGCTGTTTTGTTAAGTGTCCAGGTCTCACAGGCATATGTTGCGATGGGAAAGATGCATGCCCTTAAAAATCTTATTTTTGTGGTTCTGTCTGCTCCTCTCCACAGATTCTTTATTTGTTTTACTTTCTGAAGAGCAATAGATGTCCTCCTTTTAATTTCCCGCATTGTATCTCCATTATTAGTTAGTAGTGATCCAAGATATTCAAAACTCTCCACTTCTTCCAGTTTTTCCTCACTGATACATATTTCAGTTGCCTTGTTTGTTTTGTCAGTTGTCATCACTTTAGTTTTCTTTGCATTAAGATAGAGGTTCTGCTCTTCGCTGTTCTTGCGGACTGACATAATTAGTTTTTCCATTCCTTCTTGTGTTGTGGACAGCAATACTGTGTCATCAGCATATCTAATCTCTGGTATTTCATAACCTCCAACTGTTATGGCATCGTAATATTCTTTGTCTACATCTTCTCTAACATTCCTCATTATATTTTCAGTATACAAGTTAAATAAGTAAGGTGACAATATGCACCCCTGACGGACCCCTTGTTTTATGTCAAACCAAGTTGTTGTTTCACCATTTATTCTTACTGCTGCTTGTTGGTCTAAATACAACAGTGATGTTAATTGGAAATCCCCTTTTTTCCATTATTTCCCAAAGTTTCTGGTGTTGTACACAATCAAATGCCTTTGAGTAGTCTATAAAGGATAAATATAGATTCACATTAAACTCCCTGCATTTCTCTATTATTAATCTTAGATTGAATATATGATCTCTTGATCCTCTTCCTTGCCTGAAGCCAGCTTGGACCATATTGACTTCTTCTTCTATTTTCTTTCGAAGTCTACCCATTATGATTTTTAACAGAATTTTACTGGCATGACTAATCAGGGCAACAGTTCTGTAGTTGGTGCATAATTTCAGGTTACCCTTTTTTGGCAGTGGTATGAATACAGTTCTTTTCCATTCTTTTGGCCAAATACCTGAATGCCATATCTTTTTACATAGTGCATGATAGATTGTTGCACACTCCTTTCCTCCTGCTTTAATAAATTCAGCGGTTATCTCATCACATCCTGGTGATTTACCATTTTTCAGACTCTTTATTGCCCATAAACTTCTTCCATTGTCGGCTCGGGTTCTTTCTCCTCCAATAATAATTCACACTGTTGATTTCTGCTTCCACAGTCCGTTGTTTCATACATTCTTTCGCAATATTCCTTCCATCTTTCCAGAATTTCCTCTGTCTCTGTCAGGGTATTCCCCATCTCATCACAAATTACATTTAGCTTAGGTGTCAAGGATAAGTTCATAAAAATAATCAAACATCTCGTGGAGTTTAGCGTGTCAAATCTGACCTTTCATTGAACTCTGCCACAACAAAAATGCCAAGGGCTTTAAATCAAATGGCCAAAATATTAAAATACCCCGGATTATATCCCTTATATGAGAATCAAACCATCGTAACAGTAATTTTTCCAATATACTGTTAAAGATGCTGCTTTATCCGGCAGCCTGATGCCTGCAAATACACCTGACGCTAGACAAAGGCAAAAGCGAATGATACGAGGAAACCGGCGGCCTAACACCGTGAGTGCCCCTGACACTAAACTTAAGCGAATGATACGAGAAAACCGGCAGGTAACAGTAGTCAATGCTCGGTGCACCACATCGATCACCAGGCGATGTTGCACCGAAACGTCTCCTCCAGATGGGCACCAAAACAATTCACCCCAACCTGAAAGAACATCTGGAGAATGTTTGAAACTCTCTTCTGCGATGATCCGAAGCTGAAGGAGACGGCTTTCTACAATGTATAGTCACTGTAAACGAATCCAGAGCAAAGGAAGGTAGTAATGAATGGCTAAATTCTTCAAGCAAGTTCCGTACAGATCTATCAGTCGGAAAATTGACGTTCACGTTGTTGTGAGGCTGTAAAGGCAGCTCAAAACTGGAACATTACATGCCAAAAGGAACCACTATCAACAGCAAAGTATACAGTAATCTGCTGAAAACCATATCAACAGCAAAATATACTATACTCTGCTTGAGAATCACTATTAACAGCAAAGTATACTATAATCTGCTTGAGAATCGCTATCAACAGCAAAGTATACTATAATCTGCTTGAGAACCACTGTCAACAGCAAATGTACACTATAATCTTCTTGAGAACCACTGTCAACAGCTATATGTATACTATAATCTTCTTGAGAACCACTGTCAACAGCTATATGTATACTATAATCTTCTTGAGAACCACTGTCAACAGCTATATGTATACTATAATCTTCTTGAGAACCACTGTCAACAGCTATATGTATACTATAATCTGCTTGAGAGCCAGTGGAAACCGCCAGTGAGGTCAAAACATGGCGCTTTGCTGTGTTGTTACAGAACGATAACGAGCGGCCTCTCACATCTGATGCAGCAGCTCAACAAGTTACGCATCCTGAGTTTTAAGTGTCTTCCACATGCTTCATATTGATCCGACCTCCCACCATGCGATTATCATATGTTTGGACCCCTCAAGGAGACCCCCATATGGGGAGAAGTTCAGTACGGAGGATGCTATAAAAGAGGCAATGCGTAGGCTGCACACTCAATCAGTAGATTATATTTTCATTTAAAAGTGCAGGCGTTGTTAATGAAGCGGTCGCAGACCTGGGCTGCTCATGGTGGGACTATGTTTGTACATTTTCTGTTAATTAAGAAGAAGAAGAAGAAGAAGAAGAAGAAGCAGAAGCAGAAGAAGAAGAAGAAGATGATGATGATGATGATGAACATAGTTACTCTTCTGACTCTGCCTCGTAATTAAATTAAGAAGACTTAACTAAGAAAAGGTAGTAAATAGCATTTTAAACTACTAGTGGCTAGGTTGCATGTATTCGTTTTGAATATGCGCAAAACTAGGAAGAGTATCCACAGCTGTAAACATTCTGCTGGCAGCAGTAAACGTTTTTCCCCGGCCTTCCATTAAGTTCTAGAAGAAATGAAATGTCCAAGAGATTTCTGGAGAGCAGTATAAACGTGCGATCTCGTCACATAAAGGTTATTTAGAAACGTCTCGAGAACGTCTGACGTGAAACGATGGCCGGGCCTTTGACGTAACTGTGGACTCGGAGCGTCTTGTTATTTACAGTTATTCGTTTTGTTGGGCTCTTGACCAGTGTTTAGTTTTCATCTTTTCTCCTCCTCATCCTCCTCTCCTCCTCCTCCTCCTCCTCCTCTTCTTCTTCTTCTTCTTCTTCTTCTCCTCTCCTTCTTCTTCTTTTCTTTCTTCTTCTTGAAATGTTTGTTTCAGCAGAGTGAACATCGCGCCCGGCAATAACATCCTGCCCTCGTCTACATATACTCGTATCATGAAGCTCGTAACTTTTGCAAGTCTGGTATAATGATAAAAATTAATGATAATTTTTATATATGTACATGTAACTATATGCTTCCCTATAAATATTTATATTCATTATCATACTCGCGGTCGCAGGGTATTTTCGGTAGAATTGTAAATTAAAGTCACGCGGGTAAAAGAAGGCTCGCCTCACTACTCCAGATGACAGCAAGGCGAGTTCTTGCATATGATAAAATCGTGGGTTCAGGATGAAGTATAGGCACTGACCTACTAGGAACGGATTACTAGTTAATTAGGAGCCCATATTCACAGAGGAAACAGAACAGAGAATCATATTCTATATTTGTATATGTAACACATACACTGTAATTAACTGTTCTTTCTAATTATGTGATTTCTACAGAGCTATTTACAGCTGCGAACAATGCTATTTTCTCAGTATATCAAATATTCCCTACATCATCATCATCATCATCATCATCATCATCATCATCATCATCATCATCATCATCATCATCGCCTTTCACCCCCTTGAGAACATATCAATCAATCAAGTGCCGTGCCGCGTGGCGTAGGCGATCATTTCTCTCCACAATTCCCTGTCTTTAGACTTGATTATGAGATCTGCCAGTGACTTTATTCCTAGCCCACACTGACAGCCCATCCAGTAACTTCTCTCTCTGTCTTCCTCTGTCTCTTCTTCCCTCAATTTTTCCGGTGGCCACTATGTGTTCCAATTTTCCTCTTCTCAGAAAATGTCCTACAAATCTTGCTTGTCTGCCTCTGTTGTAATTTGCCTTTCAACTTCAGCCTGTCTTAAGACTTCTTCGTTGGTTTTCTTAGATACCTTCAGCATCCTTCTTATGAACCACATTTCCATGGCTTCCATTTCTCGCTGTACTCTCTTATTCATAGATCATGCTTCACATCCATAAAACAAAATTGGCTCGATGTAACATTTAAGTACTCGGAATCTTGTTTCCATTGATACGGATCTGTTGCACAAGATGTTTCTCATTTTCTGGAATGCTGACTTGGCCTGAGCACGTCTGCTTTTTTTTTTCGTTGTGACGTTTCCCATCAGCAGTTATAATTGTTCCTAAGTACTTGAATCTATCAACTTGTTTCAGTTCTGTGCCATCGATGGTAATGCTACATTTTGGTGGTATTCTTTTCTTTGAGATGACCATCACTTCAATATTCTTTTTATTCACACTGAGACCTTTACTTTTATTTTCAGAACCACGATGTCCAGAAGAGCCTGTAGCTCCTCTTCACTTTTAGCAATCAGAACGGTGTCGTCTGCATATCTTAAGCTGTTAAGGTTATACCCGCCAACTGATATTCCTGGCAAGCTCTCTGTATTTCTCATTATGTTTTCGTTGTACAAGGAGAAGAGGTCAGGAGATAGAACACTTCCTTGTCTCACTCCCAATTTTGGAATGCTCTTATTTGGTTCTCAACCTTCATTGCTGCTGATTGCTGCCAGTATATGTTTTTGATGAGTTTCAGATCTTTCCCATCTATGTTGATGTCTTCCAGCATTCTTATAATTTCTGTGTGTCTCACTTTATCGAATGCTTTACAGTAGTTTATGAAGCATAAGTATAGGACCGTCTTTACTTCTGTTGATCTTTCCATCAGTATTCTCAATATATGTATATGGCTTTACTACTGCCTTTTCCTTCGACGAAGCCACATTGTTCTTCAGCGATTTCTGGTTTTATGTTGCCCTTAACTCTTCCCGTGACAATACGAAGCAGAATTTTGGTAACATGGCTCATAAGACTAAATAAAAAATGTAATGAAATAGAGACACACCATCATAGAAAGGCAAGAGATATGTACAAACAAATAAAGGAGCTAACAAACAAAAGGGCATACCACAAGACTGGTTGCCTGAAGTTAAAGGAGGGGCATATAATAATGGACAGAGGTGAAATAATGGCAAGATGGTGTGAATATATTAGAGAACTCTATGAGGACAATAGATGCGAAATAAATATACGAAATAATACTGAATGGCTTCACATAATAAAAGCAGAAGTGGAAGAAGCCATCAAACACATGAAAAACAACAAAGCACCAGGACCAGATAAAATCACCAAGGAAGAATTAGAAGCATTAGGAGAGCTTGGCATAGAAATAACTACCAGATTGTTGAATGACATCTATAACAATAACTATATCCCATCAGACCTTTTGCAATCAGTTTTCATTGCCCTATCAAAGAAGCAAGGTGCAGTTGAATGTGGAGACCATCGAACCATTAGTCTTATGAGCCATGTTGAGAGCATAGGCCACAGATAAAGACCTTCCATGCATCTCTGTTCTTCGAATTATTCTGTTCCCTTCCATGTTTACCCCTTGTCTCTGAGCACTGTCATCATTTCTCTTCTCCAAGCAAATCTTGATCTTCCTCGTGTTCTGTTTCCTGGAGGATTCCATGTCAGTGCCTGTCTCGCTATACCGGTGTCGGGTTTTCTCAGAGTGTGGCCAATTCACCTCCATTTCCTAGACATGATTGGTAGGTTCATAGGTTCTTGTCATGCCCTTTCCCAGACCTCTCGTTCCTGATATGAATATATAGTAATCTACTGTCCACTAATTTGAACATTTCTTCTCAAGATTAAGTTTTCCATTGCCAGATATTTTGTTATTGAAACAGATATTTAATTATTGACTACATGTGCTTATCAAGCATGGTTCTTGCCATTTCCCTTCGATATTTGTTCAGTTACATTCTCGTCTGACTTCCCAGAATTCATAGCATGTTTATGAGAAACCAGATCTGTCAGGTCAGCAGTGACTTTTATATTTGTTTTATACTTTTTCTTTCTCCCTCTCTATCTCTCTTTCCTAATTCTCTTCCTCTTTCCCCCTCTCTTTCTCTCTCTCTCTCTCTCTAATCACGAGAGAGTTTTGAGTTAAAATGACTCCCATTCCTTTTCGTTGCTCGTTCTCTCTGTGTACAGGCTGTTTTGTCAAAGTTGTCTCTTGTGTTTGTTTTGTTATTTTCCTGCATAATCTGTCATTTAAAAATGATTTGATCTGTCATTTATTTGTTTCTTGTACATTTATTGTGCTAGGGCAATCTGCTCTGTTATTTTCCAGCTTCTTCTACCGTCTATTGTGACAAAGTTTCTTCCTCTTCCATCTTCTTCTTCTTCTTCTTCCTCCTCCTTCTTCTTATTCCTCCTTCTCTTCCATCTTCTTCTTCTTCTTCCTCCTCCTCCTTCTTCTTATTCCTCCTTCTCTTCCATCTTCTTCTTCTTCCTCCTCCTTCTTCTTATTCCTCCTTCTCTTCCATCTTCTTCCTATTCCTCCTCCTCCTCCTTCTTATTCCTCCTCCTCCTTCTTATTCCTCCTCCTCCTTCTTCTTCTTATTCCTCCTCCTCCTTCTTTTTCTTATTCCTCCTCCTCTTCCTTCTTCTTCCTCCTCCTTCATCTTCCTCCTCCTCCTCTTCTTCTTCTTCTTTCGTTTTCATAAGTCTAGACAAAGAGACTGGTCTCCTCTATGACTCCCTTGTTAGCCAGATTCCTTCACGTATCCCCCCTCTCCTGTTGTTACAATCATCTTGCTTTCATAGCTCTGTCTTTGTACAGTTTTAATTCTCTGTAGTTATTTTCCCTTTTCCGCCATTAATTCTACTGGACTTCAGATAATAGAGTCAGATGTCTAACCACTAGTTCTCGTTGTTCACTTCACCACCATGTGGTAGGCAGTTCCTTCTAGCCCAGTGATTCCCAAAACGTTTATGTTCAGGGAGGACTTTTACAAACTATATGTAAGGTACGGACTACCAGTTTACATACAGTGTAACTGTTTGCTGTAAAACGCATTACTATGGATCGAAACATGTGGTCTGGTTTCAAGACAAGTGCACTGTACGTGGCTAGTGGTTTCAAGACAAATGTACTGTACGTGACTAGTTGCTTCAGGACAAGTGTACTGTACGTGACTAGTTGCTTCAACCAAGTGTACTGTACGTGGCTAGTGGTTTCAAGACAAGTGTACTGTATGTGGCTGGTGGTTTCAAGACAAGTGTACTGTATGTGGCTGGTGGTTTCAAGACAAGTGTACTGTATGTGGCTAGTGGTTTCAAGACAAGTGTACTGTATGTGGCTGGTGGTTTCAAGACAAGTGTACTGTATGTGGCTGGTGGTTTCAAGACAAGTGTACTGTATGTGGCTGGTGGTTTCAAGACAAGTGTACTGTATGTGGCTGGTGGTTTCAAGACAAGTGTACTGTATGTGGCTGGTGGTTTCAAGACAAGTGTACTGTATGTGGCTGGTGGTTTCAAGACAAGTGTACTGTATGTGGCTGGTGGTTTCAAGACAAGTGTACTGTATGTGGCTGGTGGTTTCAAGACAAGTGTACTGTATGTGGCTGGTGGTTTCAAGACAAGTGTACTGTATGTGGCTGGTGGTTTCAAGACAAGTGTACTGTATGTGGCTGGTGGTTTCAAGACAAGTGTACTGTATGTGGCTGGTGGTTTCAAGACAAGTGTACTGTATGTGGCTGGTGGTTTCAAGACAAGTGTACTGTATGTGGCCGGTGGTTTCAAGACAAGTGTACTGTATGTGGCTAGTTTCTCACATGTGAAGGGACCTGGTGGCAGTTGGAGGCCACAGAAAATAAAAGTTCAGAAGAGAGCCACGGGTGAAAAAAAATGTTGAGAAACACTGTCCTACTGTCCTATACTATGCAGGTTCTTAACCAGTGCTATCCTTGATGATACCAAGCGATGAGGGTATGGGAAACAAATGATGGCTGGATGTGGAAAACAAATATTGGGAAAATGGGATCGATCTATGAACAACAGCTGAATAAAAAAAATATTTTGTATTTAGAATATTCTTTTTCCAGTTAGCCAAATGTAAACCTCCTCCTCCTCTTTTTCTTCTTCTTCTACCACTACTACCTCAGCTAATGTCAACTTTTAAACTCATCCTCCCCTTCTTTTTCTTCTTCTTCTACCACTACTATGTCAGCTAATGTCAACTTTTAAACTCATCCTCCCCTTCTTTTTCTTCTTCTTCTACCACTACTATGTCAGCTAATGTCAACTTTTAAACTCATCCTTCCCTTCTTTTTCTTCTTCTTCTACCACTACTATCTCAGCTAATGTCAATTTTTAAACTCCTCCTCCTTCTTCTTCTTCTTTTGTCTTATCTATTGTTACTTTTTAAAATTCTCCTCTCCATCCTCCGCCTCCTTCATCTTCATTCTTCTTCTCCTCCTCCTCCTTCTTTTGGTCCTCCTTCTTCTCCTTTTTCTTCTTCTTCTATCTCATCTATTGTCGTCTTTTAAAATCCTCCTTCTCCTTCCTCCTCTTCTTCTTCTTCTTCTTCTTCTTCTTCTCCTCTTCCTTCTCCTCCTTCTTCTTCTTTTTCTTCTTCTTCTTCGATCTCAGCTCTTGTCATGTTTTAAAATTCTTCTTCTTCTTCTTTTATTCTTCTCCTCTTCCTTCTCCTCCTTCTTCTTCTTTTCTTCTTCTTCTTCTATCTCAGCTGTTGTCATCTTTTAAAATCCTATTCTTCTTCTTCTTCTTCTTCAGGTATTGTCAACTTTTAAAGTCCTCCTCCTCCTCCTTTTATCTCTTTGGAACTGCAAGCTGGTTGTCCATGCAGCCGATAAGATGAAGATGTTGAGGTACAGCATCGTGTCGGATTAGGAGTAGATCATGACTGTTATTTTTTTTCCAATTCCTGAACAGAGCTAAAAAGCAAAGGGATGTCCAGTACCTCTTTAGCAGACTACACCACCATGGGGATTATGGTGATCCATGTCCCATTAGCCAGGCTAGGCTGAGGACACCAGCGGAGAGATGGGACAGGGTCTTGGCCAGCTATGGTTGGCCAACACCGACGCCGGCATGTGGGCTGTGGATCGCTGATTGCCAAATTGGACAGTGTCTACGCCAAATTGGACAGTATCTACGCCAAATTGGACAGTGCTTACGCGAAATTGGACAGTGTCTATGCCAAATTGGACAGTGCTTACGCCAAATTGGACAGTGCCTATGCCAAATTGGACAGTGTCTACGCTTCCTTGTTGAAATCATACAAGTAACTGCTAGGACTAGAGACAGTGACGATAATGACAACGATTTGGACAGTCTGACAAAAAATGGAGTATTTGGTAATCTTTTAGCAGTCTGTGATTGTAAGAAGAAGAAAAAAAATAATGAAAACCCCGAAGAAACGATTCATCTCTAATCTGCGCAGATAATGTAAGAACTGGTTCCGCTTCATATGTAATATTGTGCAAAATGTGCGAAGCTTCGGGTGAGAAACTCAGACACAATGTTGGAGTTTGAATAACGTTTACAGAGTTTTAACATTTTTTTTTAAACGACACTTAAAGCTTTTAACCAAATGTTTCCTACGTGTTTAGATAAAAATGACACTTTCATAATGTGAAGTGAAGACAAGAGAAATGGGGGGAAAAGTCCATTAATGAAACATTTCAGGCTGTGATGAAAGCAGTGCTCATCATAATAGCAGACAACGTCATGAAGTAACACTCACTATAATGGCAACCCTGACTTCCGGTTCCACCATGGCGGAAGGGCGAGTGCGACCGTTGCAGATTGTGCCTTTGTTTGCCTTTCTCTACGCTTTGTCTGCGCCAGTTTGGTTTGTGTTGTGGGTTAGGAGCCCGGTTTTGGCGCCCTAGCTGCCGAGTTAAGTGCTCGGGGCGTCACTGCGAGCCGTGACTTTCAGGGACGCATGGATTTCCCTGACAGTGATCGGTATCGTGACTGATATTGATGTCTATGGCTGGTGTACTCCGCTGTGCCCTTGGAAGCTTGGCGCCGCAGAGCTGCCTAGAGCTGGCTGTGAGTACCTCCCTACTTGGAAGCTTGGCGCCGCAGAGCTGCCTAGAGCTGGCTGTGAGTGCCTCCCTACTGAGGACATTTGCGGAGATGCACGCATTCATCGTGCACGGATCACTCTTCGTTATTATGCATGGACATGCCTCGGGACCGTTCATGCCCTTTCAGGAGATGTCACTGACACAGACGTCAGTGCAATTATGGGATATTCTCTCTTGCTGTGATGCCGAAACCGTAATGAACACGAACGTGAGAGCAAACCTCATCATATTGCGAATCCTTATCATATTTGCAGTTCTCATCATAATAGCAGTTCTCATTATAACAGCAGTTCTCATCTTAACAGTAGTTCTTATCATAACAGCAGTTCTATCACAACAGCAGTTCTTATCATAACAATGCCATCTTACTGGAAAGCAACCATATTCCAAGGCTGGATAGAGCTATATGGTAAAGTTATGAAAACCGCAAACAGAAGTCTTTGTGTGTGTATATGAGAGAGAGAGAGAGTGAGAGGGAGAGAGAATACCTGTGTGTGTGTGTGTGTGCATGTGTTAAAACATCTTTCTGTTGTCATGAATATGAAGCTGTCAGCTGTTTCTGTACGCCACAGGTGTGATATTGGAAAGAACTGCGTTCATCTTTCTGTACAAGCCTACGGCGTAAACAAGTCCACATAAATGATTTCATATTAATCATAACAGCCACATGTTTCCCCGAAAGTGATGCTCCAATGGTAATTTAAAACTTGCAATTTGCGTATGTTAAATTTTCATCTTAGTTACTGTTCACAGTTTCAACTTACATCTATTACTGTTCACAGTTCCAACTTACATCTCTTACTGTTCACAGTTCCAACTTACATCTCTTACTGTTCGCAGTTCTAGCTTATAACTCTTACTGTTCACAGTTTCAGCTCCCGTCACAGCTAAAACTTCCATCTTTTATGTTCTTCACATTTCAGCTTCTAATCCTTATTATTGTTCACAGTTTCAACTTCCATCTGTGTTGTTTACAGTTCCAACTTACATCTTTGTTTGTCTTTCACAGTTCCAACTTTCTTCTTTGTTATCTTTCAGAGCTCCAACTTCCATCTGTTTTTCTTCACAGTTCCAACTTCGTTATTGCCTTCAACTCCAACTTTCATCTGACGCCTTCCAATCACCAGTCCTTGTTAAAGTGCACAACACTGAACCTCCACTCCTTGTAAAAGTACACAACATCGAACCTCCAGTCCTTATATTTATGCACACTCAATTATCCCTTTGATTTTTATATACGCATCTCATCTACCATGCCAGGAAATGTTCACAATTTGAACCTCTCACAACTGCAGAAAACAAATACACACCCAGAACACTTACCCTGGTACCTGTATCATACTTTAGTTCTCGCTAACCTCACTTCATCCTCGGTCTGTGCGCAAACTCGACCTGTTCTCGAGTGTTTGTTCAAAATGCCGCACATATAAGGCACAACAATCGGTCGTTATTTGTTAAATATTTAAATACAAGCCAGTGTGTTAATGATCCCGTGTGCTAGCACTGGTTGTACCGGTTCTACTGTGTCGATTGTTTACATTCTGGCAAATTGATTCAGCAAGTGTTTACCGCAGGTTACCTGTTACAGCAATGGCGGAGGGTAAAATCAAGGTTTACAGGGACATATAACAGGTTATTATCAGATATTGCGTTATCATATGAGCTGTTGGTTAGATCAGAATACTGGGTTTTATTTGTAGCTCTCTACTGCCTGTTTTATTTGAAGTATATGTATCGTTGTCATCATCACCATCATCGTCGTGGTCAACATCATCGTCATTACCATCATCGCCATCATCATCATTTTTATCATTGTCCTGTGCTGCTCCCACAGTTTTAAGGTGACTGCAAGGAACCACTAACTCTCTCTCTCTCTCTCTCTATCTCTCTATCCCTCTCTTTCTCTCTTGCTGCATATAGTTTTGGGCCACATTTTGGTACCTGAAGACCAGGCAGATTGTGACACATAGATATTTTGGGCTCTTTATGCATGCAAAGCTTTATGGTCAACTTTTGGCATATGAGGGTCTTGATCATGTTGGACTGCCTTTTCATGTTTCTGAAAATCAAATCTGTCAAATTATGAGTGCTCTGTGTCTATGTGCGCGCGCGTGCGCGTATGTGAGCCTTTACTCATTTTCATGAAATTTTCATTTCATTATTTTTTTACCGTGTGTTTGAAATATTTCCTAAGAAAATTGCCACAACACTCCATGGATGTTTTCCGTCTTGTAATGAGCGCTGTCTCTGACAGCTGTTTCCTTGTTTTCTAAATCTTTTGTGTTTAGCTATTTTTATCTCTTACATCACGTGCCCTCTTCCTTTCTTCGTCTGTTTCTTTAATCATTAGTGGCACGGCACTTCTGATAACAGAAATTAAGTAATTATGGTTTTCTTCATCTTGTTAATGAAGCATATGTTTGAAAAATCTGAGTTATAATCTGAAAAATATAAGACATACAAGACTGTAAGAAAACGAAATGAGATAACAGAAATTTAGATACAGTGGGTGAGAGGTTATCCATCTAATTAATAATGTATTTTTATATGTGTATGACACATGGCGTAAATTATTTACAGTTCTCATAGATTTTCTAGATATCTTACATTATTTATTACTTACATGAGCGTTCTCTCTCTCTCTCTCTCTCTCTCTCTCTCTCTCTCTCTCTCTGGTAATACTTCATCCTTTAACTCAAACCTGTTTCATTATTTACTTGCTTGTTAATTATATGCCTCCATAAAATAACCAGCACTCTCTCAACACGTGACTCACCAACCATCAAGTACTAAAATGACATAGTTAGAAAAGCAACTTGTTAGATATTGTTAGAAATTATTTTAATGTTTGTTAAAAAAACATATGTTAGAAGATCTGTATTTACACTGTATTTTTGTTTATGTATACGTCTGCGTGTGTATGTGTGCATGAGTGCTATTTTATTAGGTTAATTACTTCTTCTCTTTTACTTTGAATGTATTAGTTAAATCTTACACTCTTTTGATATGTTTTTTCCCTAATTTAATTTGTATTTTTGTACTAAATCAAGTGTGTGGGAAGAATGAAAAATGGAGTGATGAAGGGCAGAATGTAAGACGGGCCTGCGTGCCCAATTCTTTACCCTTTAAAAATAAAGATTATTCATTCATTCATTCTCGCTCTCTCTTACATTATTTATTATTATTATAGACTTTTGTCTCTCCCTTATTATTTATCATTCTCATTGGCTTTCTATCTCTCTCTCTCTCTTATATTATTTGTTATACATTATTTGTTACTGTCATAGACTCGCCCTGTCTCTCTGTTATTTATTATACATTATTTGTTAATGTCATAGACTCTCCCTGTCTCTCTCTCTCTCTCTTACATGATTTTTTACTCTCATAGACGCTATCTCTCACATTATTTATTACCCCCATAGATTTTCTCTCTCTCTCTCTCTCTCTCTCTATATATATATATATATATACATATATATTTATATAATTTATTACCCCCATAGATTCTCTCTCTCTCTCTCTATATATATATATATATATATATAATTCTCTCTTATATTATTTGCTACTGTCTGTCTTATATTTCTTTACACTTCACTTACATAATTCATTATTATGATAGACTTCGTAAATCTCTCTGTCTTTTTTTTTCCATTACTCTTTCCATTTATTGCTAGTACATACAAAAATATCATCTAACAATATCTCCTGTATGATTTTCACCTGTCATGAGAACGTATCACCTGACGCAGATGTTTTACCCCAGATTTTCTCCCCGCAGGTGTCTCTGCCCCTGTGAGCACAGCTCGTTGTATGGATGAGCTACAGCGCTGCTATAGGGACTACTCGCCCCCATCTCACTAACCCAGTTATCAAGTTCTTCTGCCGTGGTCCCAGTGTAATCAGCCTTCATTTAAAACACTTTCATCATCATGTGCCCGTCATGTTTGTGAATAATTGATTTCTGAAAGATAAGGTTGGTGAAGATAAGAATATGTTTCCGAGAAGTTCCCTAACAAGAGATGAAATGATTGTAATTGACTGCTGGAGATTAAATACAGTCAGTGATGCCGAGGTAGCAGTATGTGCAGTGGATGTTTTCTTGTGGATAATATCTTATTTTTTGTTATTTTGATCGCCTCTGGCCTGAAAATTCTTGCTATTTGCAGCCGTTGTGGTGCTGACGTTGTTCCACACAAAGAGAGTTAGATACGGCTTGCGTGAAGACCTTAGGTGAACCCAAGAAACAAGCTTCTTAGCAAGCTCCACCTTTGTAGGGACCTTGACGAGCCATGCTCCTTTACCAGGACTGAAGAACTTCAGTTAGTTCCTGGGAGAACAGCGTATGAGTGATGTGTTCAAAGTCTCCTCCGGCTCGATTGCCTTGTTGGTCGGGCCTTCCTATCTGCAATATACTTTATCTCTGTCATGAAGATGCAAAGTTTTCCAATTAAATGAGGCTGTGCGGTGATGAAAGCATGACCTAGCAGTCCTGTCAAGTAATCAAAGGACGACCTAGCAGTCCTGTCAAGTAATCAAAGCACGACCTAGCAGTCATGTCAAGTAATTAAAGGACGACCTAGCAGTCCTGTCAAGTAATCAAAGGACGACTTAGCAGTCCTGTCAAGTAATCAAAGGACGACTTAGCAGTCCTGTCAAGTAATCAAAGCACGACCTAGCAGTCCTGTCAAGTAATCAAAGCACGACCTATCAGTCCTGTCAAGCAATCAAAGCATGACCTAGCAGTCCTGTCAAGTAATCAAAGCACGACCTAGCAGTCCTGTCAAGTAATCAAAGCACGACCTAGCAGTCCTGTCAAGTAATCAAAGGACGACTTAGCAGTCCTGTCAAGTAATCAAAGCACGACCTAGCAGTCCTGTCAAGTAATCAAAGGACGACTTAGCAGTCCTGTCAAGTAATCAAAGCACGACCTAGCAGTCCTGTCAAGTAATCAAAGCACGATCTAGCAGTTCTGTCAATTAATTAAAGCACGGCCTAGCAGCCTTTTACTATACAGTATATATATATATATATATATATATATATATATGTTATAGTGTGTCTATACGTTATGTCCACTTCTGTAGTCTGTATGTGTCCATTGTTGCAGTGTATATATATATATATATATATATATATATATATATATATCCACTGTTGTAGTGTGCATATATGGAGAGGAAGTTTGCAGACAAATACCTAAAGTTAATGTGATAGGAAGATGTAGAAAGATACCTTGTACATGAAATTAAGATAAGAAACAAGTTTTACTTGTAGTGCTACGTCAAGGGTGTGGTATTTCTATGTGAATAGCAAGAGTAGAAGGGAGAGACAGACAGGCAGACAGAGAGAGAGACAGAAAGACAAGCATACAGAGAGAGACAGACAGACAGGCATACAGGGAAAGACAGACGGACAGAGAAACACACATAGAGAGACAGACAGGGCATACAGAGAGAGAGACAGACAGAGGACACAGAGAGAGACAGACAGGCATACAGAGACAGACAGATATACAGAGAGAGGGATACAGCTGGATAGGCATACAGAAACAGGCGGATAGACATACAGAGACAGACAGACAGAGAGATACAGACGGACAGACATACATAGAGGTAGAGAGATATAAACGGACAGGCATGCAGAGACAGACAGACAGATGGACAGAGAGACACAGAAAGAGAGAGAGAGACGGACAGGCATACAGAGACAGACAGGCAGATGGACAGAGAGACACAGAAAGAGAGAGAGAGACAGGCAGGCAAACAGAGAGACAGACAGAGAGAGAGACAGACAGGCATACAGAGACAGACAGGCAGATGGACAGAGAGACACAAAAAGAGAGAGAGACAGGCAGGCAACCAGAGAGACAGACAGAGAGACAGACAGACAGGCAGACAAAGGGACAAAGACAAAATCAGTCAGACAGGCAGACATGGACAGAGATAAAGACATAGGGAGAGAGAGAGAGACAAACAAAATATATAGACAGGCAGAGATACAGACAGACACAGTCAGAGAGAGAGGAATTTGATTCTACAAGAGAGGGATTGACGAAAGTAAAACAAAACTAAATTACAAGAGAAAAAAATAATAACAACAGCAAAGTAATGGCTCAAACTTGATTTGTCATGTGGCACGCTAGACCGACGGAGTAGGCTGGGTCTTGTTTAAAAATATGTGCAAGTCCCACTTTTATCTTATATGTTCAATCTCTTAAAGATAACGAAGTAACTAAAGAGACATATATGCTACGTGCAAACTTCCCTAAACAAAACGCTCTTCAAATATGCCGCCATTACAACACCGGAAGTGGCAAATCAGGGGCGTTAACTCCACAATTCCGCCATGGTTGATTCTGGTTGCTGTAGCGTCACTGCTGCCCCCTGCTCGAGTCGTCATCGCCTTTAAGTACGGATTTGAAGACACCCAAGACTTTCGACAGTGGCAGACAAGCGAAGACGAACAATTTGAAAGCGCTTTTGTTGAAACTTATCGGAAGTTCCTCCCATACTTCCCGCAAACGGACACCACTCTTGGAAGTTCAGAAGGTAAGTGCAGATAATGAATAGTAATGTATGTTTTAAACAGTGTTATTAAATACGGGGGACGCGAAGGTGATTGTAGACGAGTAGGGCTTTGATTTTTGTCTGGAGGATAGGGGTTCCTCTAGATCAGATTCTCTCTCTTTTTCTAAATCTCTCTCTATCTCTCTCTCTCTCTTTCTATCTCTCTCTATATCTCTGTCTTTCTATATCTCTCTTTCTCTCTATATCCTCTCTCTCTTTCTATTTCTCTCTATCTCTTTCTATCTCCTCTCTCTATCTCTCTCTATATCTCTCTCTATCTCTTTCTCTATCTCTGTGTCTATTTCTCTCTCTCTCTTCCTATCTCATCTCTCTATCTGTGTCTTTCTATTTCTCTCTCTATCTCTCTTTTTTCTATCTCTCTCTATCTCTTTCTTTCTATTTTCTTTCTCTCTCTCTATCTCCTCTTTCTATTTCTCTATCTCTCTCTTTCTATTTCTCTGTATCTCTTCCTTTATATTTCTCTCTCTCTCTCTATCTCTCTCTTTATCTCTACAGTATTCAGCGTCTTCAAGAATTAGTGCAGAATCTACAGACTGCCTCTATTCATCTCTGCATGTTTAATTCTTGACCCTTTGACAACAAGGTTCGTTCGTTCTTTCCCTCCTTCTTTTCCGTCCTTCCTTCTCATTTCTTTTATGCCTTATTTGCTTCATCTGTGTTTTGACCGGCCCCCCCCCCCTTCCGTCTCCGGTTTACAGTTTCTCTGATGAACCCTTATGCTTAAGAGGCGTAGTCTAGAGGCCTACAGGCCAGGAGTCCACGATTAGTCAGACTAGCTAGTGGTCGACCACTTCTTTTCTCAAAAGACTGAAAACAAAAATAGTAGGAAATACTGACATATTTTGTCGAAAAACTCGAGAAAAGCCACGGAAACTAGCAAGATTTCTAGACGTATAACTAACAAGATTTGTAACTATCAAGATTTGTACAGCTGTATAACTAGCAGGATTTGTAGAGATGTAAGTAACAAGATTTGTAGAGCTGTAACTAGCAAGATTTGTAGAGCTATAACTAACAAGATTTGTAGAGCTATAACTAGCAAGATTTGTAGAGCTATAACTAACAAGATTTGTAGAGCTATAACTAGCAAGATTTGTAGAGCTATAACTAGCAAGATTTGTAGAGCTACATGGAGTGAGTCTGGAAGCAAAGAGTTAAAATATCGTAGAATTTGATAATACACTTCGTGCTGTTATCACCGGAAAATCAGGCCAAAAGAAGAAAGGAAGATTCGAGGCGACACCCTAAAATTATGTGCTAGGGTGGATATGGGTTACTAGTGCTCCAGAGATAAATTAAAGAGTGGAGTATATTACAGAATACCCGGACAAGGAAATAATGTACAGCATCCATCTATGTCCAAGGTCGAAAAAACAGCTAACGAATCACCATGCAATCCGCCACGTCTTGCACGGCAGCAACAAATTCTCTCCATTTCTCACTGTCTGGGGCCAGCCTTTCTACTGTGCTGCATGCTGCTCATTTCTGCTTCTCAGTTCCGTGCCAGGGCAGTCTTCGGTCAGCCTTTCGTTCATTTTTCTTCGGGTGTCCATCCCTTGGCGGCTTTAGCGATGTTGCTGGCGAGCTTGCTCGGAGCGCATGGCCCAGTCCACTTCCAGCGTTTTATCTTCTAGATCACGCTGCCCAAGTAGGTATCTATTGTCCGTGGCCAGTAAATATTCAAAGTCTTTCTGAGGTAGGTTGTGTGGAGCGAAGATAATCTGCCCAGGTATGTGGCATATTTTATTAATTCCTACACTTTGGCGCCCCAGTGACACTAGATCATCACGGCGAAGGTCAATGGTTCGAGTCCGACTGAAGGCGCCTCTGTCGCGTATGAGTGGTGTGTTCAAAGTCTCCTCCGGCTCGATTGCCTTGTTGGTCGGGCCTTCCTATCTGCAATATTCTTTATCTCTGTCGTGAAGATGCAAAGTTTTCCAATTAAATGAGGCTGTGCGGTGATGAAAGCACGACCTAGCAGTCCTGTCAAGTAATCAAAGCACGACCTAGCAGTCCTGTCAAGTAATCAAAGCACGACCTATCAGTCCGTAGAAATAGGTACCTGGCTTCTTCTTGAGCTGGGGAAAGGAAGGCGGATAGGCCTGATGCTGACAATATCACCCTCTAGTGCCTCGATAGGTCACGGAAAGTATGGGGACTGACATCATGGCATCTAGGTGTCTCCGTGGCATAGAGGGGCAGAAAGAACTTCAGTGCTCAGGTACAGAGACAAAGAAGCAGTGCCGTCACTCAGATACAAGCAGAGTAGAATGAGAGCTGAAGTCAGTAGCCAAGGAAACAGACCGAAGCTTAATTAACCTTCTAATATTCTTGACATAATCTTATTGTTACAATAGGGATCTCTCTTTGTTTACTCTTTCTTTCTCTGTGTGTGTGTGTGTATTTGTCTCTTTATCTGTCTCTGTGTCTTTGTTTCTCTTTATCTATTTCTGTCTCTGTCTCTGTCTCTCTCTCTCTTTTTGTCTCTCAATCTTTTTGTCTTTTTCTGTATCTCTTTTTCTTTCCTTCTCTCTCTGTCTCTCTCCCCCTCACCCCATCCTCTCTCTAGTGTTAAAAATCTTTATGGCTGTCTGTGGCAGTCTGTCTCCATCCATCTCCGTTCCCGACTTTCTTCCAAGTTATCTTAGATCATCATCCGCGTTGCCTCTCCACTTTGCCTTGGTCTTGCTCCTTCCATCTCCTTGAATGCAGTAGCGAAACAGATTACTGAAAAGGGTTAAGACCAAGGGAACCAAAAGGTTAGAAGGATCCACCTGCGAACATAGATTACTGTTTCACGTTACAATCATCAGTAACTATTATTGCTCAACTAACAACTTACGTTATCCAAAAGACAGAAGAGTATCTGTTGTGTTTGTAAAGGTGGGTGTATCGTGTGACGGAGGCACCCGAGAGACGTGGTGTTAGTCTCCATGTTTTCCTACCCTTGTCGGCACACTAGAGGGTGGAATATGATCAACATCACGCCTCCCCCTTCCCTCCCCAGCTCCAGAAGGGGCCAGGTACCCCACACCTGGGTCAACGGAACACCCGCGGCCGGATTCACACCTCCGACCTTCGCCATGAGAGACTAGTACTCTAACCCACTTCGCCCCCAAAGTCGTATAAGGGACTACAGCAAGAAGGAAATTAGGCCATCTCAGCAGATGAACAGTCGTGGGGGGGCCCGGGGCCTAAGTGAGGCCCAACCTGTCAGTTTCTATAAATATAAAAGTTTTATCTTACATCTCTCTAGCTTTCTGTCTACCTGACTCAGCCAGTGGTAGGTTTCCCGTTAGACTGTAACAGGTTTAAGCCTGGGGCCCAGAAGGCTAGAACACCCGGCATCTGGGAAAAAAAATAAAAAAAACTTCGTGCACGCAGATTATTTCTTTCTGTGACAGTCCAAGGAGGACATCTATCACTCTTCAAAAAGTAAAACAATTAAAGAATCTGTGGAGAGGAACAGACAGAACTACAAAAATAATATTTTTAAGGGCATGCATCTTTCCCATCGCAACATATGCCTGTGAGACCTGTTCACTTAACAAAACAGCTGAGAAACACATAAATGCCTTTGAATGTAAATGCTACAAAAGAGTTCTCCAAATATCGTGGACACAAAAAAGAACAAGTATATCCATACTACAAGAACTTAATATTGAAGAAGGCTGGCTAGTAAAGAGGATTAAAGATAGAAAACTTAAATATTTTGGACATATTAAACATCATGATAATCTAGAAAAGACCGTCTTGGAAAGGTACATAATGAGAAAAAGAAAGAGAGGAAGACCAAGGCGAAGATGGATGCAAGACATCGTTGATATTCTGTGAATGGATGCATCAGCAGCAGGGCATCTTGCTTACAACCAGGAGGCCTGCAGGAGAGCTGTTAGGGAGGCAAAGTTTCGCAAGGTACATGCAAATGACTGACTGACTGACTGTCTGACTGACTGACTGACTGATTGCTACAATAGCACGTCTTGTTATCAGAAAGACACTGGTGCGTCAGTGTGTGTTTGGTCAGTGTAAAACAATCGTATAAAGAATAGCACAGATCACAACTGGGGGGGGGGGGAATCTGACGATACATCAGAACCTGGGCGGTATGGGTTGGAAGGTGGGGTGGGGGGGGGCGCTGCTTAAAATTAGCTTAGGAGCCCGGGGGCGAGGGGAGGGTTAACCCACTACTGGACCCAGCCATCGCTGTCTAGTTTTCCTGGTGGTGCCGTTCAGTGCTTTCTTGTACAAACTTTGAATTTCTCTGTCGATTCTGGTTACGCACCCTCCTCTTTTGTATTCTCTGGTGGGAACACAGATTCTTAAGATCTTTCTCTTCCTGAGAAACAGGCGAAGAATTTCACATACCCAGGTCGTACATTATCACCTTTGGAAAAAGCGATGCAATAAAGGAAATCAGGCCAACAGACAAATGAAACTTTTACTGAAAAACAAATACACCACAAATAAACAGAGAGAGAGAGAGAGAGAGAGAAGGAGGGAGAGCACCGAACAATACAATTTTCCTCCCAGTTCTGTGCTATAGGTGTCAAACGTGGACACTTAACATCCGAACACAAAAGGAAAATCATCACGACAGAACTGAGATGTTTAAGGAAAAATGCTAAATGTAACAAGACGACACCAGCTAAGAATGACATCATAGGGCAAGGATTGGTGGAACACCAGCACCACAGTAACCGAGAAGCAACGAAGCAAATGACTTGGCCATGTTACACGACCATCATCAGACCGTATACCACAGAAAGCATTCACACACTCACATTAACATTCCTAGCAACCAGAGAGAGGCCGCCCGCAAGAGGGAGGGAGAGAGGAAATTACAGAAACCTTAAAAATCCTTTTATATGAAGCAAATTGCCGAGCCTTGTAAAGACGTCTGTTTGTCCTCTTAACATGCAAAAGTACATGAGGAAGGAGACAATACAAGACGCACTTCTTTTCTCAGAACATTTCTGTTTTTCATCTTTCTTCGTTTGACTTTTTTTTTCTACCCATAGTTAGAACTGACGTGGGCGAATTTTCCACCATAAGATCACAACATCTTTTGTAATATATTCGTAGGTTTAAAAAAATGTTTCCCTACTTTGCATTTATCGAAAGCTGCACTTAAACTTGTTTTAAGTCGCAATTTTCGGGTTGAAAATTTCGGTCCCTCTTTGTTTCGGTCTAATCCCTACAAGATTTTCTTCCACGCCACTTTTACGAGGTGTGTTGTACTTGTGCTTGTACGAACTCCCTGTAACTGCGAGCTGGTGTTCTTTGCAGCCGATGCTGTAGATGTGTTGAGGCACAGCATCATATCAATGTGGGAGCCGGTTATGGCAGATACTTTTTTCAGTCCCGGAGTACAGCTAAAAACCAGGTAGTGTGCAGTGCTTCTTTACCAGACTCCACCACCATGGGGACTATGGGATTCTTACGAGGTGTGATCAGAAAGTATCCGGGCTGGATTTATAAATAATATATTTTAAAAAAAACTACAAGAGTTCCGGATCTGTAACTTAATCACTTTCGAAACAGTCCCCTTCTTAAGCAACACTCTTCGCCGCGCTGTTTCCACTGCTCGAAGCATCTTGTTCTGAAGCGATCTTCTGAAAGAGGTAACAGCCACCTCGTCGCATTCTGTTGTATCTGTCGACATCCTGAAATCTTGTCCCTTTCTAGTGCTATTTTATTTTTGAGAATAGAAAAACGTCACAAGAAAAGGGGGGGGGGGAACATATCAGGCAAACATGGCGGCTGTTTCACCTGCGGAATGAGGTGCTTGGCAAGAAACTGCACAAGTTGTTATGCATAGGCAGACTCGTTGTCATGGTGATTTGCCAATCGCAGCTCCCATGCTGTGTCGGCTTTTTGCGATGAAAGCGTCACTCATGACTCCGCAAAACTTCACAGTAGTGTCCCTTGTTGATTGTCTGTCCTGACGGAGCGTATTTATAAAAGCAGAGCTAAAAGTGTGATCGAAAAATCAAACACCCGTCGGCATTGTCTTGACACTGCTGCGGCTCTGTCGTGCTTTTTTGGGTCAGGAGACATTCGGACATTTTCGAAAGCAAATAATTGGCTCAAGAGTACGCGGTGCAGTCAAAAATTATCCGGACTGAGTCAGGTATAGTCATATATATTGTTGTCTTCCACTGCGAAGACGGGGCCTTAGATTTAGGATCATACCTATAATTCCACGATTCATTTGCCAGGTACGATTGTTTTTTAAAGAGTTTTCGTGGTTTTCGATGCATTCAAGTTGGTCACGAGCAGCCGAAACATGTAAATGTTTCGTTGATCCAGGTTTTCCTATGTGACAGTTGCGACGAACGGATTCAGATACGTAAGAAAAAATCATTACTGTAAACAAAGCAGACAAGCTGTGGAGACGTGACTTATGCCACGTGCGCGTTATATGCCAAGGCCAGCCTATGCCTGTTCCCTTCCTGTTGTGTCAGTCGATTCCAGACTTAAGCTGTCAGTCCGGATACTTTTTTTATCACACCTGGTACTCTTGAGCTATTTATTGATCTCACCTGGTACTCTTGAGCTAATTATTGATCTCACCTAGTACTCTTTAGCTAATTATTGATCTCACTTGGCACTCTTGAGCTAAATATTGATCACACCTAGTACTCTTTAGCTAATTATTGATCACACGAGATACTCTTGAGTTAATTATTTTATCACACCTACTACACTTGAGCTAATTATTGATCACATGAGATACTTTCTAGCTAATTATTTTATCACACCTAGTACTCTTTAGCTAATTATTGATCACACGAGATACTCTTGAGTTAATTATTTTATCACACCTAGTACTCTTTAGCTAATTATTTTATCACACCTAGTACTCTTTAGCTAATTATTGATCACACGAGATACTCTCTAGCTAATTATTTTATCACACCTGGTACTCTTGAGCTAATTGTTTGCTTTCGAAAATGTCCAAACAACGTTTAATACAGTTCGATCGGTCAGCTTCACGTGAAAGCTTGATTTCGTTCCCGCAAACTCTTTTCATTACATAGAGCAATGTGTTTCAACAGTAAATTTGTTCTCTTACGAAAATCAATTTTAAAAAAAATTGAACTTGGTTTCGCCTGGAAGGAAGAAGGACAAGGCGGTGTATGAGCTGCTGTAGCAGTTCAGATGTCTGCTTTTGTGAAGTCTTGTTATAAAATAAACGGCATGTGAAGACAGAACATTTGAAAGCAAACCTGTGACTTTAAAACTACTTATCTTAAGATTCTCAAGGTGCCGATAAATTTTTCTTTAATTAATCGACAATTTAATAAGTCATCAGGTAAATTTTAAAAGTAAAAGATAGCGTGTCTCTTTAGATATAGTCTCCATACAAATCTTGACTTAGCTGCTCTCAATACAAATCTTGACTTAGCTGCTCTCCATATAAATCTTGATGGAGACCGTCTCCATGCACCTCACCAAAAGAATAAACACATGTTTTATCAAGAAAGAAAGTTGAAAAGCGCATATAAAACATAACGAACTACAGATGTATGCCACTGTGATTATGCAAGGCACGTATTTTCTGTATGCCCTACAGGTCACTTCGTCTACGCTGTATACAAGGACGGGCAGAAGAACATAACCCGCCGGCTCTTCCACAACTGCCAGGGTGCCACAGGTCCCAGGTGTCGCCTGAATTTTAACGCTGTGATAAGGACCATGTTTTCCCTAACTGTGGCCACACGTTTCCGGTGCAAGAACTGTAATGGCGCGGCAGCTAGCAACGACCGCAGGCATATACTGCTTGTTAACAGCAGTCACTCTGACACAGGGTAAGTAGTTCTTATTACTGGATGTTGTATGTTCTTCCTTTTATACGTTCTCATCTTACTTTCGGTTCGCTTTGTAATGAGGTCAACCGTACTGCCGTGATCGTATGACGAAAGGAGTGCAGGTCGATGTATCTTCAGAATGGCAAAACTGCGTGAAGTTTCAAGTCATTGACTACTTCTTCAACAGTGCACATCACCATCATATATAATCTATGGAACCGCCAACAATCAACAGTTCTCTTACTGTCTTCTTGTTTGGTTCGCAAAGCCACATGCGTGTTCTTGTGTCGAGTGAATGTAAGAGTCAGTAGTTCAGTTAAGAGCTCTTCTCAGTTGATTGTGTACATGCTAACAACACAATCAAATGCGAAACAGCACAAATGTCCAAGCACCCCACACTTTTTACACAGTTCGGATTAGGCAGTTGATGTGGAAACGAGGTGACCTGCATTCGGTTGTTACTGTAATGACCGCCCCAACTATATAGCTTATTAGATTCCACCAGCTCGCTCTCCTTTGGTATAACCACTCACAGAGGATACCAACAAAAAAAAAGTTTATGCTCAGGTGAGTCTCTGTCGAAATGATTGACAACAGGTTCAACACTGGAAGCTTCGTTGCTGGCCTTGAATTCTGCAATTGACAACCGTCAGGCAGTATTTGCAGGAAATGAATCATGAATTATTGGAGCATACGCGACAGAGAATCATAAACTAAACTCCACCAAGACTCTTGTCTTCTTTCCTCTCTTTCTTTGTCCCTGTTTGGGACACAGGCCATCGACAAGGGTTCTCATTTTATTTCTGCCCTAGGCTGTTTCTTCTATTCGTCTCCAGATGTAGTCTGTTTTATCTCAGCTTCACGACGAATCCTTCACCAGGTGTTTCTAGGTCTTCTTTGTTTCCTCTTTCCCTGAGGATTCCAGATAAGAGCCCGTCTGTTTATGCTAGTGGTAGGCTTTCCAAGTGTAGGCCTTATCCAACTCTAACGTCTTTTTCATTATCATTTCTTGTACTGTGAGTTGGTTCGTTTTCTGGCGTAGCCCTTCAGTGCCGATGTTATCTGGTCATCTAATATGTAGAGAAGCCTGACCGCCAATGCCTACCGCCATAATATGATGATGATGATGATCTGCATTCTCTTGGTACTTTTAGCTCATGATGCCTATGTTTCTGCTCCATACATCAGAACCAGTTTGACATGTGCCTTGAACAGTCTTAAGTTTTGTGTTAAGGACGTTCCCGTGTCCCTCCATATGTTTCTCAGCTAAGACTGTTCTATGCCAACAATTAAATAAATAATCCGTACGTGCTGCAGGGGGGAGATGATTCAGATACGTTTACGTATAACGAATACGTTGGCCAGATTCCGTAAATCGAATGTGGAGAACTGAACGTTGCTGTTTATCAAAATGTACAGTAACACTGTTCACCAACAAGAAATGTAGAAGTAATGTTTATCACACACTGGCAGGATACAAAGAAGTAATGCTTATCACACACTGGCAGGATACAAAGAAGTAATGCTTATCACACACTGGCAGGATACAAAGAAGTAATGCTTATCACACAACAGCAGGATACAAAGAAGTAATGCTTATCACACACTGGCAGGATACAAAGAAGTAATGCTTATCACACAACAGCAGGATATAAAGAAGTAATGCTTATCACACACTGGCAGGATATAAAGAAGTAATGCTTATCACACACTGGCAGGATATAAAGAAGTAATGCTTATCACACAACAGCAGGATACAAAGAAGTAATGCTTATCACATAACAGCAGGATACAAAGAAGTAATGATTATCACACAACAGCAGGATATAAAGAAGTAATGCTTATCACACACAGGCAGGATACAAAGTATTTTCGTATATTATGGCAGAAAAGGACATCTGGATCGCTGAGAGGGAGAGATAGAAGGAAAAGGAGAGAGAGAGGGAGGGAGTGAGAGGATAGAGAGATAGGGAGAGGGAGGGAGAAAGGGAGAGGGGAAGCGATAGGGAGGAAGAGAGAGGGAGGGAAGAAGAGAAGAAGAGAAAGAGGGAGGGAAGAAGAGAAAGAGGGAGGGAGAGAGAGAGAGGAAGGGAGATAGAGAGGTAGAGAAAGAGGGAGAGAGAGAGAGAGAGAGAGGGAGCGATCCAGACTTCACGTTACAATCAAAACCCCGGGGTAAAACTCAGAAACTATCACTTTTATGTGTTTTCGACGTGAACCTTCTGTTTCTCAGATTGCTAACGCACGCAGTGTAGACAGGAGATATATCAATAAAGTCAGCTTCGTCTAATCGTGTTTTCCACGTCATTTACAGATTGTTGTGCATGTATTAGGGGAGTTAACGCTATCTAGACGGGGAATAACAACAGTTTTATCAAAATAAGTGCTGGAGGTTGGTCGGCTGGAGCCTTTAGAGATTAAAAATGCGATGACTTGAAGTGATGTTCGTGCCAAACGGAAAATATTAGAGGACATTTACGTTCATGAATTGTTGAATAAGGTTTTCCGTGTTAGACATGGCGGAGATGACTCTAAGTCTTGTGCGGTTACATCTGTGGCTGTTTGTTTGCGTCTTTGAAGTATGAGAGAGTGAGAAAAGGAAAGAGAGAGAGAGAGGGGGGGGGAGGAATAGAGAGAAGGGAAGGAGAGAGATGGATAGAGAATGAGAGAATGAGAGGGTTTAACAAGAAGTGTTCTTTAATTAATACATCGCACATCGAGGTTTCACAGATATTACCTCAAACATGGCTGATGAAAAGTTCACTGAAACCGTTTATTTTGACAAATAAGATCAAGACGCATCATCGACAAATCTCTTGGAATAAGATGTAATATTACATACATTTCGCTAGATTCATCGTTGCAGCACATAATCATTTGTTCACAATATCAATTTTCTCATATTCTACATGCAGTATTTCGGCGATGTTCTCAACTTCACAATATTCAATATTTCATACAAGAATACTCATTACTATATCAGATCTGCAACTCGTGGTCTACTAACTCCTCAACTAAATCACTGTACTCGAGGTTTCAAGGTAACAAAACTGCAACATCAATTGATACACATCTTCAGTCTAACACTACATCTCGTTCACTTTCATGTTCCTATCCTAGACTGCTTGTGTTCCCCTTTCGGGTCCTCCTGGTGTTCTACCCTCTTCCTTCTCTTGCTATCCTTCTCTCTCTCTCTCTCTCCTCAGCTCACTTCCCTGACTTATATGTCGTAAGTTAATTATCCAACAGACCAGCCTCCAAATATTTGATTGGTCATTGGATCTTCCTTCGTTTCCAAAACCTACCGCAAATAGCGTCCTAAAATTAGCAACAAGCCATACGCGTTGGTCGCTTCAATTCCGTCTATCCAGTTGTTATTTTTAATTAAGTCCACCATCTCTTTCATGGCGTCTGCTTCAGGAATTAGTCCATTCTCTGTTCTGTCGCTAACTGCTAGACCCTTGGTCCTAACTACATCTGTCAAGTGTCAAGGTCTAAAGTTTCCACCTCGGCTAGTTGCATGTTTGCGTGACGTCGCATTGTTAGTACTGGACTAATTTACTATCTCTCGGCGTCGCCGTGTCTGTCTCTTGCCTCCTCTGTTTACCTTTGGTTAGTGTTTTGCATTTCTAAGTATCTGCTCTTCGGAGCGTCCCGTCTTAATATTATATCGAGGGAGTTTATCTCTCCCATCTTTGTCAGCGTTTCTCCTTTCTAATTATCTACTTTTCTGTTGCTGTTTGATTTTACCATTTTGCCTACAATACATTCTTAATTATATTTATAGTCATATAACTACTAATAATAATAATAATAATAACTATAATAATTACTTACAAGCTATGCTACAAGGGGAGAAGGGAGAGGAGGAAGGAGAGAGATTGATAGAGAATGAGAGAGTGAGAAGGGAGAAGGGAGAGGAAGAAGGAGAGAGATGGATAGAGAATGGAGGTTGGGTGGGGTCGGGGAGGAAGTGAGACGGAGACAGAGGAAGAGAGAGGGATAGACTGAGAGATAGAGTGGGAAAGAGAGAAAGGCAGATAGGAAGAGAGAGAGAGAGGGAAGGAAAGAGAGGAAAAGAGAGATAGATAGAGAATGGGGGAGAGGGAGAGAGAATGAGACATAGAGAGAGAGAGAGGATGAGAGAAAGCAGAGAGGAAGAGAGAGGAGAGAAAGGGGGGGGGGTGTGAAGACGCTGTCTGATGTGACTATTAACGACTCACATCTGGCATGCTCCCGCCAGAGTTGGTAACCCACAGCCGACCGTTACTAACCCCACATTCACGGACCACCGATCGATGTAGTCCCTGCGGCAATGCTAAAAAAGTATCGCACCCATGTGACGGGGTCAAGATGGCGGCGCACTGTTACGTGTTCGTGTTGTGAGTTGGTATTTAGCTTCCTTTAGCTCGAAAGACCTTTGAACTTTGCTTGTCTAGCCTTGAACTAGAGAGATTTGTCTGCCACGTCATCAGAAAATATGAATAATGTTGGAGAAAAGTGCGCAGGTTTTGGAGTGGGTTTCCTTGACCTCGTTTTCTGGTCATGTGATGCAAGAAGGTGAGCGTGCCCTTGTGTGGCTGCTCGGGGCAGGTGAACGTCTAAAGTTGTTTTGTCTTGCAAGGTGCTAACTTCGAGAAGTGAGAGAAACTGTGTCTGGTTTTCTCTCTGAGAGGGTCAATCTTGAACCTTTGTACAGCGTACCTGAGATATTTTGTAGAGATAGAGATCATGTCTAAGTGACTTACCTGAGATATTTTGTAGAGACAGAAGTCGTGCCTCAGAATGCACCTGAGATATTTTGTAGAGACATAAGTCCTGTCTCAGTGACTTACCTGTGATATTTTGTGGAGACATAAGTCATGTTTCAGTAACTTACCTGAGATATTTTGTACCGACAAAAGTCATGTCTCAGTGACTCACCTGTGATATTTGGTAGAGACAGAAGTCGTGTCTCAGTAACTTACCTGAGATATTTTGTACCGACAAAAGTCATGTCTCAGTGACTCACCTGTGATATTTTGTAGAGACATAAGTCATGTCTCAGTGACTTACCTGAGATATTTTGTACCGACAAAAGTCATGTCTCAGTGACTTACCTGAGATATTTTGTACCGACAAAAGTCATGTCTCAGAAAGAACTGATTTCCTTTTGTTACTCTGTAGTGAGAGTTTGATTCTTCCAAAGAAGGGACACATACTCACGTGTCTCGTTGCTTACTTTACTGGAGATGCGGAGAACTGTTGTTGAAGGAAAGAAACTAATTATTCATCATTAAAGATGAACGTCGCGTGTGTCGTGGCAGGAGATCAGCTTTCTCGGAATAAGACAGACATTAACCCATCTAGGAATAGAGACATCTGCATCAAGACAACGGCATATTCTGTCAACTTCTGTCTTATGGGACAGATAAAAGGGCCCACATAAGATCTTCTGTCGCCTTTGAGGCGCTGAATGACGTTTCTGACCATGTCAGAACTTGACGAACGAACAAACGAACATACTTTATTTTCAAAGGGTTAAGAATTGGGCTCGCAGGCCCGTCTAACATTCTGCCCTGCATCATACAGCTTTCACTCAGTCACAGTCATTCAGCATTTGTTAATGAGCATAATGAGAATGAAAAAGCGTTGTAAAACACGGTGTAAAGTAGGTTTTAAAGCAGTGACATAACGCTGACATTTGTATGACATTACTTCGTTCATATTCCTTCATATACCACGGACACAAAAAAGAGCAAATATATCCGTGCTACAAGAACTTAGTATTTAAGAAGTTTAGCTAGTAAAGAAGATGATTTTGGACATATTAAACGTCATGAGAGTTTAGTAAAGACAATCTTGGAAGGGTACATAATGGGGGAAAGAAAAGAGAGGAAGACCAAGGCGAAGATGTCTGCAAGACATCGTTGATGATCTGTGAATGGAATGCATCAGCAGCAGGGCATCTCGCTTACGACCAAGAGCCCTACAGGAGAGCTGTTAGGGAGGCAAAGTTCCGCAAAGGACATGCAAATAATTTATAATAATTTATTCAGTAACCATCAACGAGACTACGTTGTTCATCACAATTAATCTACATCATTCTTCAGTTCATATTCAAGTATTTCAGGCTGTGATTTCTGGAATTCATATAAACTTTATTTGCCCGCGGCTGTCACCAGCTTGTGAGTTCTGTGGACGAGGTTAATAGACAGCTAACCTTGAACTTCCATGTTTATAATCTAACAAACTAATAATGAAAGTGATGTCTGCCAGAAATCTGCCTTTCTCTGTGATGTCTGCCAGAAATCTCCCTTTCTCTGTGATGTCTGCCAGAAATCTGCCTTTCTCTGTGATGTCTGCCAAAAATCTGCCTTTCTCTGTGATGTCTGCCAGAAATCTGCTTTTCTCTGTGATGTCTGCCAGAAATCTGCCTTTCTCTGCCAAGCTGTGGGCACACCCTACATGTTATTTTATCTCCGCTCATAAATGCAAAAGAAAAAAGAAACCCTCTCCCAATCCGACACGATTCTGTGCTTCAACATCTTCCCCGCATCGGCTGCAAGGAACATCGCTCTAGCAGTTCCCGAGAGATGGAACATTGCATAAAAGCTACAGATAAGAACAACTGAAAAACAGGGATAAACAGACAGAACGAAGCATAAAACTATAATAAAAACTATAATTCTGGAAACCTTTTTAGATTTTTAACTGTTTTCCAGTATTTGGATTATTATTATTTCTCTTTCTGTCTTTTGATGGTTAATTCTTTTTTTTTTTTTTTTTTAGTCCGCAAAATAAGTTTAAGATTATAAGTATGTGGTAAACTGCGCAGACAGGTAAAAAGGTAAAAGAAAATAATGAGTTAAATCTCTAAATCTGAAAGATACGCAAGAGAAGCTGGCTAAAGGCTTACATTTATCATGCTGAAAACAGGACGCCAGCTCATAGAAACAACGCATACATTATTTACAGCGGCGGCTGTCGTAGCTGCGCTCCTGGCCGTTCGCGGATATTTGTCACATTAAGCCGACGGTGGAACAGGAATTTGTCAAATTTTGACATCATGTCGTGATCATTTGTCATTATTAGAGTGTGGGTTTGTTCTTCCCTTGCTCTGTAGATATATCTATATATAGCAAGAGAAGAGGATGTTAAACAAGAGAAAATGATAATGAAATGAAAACAACGAGGACTTAGTTAAGCAGAAGTTAAATGCAATAAGACGAAAAAAAAGGGGGCTATAAAATAAGCAGATGTAACTCAATGAGATAGGAGCGGTCAGAAGAATGATAATAGACATTTGGACAAGAAATTAAGGAAGAAGATAATGACGACGTCGAGGAGGACGTGAAGGAAACAGAAGGGGGGGGGGGGGTTAATGTCTTAAAGCGCCCCTCGGCTCGAGTGGCCTGGGCAAAGATGTAGAATGTCTGCCAAATTACTTAAATTAAAATAATCGGATTTGCGTTAAATTACGGCGGTGTAAGCAAACACGCCGAAAGTGGATTCACCTTGGAAGAAGAAAAAAAAACCAAAACAATTTCAATATTTATTTGTCATGGAAACGAAGCTTTTGCCGGCTTCCATCGTTATCTGAATCCTCGTTTTATGAATGTCTCATGTTACGAGACTTCATGAAAGTTACCAGTTATGTAAGAAATAAAACATTTAACGGAAAACTTCACATATGCTTCCTCCTACCACGGCCGTTGGGGAGCATCTCATGCCTAAACTAGACTATCCTAGTGTTAATTATATATTCTTAACATGTTTGTTGTTGTTGTTGTTGTTAATTAATTAATTTTATTGGACAGCCGTTAACGCTGGTGAATGCATTATCGTGTACGTTGTCTGCGCATATTTTCAGTGTTTATAAATGGTATTTACTGCAGGTTCACATCCGGAGAACAGACTGGAAACATTCGTCTGTGTCAACCATCCTTTTCTCGGCTTGGTTGCAGCTGTATTCTCTCTCTCTCTGTCTCTCTCTCTTCTCACTTTCTCTCTCATTCTCTCTCTCACTCTCTCTCACTCTCATTCTCTCTCTCACTCTCTCTCACTCACTCTCTCTCTCACTCTCATTCTCTCTCACTCTCTCTCTCTCACTCTCTCTCACTCTCATTCTCTCTCTCACTCTCTCTCACTCACTCACTCTCTCTCACTCTCATTCTCTCTCACTCTCTCTCACTCGCTCTCTCTCTCTCATTCTCTCTCACTCTCACTCACTCTCTCTCATTCTCTCTCTCATTCTCTCTCACTCTCTCTCTCACTCTCACTCTCATATCAATCACTCTCTCTCACTCTCTCTCACATCAATCACTCTCTCACTCTCACTCTCACATCAATCACTCTCTCTCACATCAATCACTCTCTCTTTCACTCTCTCTCACATCAATCACTCTCTCTCTCACTTTCTCTCACTCTCTCTCTCACTTTCTCTCTCTCACTCTCTCTCTCACTCTCTCTCGCTTTCTCTCTCACTCTCTCATTCTCTCTCTCACTTTCTCTCTCTCACTCTCTCTCACTCTCTCTCTCTCTCATTTTCTCCCTCTCACTCTCTCTCTCTCTCTCACTCTCTCTCTCATTTTCTCTCTCTCTCTCACTCTCTCTATTTCACTCTCTCTCTCATTTCCGTTTTCCTCATCTTCTCTTACCACCAACCTATCACACCTCCCAAGTCTTCATTTAAACATTCATAATACTCCACCAAGCGCACTCTCTGACACAGCTTCTTGTAAAACACAGCTAAGTGCTCTCCCCCTTTTCTGTCCTAATTTTTTTTTCAATTCTTATTTGTTGTATACAGTTCATGTGAATTTATATTTTATCTTCTTTCTCCATATATTTGTCCTGTAAGTTCTTGTATGATTAAACCGAAGCGTTATGGCTGTGCGCTCATTAACTAGAAAAACTGTTCCTACTTTTGTTTTAAATAATTTGAACATTTAGTTATCACAGCTTTACTGCAGTGGCTATGTGTATATTTATATATGTAGTTTTATATATAATTGTACATAAAAATTATTCTTGTGAGAACAGACCAGTATGTGCCGTTTTAGTTCTTACTATAATTGCTGCAGTGGAAAGAACTATAACTCGCAGTAAGAGGATCTAATGTACTGTAAAAGTAAGAAAGATTGGTTAGAGTTTCAAACATTGCCAACATTTTTCCACTGTTAAACTCCTCTGTTATTTCTGAATCCACCAGTAAAATAAAGGGGTGTCCACAATAATGGGCCAAGAAGCTATCCCGCTTCCTCTAGGCGCCCCTTGGAAACAGAATTTGCCATGAGAGTCTGTCTTGGGTCCACTTGGGGACTGACTTAGTTCTGGTCGTGGTGGAGCCAACCAGAAGCCGATACTGTTAAGACTGTTATTTCTTAAGACGCCTCGTTCTCCAGCCAACTCACAGGTCTCACAGAGTGTAGCAACTACGATCAAATGACTGGAACGAAGAACAGAGGCTATTGACATGTGGTTCTTAAGAGATTGCTTCGCTTACCAAGGACAGCCGGAAAGAGAAACGAAGACGTTTTACAGCAGGCAAAAGAACACCTCAAACTGGTGCCGTACATAGGAAAAGGACAAAGTTTCTCGGATACATCAGCAGACATGCAGGTCACGGAAAATTGATTATGGCGAGAAAGATAGTCGAGTAACTAACAAGTGATTTAGAGAGGCATTATTTTGCCAGTAGTGCATGCTTTTACAGCAATGAAAATATATGCCTGCTAGATGATTACCCGGCGTTGCCCGGGTGTTTATTTATCCCAATTTTGTATTACACAGGAAAATGAATGAAGTTTACCTATAGTGTAAATTTGAAGTAATTTTATTTACAGGTATTCAAGTATAAGCACAGTATACAAATTATGAAGTAAAGTCTTTTACAAATTCACTATAATATTAGTTTAACTCAAAACTTGATTATACACAACATTTTTAATTTCACCTACAGGAGCAAGAATAAATAAATTATTTGGTGAACCCACCCTTGAGCAAGCAACATAAAGCTGTCCGTGGGAGAAACATGGAGATCTCAAATCCACTCCGCAGAACTTAATAGACTGATCGCGATCGAGAAAGCAAGTCTCACTAGAAACTGCAACCTCTTAAAGTTAAAAGGGAGATCCGTGGGAATCAGTGGTATCCTTGCGATAAAGAGTGTTTCACCCTCTCCCTTTCCTTTTAAGATAGTCGCTTCAATTACACTATCCAGCATCTTCTTTATACACAGCCTTCTGCCGTTGCAAGGTTTTGGCGAGTCCAGGTTCCGTAGTAAAATAATTGGAGATCTCACTTTAAGTAAAAGACGATGTGGTGGCAGTCGAGCCGGATCAAGTGAGTTTAGGAACATTTAGGAACTATGGTGGGACACTGACGACCTCATCTGCATCTACTGCGGTATCGATAGACTTGTATTCAATGACTACGCCTGGTAACATGTCAAGTATTTGATTGTTTCATTTATGGACATCGTCATTTTTAGCAGCAAGAATGGCCTTCTCTCGCAACCAGTTCAAATTGTGATAGTTTTGGAAAACAGCCGGATAGACTGCATCTATTAGCTCTGCGACGGATGACACCAGAGTACAAATATCGGATGGCAGTTTTATCTTTCCAGACGACTCGACCGCTAATCTACATTCTCCGATCTCCAGTAGTTTGAGAAAATGTAAGCACTCTCATCCCCCAGATGTACTCTCACGTTATGCTTTAAAGTTATCTTTCACGCATGTCTCTGCTAAAATGAATGTTTTAAACATGAGTGGATCTCACTGGCCAGTGTTAACTTTGGTATGACGGGCAGAGTTTGACGAAAGTCTCCACAGAGGAGTACCAGAGCTCCTCCCAGTTAGGTTGTCGTTTCTTCTCTGATCTCTCAGAGTGACGTCAAGGGTCTCGAGAGCTTTCTTGTGAGCCGTGGCGCATTCATCCCATAGGATTAATTTACATGTCTTGAGCACCTGCGCCCGATCACTTGCCTTGCTTGTGTTGCAGGTAGGATTTTCCTGCCTGGCGATGCCAAGTGTGGGCTGTCCTCCCTCTTTCCATTAACTTAAGTCTGGGCTGTCCTCCCTCTTTCCATTAACTTAAGTGTGGGCTGTCCTCCCTCTTTCCATTAACTTAAGTGTAGGCTGTCCTCCCTCTTTCCATTAACTTAAGTGCGGGCTGTCCTCCCTCCTTCCATTAACTTAAGTGTGGGCTGTCTTCCCTCTTTCCATTAACTTAAGTGTGGGCTGTCCTCCCTCTTTCCATTAACTTAAGTGCGGGCTATCCTCCCTCTTTCCATTAACTTAAGTGTGGGCTGTCCTCCCTCTTTCCATTAACTTAAGTGCGGGCTGTCCTCCCTCTTTCCATTAACTTAAGTGCGGGCTGTCCTCCCTCCTTCCATTAACTTAAGTGCGGGCTGTCCTCCCTCCTTTCATTAATGTCGCCACAATTCCTGAAGGGGCGATGGCAAGAGCAACTTTTCCCTGGGCCCTGATTTAGGCCAGAATTAAATTAGTTAAAAATGTTTTCCCTGTGCCCACAGAACCATCAAGAAAAATGATACCACCTTGATGTTTCTCTACCTGATCTATGACCTTGATGTTTCTCTACCTGATCTATGACCTTGATGTTTCTCTACCTGATCTATGACCTTGATGTTTCACTACTTGATCCATGACCTTGATGTTTCTCTACCTGATCTATGACCTTGATGTTTCACTACTTGATCCATGACCTTGATGTTTCTCTACCTGATCTATGACCTTGATGTCTCACTACTTGATCCATGACCTTGATGTTTCTCTACCTGATCTATGACCTTGATGTTTCACTACTTGATCCATGACCTTGATGTTTCTCTACCTGATCTATGACCTTGATGTTTCTCTACCTGATCCATGACCTTGTTGTTTATCTACCTGATCCATGATAATTTGGAATGTTTTTTTTCTGATCGTGATTTAGAAGTGGCTTCTTGTCCGAGACGTATGCGCTCAGCTCTTGAACGTTGTAGTTCTTTTCTCGTGTCTAATTTGCGTGAAGTACGGGAGCAGCCAGGCCGAGTTGCAGTAATGTTTTAGTGATCGTGGCCACACATTTGTCCTCAAAAATAATCAAAGCCTTATTGAAAATGTCTTGACCAAACGCAATTTCTAATTATGTATATCCTCACTTAGGACCTCCTTGTATTTTTTCCCATAAAGTGTTTGGATTCGATGGACTGCATGTAGTCAGTGTTATAACAAACAGGTTTCTGATTTGCTCTGGGAAGGAGATCAGTTCGGCTTCTCGCAATGTGTCATCCCAGTGCTGGTCTCCTTCCAGTAACCCCAACTTCTGACAGGCCTCTCTAAGTGCCTGGCATACCTCGCCGTTTACTGTTCTTAGCTCCGCGAAAGATCTCGATCCTCGAAGTGAGTGAAGAAGCATCCTAAGGAAATAGCATTCGGCATTACTGGGGCGAACTGTGTACACTCGATCCAAGGCATCACTCGTGACTGCATCATGTCCAGGGACGGGCTGGCCAACTTTTCTTCTACAGAAAACTTTCCTCCGTGTATTCCATGCCCCAATATCGAGGTATCTCAGGATCCAACAATGTCCTTGCGAAAGGATCCTGCTGACACAGTTGAAAGAATGTTGTTAAGGTCGTGTTTGGTGGCTGATCAACCACTGTAGGGGCGCTCTCTGTTGTGAAATAAACTCTCTGACCATTTTTTTTCTAAATGGACACTGAAGTGAACAACAGTATGGTATCTTTAGTGAATCGGAAATCCAAGGATCCGCCAAACTACCTAGTGCGGGCTCTCCCCCCTCATTCCATTAACTTAAGTGCGGGCTGTTCTCCTTCCTTCCATTAACTTAAGTGCGCGCTGTCCTATTTCCTTCCATTAACTTAAGTGTGGGCTGTCTTCCCTCTTTCCATTAACTTAAGTGTGGGCTGTCCTCCTTCCTTCCATTAACTTATGTGTGGGCAGTCCTCCCCCTTCCATTAAGTTAAGTGCGGGCTGTCCTCCCTCCTTTCATTAACTTAAGTGCGCGCTGTCCTCTTTCCTTCCGTTAACTTAAGTGCGGGCAGTCCTCCCTCCTTCCATTAACTTAAGTGTGGGCTATCCTCCCTGCTTCCATTAACTTAAGTGCGGGCTGTCCTCCCTCCTTCCATTAATGTCGCCACAATTCCTGAAGGGGCGATGGCAAGAGCAACTTTTCCCTGGGCCCTGATTTAGGCCAGAATTAAATTAGTTAAAAATGTTTTCCCTGTGCCCACAGAACCATCAAGAAAAATGATACCACCTTGATGTTTCTCTACCTGATCTATGACCTTGATGTTTCACTACTTGATCCATGACCTTGATGTTTCTCTACCTGATCTATGACCTTGATGTTTCACTACTTGATCCATGACCTTGATGTTTCTCTACCTGATCTATGACCTTGATGTTTCACTACTTGATCCATGACCTTGATGTTTCTCTACCTGATCTATGACCTTGATGTCTCACTACTTGATCCATGACCTTGATGTTTCTCTACCTGATCTATGACCTTGATGTTTCACTACTTGATCCATGACCTTGATGTTTCTCTACCTGATCTATGACCTTGATGTTTCTCTACCTGATCCATGACCTTGTTGTTTATCTACCTGATCCATGATAATTTGGAATGTTTTTTTTCTGATCGTGATTTAGAAGTGGCTTCTTGTCCGAGACGTATGCGCTCAGCTCTTGAACGTTGTAGTTCTTTTCTCGTGTCTAATTTGCGTGAAGTACGGGAGCAGCCAGGCCGAGTTGCAGTAATGTTTTAGTGATCGTGGCCACACATTTGTCCTCAAGAATAATCAAAGCCTTATTGAAAATGTCTTGACCAAACATAATTTCTAATGTCGGATTTCCCCTCTGGACTATGGCGAGTATATCCTCACTTAGGACCTCCTTGTATTTTTTCCCATAAAGTGTTTGGATTCGATGGACTGCATGTAGTCAATGTTATAACAAACAGGTTTCTAATTTGCTCTGGGAGGGAGATCAGTTCGGCTTCTCGCAATGTGTCATCCAAGTGCTGGTCTCCTTCCAGTAACCCCAAAATGTGACAGGCCTCTCTAAGTGCCTGGCATACCTCGCCGTCTAATGTTCTTAGCTCCGCGAAAGATCTCGGTCCTCGAAGTGAGTGAAGAAGCATCCTAAGGAAATAGCATTCGGCATTACTGGGGCGAACTGTGTACACTCGATCCAAGGCATCACTCGTGACTGCATCATGTCCAGGGACGGGCTGGCCAACATTTCTTCTACAGAAAACTTTCCTCCGTGTATTCCATGCCCCAATATCGAGGTATCTCAGGATCCAACAATATCCTTGCGAAAGGATCCTGCTGACACAGTTGAAAGAAAGCTGTTAAGGTCGTGTTTGGTGGCTGATCAACCACTGTAGGGGCGCTCTCTGTTGTGAAATAAACTCTCTGGCCATTTTTTTTTAAATGGACACTGAAGTGAACAACAGTAGGGTATCTTTAGTGAATCGGAAATCCAAGGATCCGCCAAACTACCTCGTTGCTGATAATGTACCCTCCCAACTGATACAGCATCATTTCATCGTTTGTTATGTCGTTGGTTATGCCGAAAACATCTATATCACTACCTTTGTTAACATACGTGCACACATATTTAAGCGATTTCACTGTTACGGTACTCCATGTTGATGTGTGCCTGAAACATTTTGACAACAGCGGCGAAAATGGCACAACCCACCTATTGTTGATTTCTATTCGTGTGTTGCTTCGTATCTTTAATTTTGCGGTGAACCCTACATCTTCTGGAACTCGCCGTCTATATAGAGGATAACCGTCATCTATTATAGAATACACTAGAAAGCTAATATAGACATAAGGAAAAAGCAAAGTTAAAATTGAAAATTATGACGTATTTACATCCGTATAGAAATATACAACTCTTCACAGAAATAAAACAGTATTAATGAACTTGAATCCAAACTGCACACTATCACTGTTAAATAAAGTAGGAAACACTTATACCATCAACTAAAAGAGCGAAATGAAACTCTCATTCCATGAACGATGATAAACTGGAAGACTTGCCGAGTTAGCTTCCCTTAAATATGACCATCTAAGATTCGGGTGGGTGGTGGAATTTTCTCGAACATCATGTGTCCAAGACCGGGGCATAATAATTTCTAAAAATTTCCAGAAGGTTCTACTCATCCAATCATATCCATGTCAGGGGAACTAACTGTGTTATATAGGAAGGCTTTCACGTATACATGCACTTATCTTCTTCCTTTCTTTTTACATGTCACCACCTGCTCACCTACCCCTAGGGGTGCTAGGGGTGTCTTACACTACTGTATTTTCTTCCAGGTTGTAAGTCATATGTTTACCAAGTTTGGTTGAAATTGCTCCAGGCGTTCCAGAGTTATGCTGGAACATACATACATACATACACACATCCATTTATATATAGAGATTAAAAACGTGTATATAGGTCATCAAAGCACATTAAACTCCCAGGTATACGCGACGGGGGTGGGGCGGGGAATGGGACTAGCGTGTCATTTTCCTACCAACCCCTATATATATATCCACACACACACGCAGGGACAACTATATGGATGCCTACTATCACAGACAGAGGTGGACTGCGTGGTTTCTTTGAAAGAAGAGTGACATTACGGCGAATGTCCAGCACTGTTTAGCTGGTGATAAGTCGTGGTTTCAAGACCATACACCAGAGACCAAGCAACAGCTGATGCAATGGAGACATAAAGGATACTCCACACCAAAGAAACTTCGAGCAGCTCCTTCAGCAGGGAAGCAGATGGCTGCGTTTATTTTTACGATGACCGTGGCCTACTTTTGGTTGACTGGCTCCAGCAGGGGATGACAATGAACAGTTCAAATTATTGCGAGTCATTACGAATATTACTCCGCAAAATCCAAAAGCTACACAAAGTGGTCCCGTCACATGTTACCCGTACACGACAATTCACAACCATACACTAGCCGCGAAACCTGTTGTGGGGTCCTTGGGATTTACGGTGTTGCCACACCCACCATATTCTCCCGACCTTGTTCCTAATGACTATGCGCTGTTTGACGCTATGAAGAAACCGCTGAAAGGTCAAAGATTCAAAAATAATGAAGAACTGCAGGAGGCTGTCCATCAGTAGGTGTGCAGTACCCCCAAAAATTGGTTCCGCGATAATATATGGAAATTACCAGAACGCTGGCAGCAGCGCATCGAGCTTAGGGGCGAGTACATGCTGAAGTATCATCTGGGCGCTGCCCACGTCCATGGTTACGTACACCCATGGTACGTATATCCATTGTTACGTACATCCTTGGTTACGTACATCCATGGTTACGTACATACATGGTTACGTACATCCATGGTTACGTACATCCATGGTTACGTACTACAGGTAATTCTGAATCATTTGTTAGTGACCCTCGTAAATGGCAGAAGACAGAGAGAGTGGAGAAGGCAGAAATACCAGTGTGCCCTGACTACATGGTTTGGCAGGAAGACAGCAATCTACTTGATTCGAGACACAGAGGATCGAGCGAGATGGAGATAGGCGACCGCCTACCCATACAGACATGGCACTTATCTGATCTAATTTCCTGTAACCTCCATCTCAAAGACCGCAAAATCACTGTGACATTTTTAAGTCAACTTCCTCCAACCTGCTTCACAGAGACAGCAAAGTCATCTCGACATTTTGTTTCTGTCACGGAAGCTCTCCGCGATCATCATTACTGAAGACACAAGCAACTATTTATGTCCTCTGAGAGTTCCAGAAGAGATCTCACGGCCAAAAAAAAAAACTCTCTTTAATCAGGAGCGGAATAACCATTAGCCCCAACAGACTTCAACTTATCCACACACCCCCCCCCCCTTTCCACCCATGCATCTTGCCGGAAAATATGAATATAGATCTTTGTTTCATGATTTTTATGTCAATATATGAAGGGAGGGGGGGAGCCGGTATTAAGCTTGGTCTAAGGGGGCCTGAGTAGTGGTTAATACTTCATTGTCCACAGGTTAGCAATGTGCCAGTTGTGGGCCGTGACACTCTGGTAATTTTCCGGTTGTGGGCCGTGACACTCTGGTAATTTTCCGGTTGTGGGCTGTGACACTCTGGTAATTTTCCGGTTGTGGGCTGTGACACTCTGGGAATTTTCCGGTTGTGGGCTATGACACTCTGGGAATTTTCCGGTTGTGGGCTGTGACACTCTGGGAATTTTCCGGTTGTGGGCTATGACACTGGGGGAAATTCCGAAATTATACAAACTAGAATCCGTCATTACAAAATGACATAAACTTTTAGAAGAACCCGTCACTACAAAATGACATAAACTTTTAGTAGAACCCGCCACTACAAAATGACATAAACTTTTAGAAGAACTCGCCACTAGACATAAACTTTTAGAAGAACCTGCCATTACAAAATGACATAAACTTTTAGAAGAACCCGCCACTACAAAATGATATAAGCTTTTAGAAGAACCCGCCACTACAAAATGATATAAACTTTTAGAAGAACCCGCCACTAAAAAAATGACATAAACTTTTAGAAGAACCTGCCATTACAAAATGACATAAACTTTTAGAAGAACCCGCCAATACAAAATGACAAAAACTTTTAGTAGAACCCGCCACTACAAAATGACAAAAACTTTTAGTAGAACCCGCCACTAGACATAAATTTTTATAAGAACCTGTTACTACAAAATGACATAAACTTTTAGAAGAACCTGTCACTACAAAATGACAAAAACTTTTAGAAGAACCCGCCACTACAAAATGACATAAATTCTGCTGACTCAGCCAAATGTCCTGACATGGATGTCACAAGATGAAGCCATATATTACAAGCACGTTTATCTTACACTTGTATCTTACACTTAACCGTTTGTAAGGCTTTGTTAAAAACAAAAATAAAAGCAAAGTTAAATTCACCCTGTCAAAGTAATGTTTGTTCCGTTGCTGGACCTTCGAAGTTTTAAAGTATTTAAAAAGTGAAATAATTGGTGCGCTTTATCTTCTCGGAGAAACCAAAACGGAAGTGTCGTTTTCTCGAAGTTTTCTGCGTTTCTTTCTCTCTTGCGGCGGGAAAGCGATAGACAGAACACGCAAAGAAACACAGAAGAGAGAATTCCTTTATTTTTAAATATCACAGAAATTCGGTGTACAATATTTTGTATTTTAATCTAGTAGTTAGAGCCTAGTAGAAAATGGAGACAGCACAGAGGACATCAACAGCAGACTTACTAAAGCAAACCAGGCTTTTGCAATGCTACAGAATATATGGAAATCAAATAAACTAAGCATAAATATGAAAATCAGGATATTTAAGAGTAATGTTCTAAGTGTACTACTCTATGGAAGTGAATGCTGGAAAATCACCAAAACCATAGAAAACAAGTTGAATTCTTTCCAGACTAAATGTTTACGAAGAATTAGAAAAATATTTTGGCCAAACACCATAAGAAATAACATCTTGTTGGCAGAGATGCAGATGAAGCCACTGACAACAATTATTGAGGAAAGACGCTGGCGATGGTTGGGACATGTGCTCCGAATGACTGACAACTCACTACCAAAAATAGCACTAAGATGGACACCACAGGGGAGCAGAAGTAAGGGTAGACCAAAAGAGACATGGAGAAGAACAACAGAAAGGATGTTGAGTAATAGAGGGCTCACCTGGGCAAGAGCAGAAAAAAAGGCGAAAGACAGGCATTTGTGGAAAACCCTTGCGGAAGCCCCATGTGCCCTGGGCACTTAAGGTTCAGAGAGAGAGAGAGAGAGAGAGAGAGAGAGAGAGAGAGTTAGAGCCAGCGTTTTCCAAAGTGGGCGTTAACGCCCCCGTATGAGAGTTGGAAAGGAATAGAGGGGCGCGAAGGAAAAAGGGTCGGGGGAGGGGGCATTGGAAGAAAAGGGGGGCGTGGCAGTAGAGGGCGTTCATGGAAAACAGCAGACAAAGGATCGTAATACTTTCTTTCTCTTGTCAACCCGACGTTGAGAAACTTGTCTCCCGACATGAAACTCGTCCATCACGTTAAAAGCTGAGAAAACAATGCAGTAGGTGAGTTATAAATGTGCTCCTTCGTGTTGTTAAGTTTGTTTGTGAGCTGAAGTTTTAAACTGAGTAATGCGTATCTTATTTTTGTAGGCAATTGTAGGAGCAGTACATAACGGGCGGGGGGGGGGGGGGGGGGGAAAAGAGAGATGTGGGAGAAGGGGGGGGGGAGGGCGAGGAAAGTGGGGAGAAGGGGAAGAAAGTGGGGAGAAGGGGGAGAAAGAGTAGAGGGGGGAAGAAAGGGGGAGAGAGGGGTGAAGAAATAGGGAAGAAGGAGGAAGAGAGGGGGAGAAAAGGGGAGGGGGAAGAAAGGGGAAAAGAAAGGTGAGAGAGGGGAAGAAATTGGGGAGAAGGAGGAAGAGAGGGGGAGAAAAGGGGAGGGGGTAGAGAAAGATAAGAGAGAGGGTAAGAAATTGGGGAGAAGGAGGAAGAGAGGGGGAGAAAAGGGGAGGGGGTAGAGAAAGATAAGAGAGAGGGTAAGAAATTGGGGAGAAGGAGGAAGAGAGGGGGAGAAAAGGGGAGGGGGTAGAGAAAGATAAGAGAGAGGGTAAGAAATTGGGGAGAAGGAAGAAGAGAGGGGGAGAAAGTGGGGAGAGGTGGAAGAAAGGGGGGCAAGAAAGGGGGAGAAGAGAAGATAGGGAGGAAGAGAGGGGGCGAGGGAGGAAGAGAGAGGGAAAAGAGTGTTGAGGATGTGTACTTGGAGAAAGGAAGGGGGCGGCAGCCCCAACAAGCTGAGTTAGACTGAGTTGTGTGTCATGTGATCATTTTTACTGTGATAAAAGTTGTAGACTTAACATGAAATGTCTAACAGATTCACAGTAATCCCTCCGTTTGTGCCGCCATTTATTTCCGAACCTCTAAGGGGGCGGATGCTTGAAACTGCAGACAATACCAGGGCCTAGTAAACACACTTGTTTTTAACATATGTAAAATAACTCAGTTATGAAAAGACGGTACAGTAATAAACCAAGAGAGAGAGAGACAGCCAGAGAGAAAAAGAGAGACAGACAGGCAGAGAGAGAGAGAGAGAGACAGACAGGCAGGCAGACAGACAGAGACAAACAGAGAAAGACATACAGGCACAGAGAGAGAGACAGATAGACAGACAGGCAGGCAGACAGAAACAGACAAACAGAGAGAGAGACATACAGGCAGAGAGACAGATAGACACAGGCAAAGAGAGAGACAGACAGATAGCCAGATAGCCAAACAGAGACAGGCAGGCAAAGAGAGACATACAGGCAGAGAGACAGATAGACACAGGCAAAGAGAGACAGACAGACAGACAGACAGCCAGATAGCCAAACAGAGACAGACAGGCAGAGAGAGACAGGCAGACAGACAGAAACAGACAAACAGAGGGAGACATGCAGGCAGAGAGACAGATAGACACAGGCAGAGAGAGACAGACAGCCAAACAGAGACAGATAGACAGAGAGAAACAGACAGACAGGCAGAGAGACAGACAGAAAGACAGGCAGACAGAGACATACAAACAGAGAGATGTATACAGGGAGAGTGAAGAGAGAGACATACAGGTAGAGAGAAAGACACAGACAGAGACAGACAGACAGACAGAGACAGACAAGCAGAGACAGACATACAGACAGATAGAAGAGAGACAGGCAGAGAGACAGACAGACACAGGCAAAAAGAGACAGACAGATAGGCAGACAGAGACAGAGACAGGCAGAGAGAGAGAGAGAGAGAGAAAAAGAGAGCACATTCACATACGTATGTACTCAAATCTATGTGAATGACCGCGTAAGTTAATGTACTCACTCTGTAAACAGCGTTTTTTTTTCATTAATAAATCATTTATTCTCACTTTCTTAACACGGAACAAGCACACGACATGTTCACTTCATCTTGCCAGAATCGCTGTCCTCATTAACTTTATGCTTTGGGGCCATTTTAAATCAACAAACAAACACAAAAAAAACACACACACACACACAAAAACTAATAATTGACAGCAACAAATTTGGGAGAGTAAAACAGTTATTTCCAAGTGACAGCAACCACGTGACTGACTCACATGAGAAAATGGTTGAGCAAGAGATTACTTAAGACGCCGCTAATGTTTGTGAATTAAAGTACACACATTTGTTAGCTTATAAGCACATTTATCTGTAATGCTTTCTGATCGTCTAAGAAAATTTAAAAAGAAAGAAATGGAAAACTCGTGGAAGTTTAGTTAAAAACATCAGCCGAAAAAAGTCGTGGAAGTTTAGTTAAAAACATCAGCCGAAAAAAGTCGTGGAAGTTTAGTTAAAAACACCAACCGAAAAAAGTCGTGGAAGTTTAGTTAAAAACACCAACCGAAAAAAGTCGTGGAAGTTTAGTTAAAAACATCAACCGAAAAAAGTCGTGGAAGTTTAGTTAAAAACATCAACCGAAAAAAGTCGTGGAAGTTTAGTTAAAAACATCAGCCGAAAAGGTCGTGGAAGTTTAGTTAAAAACATCAACCGAAAAAAGTCGTGGAAGTTTAGTTAAAAACATCAACCAGAAAACTAGTGGAAGTTTAGTTAAAAACATCAACCGAATAAGTCTTGGAAGTTTAGTTAAAAACATCCACCAAAAAACTCGTGGAAGTTTTGTTAAAAACGTCAACCGAAAAACTCTTGAAAGTTTAGTTAAAAACATCCATCAATAAACTCGTGGAAGTTAATTTTAAAAAAAAACATCAACCCAAAAACTAATGAAAGTTTAGTTAACAACATCAACCGAAAAACTCGTGGAAGTTTTAAAAAAAAGACACACACTGGAAAATTCAGGAAGCAAATTTTAAAAACATTAACCGGAAAACTGGTAAAACTATATTTAAAACCAAACAACTCATCCTAATATTATTTTAAAAACATAAACCTGAAACCTCGGGAAAAGAATATTTAAGAACATCAACCGGAACATTGCTGGAAGTATATTTAATAAACAAGAATGAAAAAAAAAACTATCGAGTATATTGTAAACTAAGAGTTGGGGAAAAATCATGTAAATTTATTTAAAAACAAGAATTTGTAACGAGTCACACATTTACAAGAAAGTTATTAGAGAAGTGTTCAACAGTTGGAGAGAAAATATCATAAATATTATAAATAAAAATAGTTTGGAGATAAACTAGCAAATCAGAGGTTCGCTGGCTCTGAGAGACAAGTTGTTATATTTTCTCTGAAATGGAGATATCTCTCCAGTTGTGGAGTTTGACAGAATCACAAAATTGTTCTGACAGGGGCATAAACTAGGGGCCGAGAGTTCTTTGCCCTTGGGTTGTGGAAAAACAGACACGTTCTAAGGCTCCTCCGTTTTGGCGTACTGGGCTATCTATCTATCTATCTATCTATCTATCTATCTATCTATCTATCTATCTATCTATCTATCTGTCTGTCTGTCTGTCTGTCTGTCTATCTATCTATCTATCTATCTGTCTGTCTGTCTGTCTGTCTGTCTGTCTGTCTGTCTATCTGTCTGTCTGTCTGTCTATCTTATCTATCTATCGCACCCACCTACCTATCCACCTACTCATCTACCTACCTACCTACTCATCTACCTACCTACCTACATACATACCTGCTCACCTACCTACCGACCTACATACATACCTACCCACCCACCTACCTACCTACCTAAACCTACCTACCCACCTCTATACATACCTGCTCACCTACCTACCTAAGGTAACCTACCTACCCATCTACATATATACCTACCCACCTACCTACCTAAACCTACCTACCCACCTACCTATACCTACCTACCTATCTACCTAATCCAGATGTGTGCGCGCTTGCGTGTGTTTCTTTTATTCCTATGAATTCTTGTCTCTGTGTTCGGGTTTGTTCGTTTGTTTGTTTGTTTGTTTTGTTTGTTTTGTTTATTTTGTTTGTTTGTTTGTTTTGTTTGTTTGTTTGTTTGAGGGGCTTTGCAAGGTTATAGTTTGATTTTTTTAATGGAGAGAGGGAGGGCGGCTGGAACAAAGAGGGAATAGAGGAAAAGGAAGAATGGAATGTAAAGAGGAAAATTGATATGCGGGATAGAAGAGGAATAAGGCAGGATGGATGGAAGAAACAAAAAGGGAGGGGAAATGTGAGAGAGGAAGGAAAGAAGGTATGGTGAGTCCATCGGAGGCTGTTAATAAAGTAGGGGGATGGGGGGGGGGGGAGAAGTAAAGAAAAGAGTGGTAGGTTAGAGAGAAGTAGGGGGATGGGGGGGGAGAAGTAAAGAAAAGAGTGGTAGGTTAGAGAGAAGTAGGGGGATGGGGGGGGGGAGAAGTAAAGAAAAGAGTGGTAGGTTAGAGAGAAGTAGGGACGGAAGAACAGTCACTCGAAGTGGTAACCAGACGGAGATGGATAGACAGACAGCAGACAAAGAGCAGAGCAATTGAATATATGGAACAACTGTACAAGAGGATGAGACAAATAGTCATGCTTTAGTTAAGTATTAAGTTATTACATATTATGTTAAGACATAGCCAAAGCCTTCGATACAGTCAGCAGGGGCGGTCTCTGGCTCATAATGGGAAAATTTGGATGCCCGGCCAGGTTCACAGATATAGTTCGTCAGGGCATGAAGCTATGAAGGTATGAAGGTATGTGTTCTCGATGAAGGTGAGTTCTCTGAATCCTTTCCCGTTACCTGTGGGGTAAAGCAGGGATGTGTCCTTGCACCCACACTGGGGTAAAGCAGGGATGTGTCCTTGCACCCACACTGGGGTAAAGCAGGGATGTGTCCTTTCACCCACACTGGGGTAAAGCAGGGATGTGTCCTTTCACCCACACTGGGGTAAAGCAGGGATGTGTCCTTTCACCCACACTGGGGTAAAGCAGGGATGTGTCCTTGCACCCACACTGGGGTAAAGCAGGGATGTGTCCTTTCACCCACACTGGGGTAAAGCAGGGATGTGTCCTTTCACCCACACTGGGGTAAAGCAGGGATGTGTCCTTGCACCCGCAGTCTTCAGCTTGGTGTTCTTGGCCGTGACCATGGACGCTTCCGGAAGCTCTGATGAAAACTGTTTTCCGTTCATTTCTAGAACAGACGGAAAGCTCTTCAATCTAAGGCGATTAAAAGCTGCCTCAAAAGTTAGGAATGCGAAAATCAAAGACTTTCTCTTCGCCGATGATTGTGCTCTAAATGCTGGCTCAATATATAACATGCAAACTATCACTGATAACTTCTCAGAGGCATGTGACAACTTTGGCCTTACATGATAACTTCTCAGAGGCATGTGACAACTTTGGCCTTACATGATAACTTCTCAGAGGCATGTGACAACTTTGGCCTTACATGATAACTTCTCAGAGGCATGTGACAACTTTGGCCTTACGATCAACATCGGGAAAACAAAAGTCGTATGTCAACCCGCCCCCAGCAAAGAATGTACTGACCCGGACATCGTGATAAAGGGACAAAAGCTAAAATCCGTAGAAAATTTCACTTATCTTGGCAGTACCCTTTCCCGGGCAGTCAGTCATGATGCTGAAATCAGCAACAGAACAGCTAAAGCCAGCGCAGGATTTGGGAGGCTACGAAAAAATGTATGGGAAAGAAGAGAACTCAGCGTTACCAACAAGTCAAAGGTCTATAAAGCTGTCGTTCTGACCGCACTAATGTACGCAGCCGAAGCATGGACAGTCTACAGTAGACATGCAAGACAACTAAATCATTTCCATCTAGGCTGCCTCGGGAAAATACTAAGCATCAAATGGCAGCAGTTTATTTCTGATACTGAAGTCTTCACAAGAGCTAAAATTCCAAGCATCTACACATTCCTTCAAAAGGCGCGAATCCGTTGGACAAGGCACGTGGTCAGAATGAGTAACACTTCACTGCCCAAACAGCTCCTATATGGGGAACTTCTGAACGGAAAACGGAAAGCAGGAAGGCAAAAAAAAAGCGATACAAGGATACGCTGAAAACCTCACTCAAGGACTTCGGGATAGACACAAACTTTTGGGTGTCCAAAGCACAAGTCCACCCATCATGAAGGGCTATGACCAGCCTGGGTGCCCAGAGAGCTGAGCGCTTAAGAATTGAAAGTGCCCAGCACAAACGCGCAATGGGAAAAGCCAAGGCAACACAGGCACCCACAACAGAATCTGGACATATATGTTCCGTGTGTGGCAAAACTTTTAGAGCTCGTATAGGTCTAGTTGGTCACGCACGGATACACCTCACCCTATTTAGACCTAAATGAAACTGTGGTCATTATCGAAGACGATGGACGAACAACAACAGTAGTCATGCTCATCTTCACTCTGACCTTGTTTGCCCTTGGGATGACCACTCCTAAATGCTTTATTCCAAATGGAAAAATGAACATCCCAAATGTCCGGAATACCCAATGATCTCTACGTCCCGGATAAAACAAACCGTTATCCGGTTGTACAGTTCATATGAATTGGTAACACCGGAGATCGTAACACAGTTAACATTGCGAGACTACCGTTTGATAAATTCGGCTGTCATCCAGGAAATGTTAAGTAATAAAGTTAAATCTTGTGTTACTGGAATCTGTAATCAAATGTAAAGTTCTCCTTGCTCTCTCTTGACGTATTCTTAACGTTATTTTTTCTGTTACGTTTTCCTAGCTTCAGTTTATGTTAAGTTTGTTTGGCTCTGGTCCTTAGGGTTTTCTAAAGTTTCCCTAGCTTTGATCTTTGTTAAAGTTTCCCTAGCTTTGATCTTTGTTAAAGTTTCCCTAGCTTTGGTCTTTGTTAAAGTTTCCCTAGCTTTGGTCTTTGTTAAAGTTTCCCTAGCTTTGATCTTCTTTAAAGCTTCCCTAGCTTTGATCTTTGTTAAAGTTTCACTAGCTTTGATCTTCTTTAAAGCTTCCCTAGCTTTGATCTTTGTTAAAGTTTCACTAGCTTTGATCTTTGTTAAAGTTTCCCTAGCTTTGACCTTTGTTAAAGTTTCACTAGCTTTGATCTTTGTTAAAGTTTCCCTAGCTTTGACCTTTGTTAAAGTTTCCCTAGCTTTGATCTTTGTTAAAGTTTCCCTAGCTTTGACCTTTGTTAAAGTTTCCCTAGCTTTGACCTTTGTTAAAGTTTCCCTAGCTTTGATCTTTGTTAAAGTTTCCCTAGCTTTGGTCTTTATTAAATTTTTTTCTAGTTTTGGTCTTTGTTAAAGTTTCCCTAGCTTTGGTCCTTGCTAAAGTTTTCCTAACTTTGGTCTTTGCTAAAGTTTCCCTAGCTTTAGTCTTTGCTAAAGTTTCCATAGCTTTGACCTTTGTTAAAGTTTTTTTGTAATTTTGGTCTTTGCTAAAGTTTCCTTTGCTTTGGTCTTTGCTAAAGTTTCCCTAGCTTTGATCTTTATTAAAGTTTTTTCTAGTTTTGGTCTTTGTTGAAGTTTCCATAGCCGTGGTCTTTGTTAAAGTTTCCCTAGCTTTGGCGTTTCTTAAAGTTTTCCTAGTTTTAGTTTTTGTTAAGGTTTTCCTAGTTGTGGTATTTGTTAAAATATTCCTAGTTTTGGTCTTTGTTAAAGTTTTCCTACCTATGGTATTTGTTAAAGTTTTCCTAGTTCAGGCCTTTGTTAATGTTTTCTAGCCTTGGTCTTTCCTAAGTTTACTCAGCTGTGGTCTTTGTTATTTCCTCATTAACTGGATAAAACGTTTATTTATTCTATCGATAAGAAATAATACAATTAAACTTAACGTATACCACGCAATTATTCTCAGATAAAGTAAGCACTACTTTTCAGGGCACAATTTTGAACAACAAACAGTTAATACTGACTCAGTTAATTCGGAATAGATAAAACTATTATAAACAAATAATGGGGCTGCGGGCCGATAAAAGCAGATGAAGCTGGAGAGGACTAGCTTCATTTTACAGAAAAATAAAGGAGCGATGGGGAAAAGGAAATAAATGCCAACCAAAAACGATGACATTAGCACAAATTGATGAAAAATAAGAACAGACCAATATTTCGGCACAATGTCTTTATCTAGGACGACAAAACGACGGAACATCATAAAAAAACAGTACTTCTGTTTCAGAGTGGGTCTTCTATGAAAGTTATACCCTCGAGTCAGGCGAGACAGAGACAGAGAGAGAGAGAGAGAGAGAGAGAGAGAGAGAGAGAAAGAGACGCAGTCTAATGAAGAAAGTTTATTAATTTATTTGTGTTTTACCGGCCTTTCATCTCTAATTGCTTGTTGCGTGCCAAAATTAATGGGTTTTTTATGTGGGTTTATTTTCTGATTTATTTTTGTTGACTTCAAAGCAAAATCAGTACTGACAGTTTTGTACTGACAGTTTTAGAACTTTATTTTCCTAAACAGACGGTTGTGAAGTAAGTTGAAGCAAGCTTTCGTAAAACATTCTAAGCATTTAGAACGGCCCCATGGTCCACCTAGACTCTGGAAATGAGTACCAGAGAAATCTGGGAAGGTAAATGCGGCCAGCGACGATACTGACCACATCAGACTTTCATGTTCCGAAGGTTTTGGAAATACGGGCCCAACACCGTATCTCCCATGCGCCTTACAAAGCATGGAAACGGGAATTTCACCTTTTTTAACAAACTTTTTATGCATTATTTTGTTGAGCAATTTCACTCATTCTTAATTCTATCCAGATCATTCAAGGTGGTTTTCTACTACAAAGTTTGTTTCTGCGTAATTTGATCTCAAATTTTTCTGTATGATTTCCTGTCATTTTTTCCCCTTGAGTTCTCCAGTGATTGTCAGGTTCTTCAACTTCCGCATTCTCATTATATGTCCAGAGAAGTTTTATTATGTTTTCTTTACGGTTTTTTAAAAAAAGTTTCATTGCTCTGTAATACCTCTTTGATGATTTTCTAAACTTTTGTTTCTGGTGTCGCTAGGTCTACGTTGCCTGTTTCTCCAAGTCTTTGTTGTTTCCAAGATCATGGTCTACGTTGCCTGTTTCTCCAAGTCTTTGTTGTTTCCAAGATCATGGTCTACGTTGCCTGTTTCTCCAAGTCTTTGTTGTTTCCAAGATCATGGTCTGCGTTGCATGTTTCTCCAAGTCTCTGTTGTTTCCAAGATCATGCTTGTTTAGTTAGCAAGTGTCACCACAGATTTACAGTAATAATGGCCTAGTCACTCTCTCTCTCTCCCTTCCTATCCCTTTCTCTCCCCCTCTCTCTCTCGCTCTCTTTATTTCTCTCTCTATCCATTTCTTTCTCTCTCTATCCTGTTCTCTCTCACTCTCTATCTCTTTCGCTATCCCTTTCTCTTTTTTCCTCTCTCACGCTATTCTTTTCTCTCTCTATCCCTTACTCTCTTTATACCTGTCTCTCTATCCCTCTCCATCCTTTTTTTTCTATATCCCCCTCTCTCGCTCCCCCCCCCCTTTCTCTCTTTCTCTCTCTTTCCCTCTCTCTTGTCTCTCCCCTCTTCCTCCTTGTCCATTCAGTACCCGAGGCATACAGGGCTGCTTGTGTCAAGGTGTCCGCTAGTTTCTTTTTTACACTTTCTTTCACTTCTTTTACCAGCATTTTCTTTGCTGCACCTCCCTACGTCTCTTGGGTCCCCTACGCTTCTTTTAACCCTCGAAGTCCATTTCAAATCTTTTCCTGGTAAGGATCCCTCTATCATTTTCATAATGGCTCGATATAGCAGTGAAATACCTCTTTTCATTTGAAAAAGATTCATATTTTTTGTTGTGATTGATGTCTTGTTCGTGTCGTTAAAAGTCCATTTTGTTCTTCCTTTTAGTTTTATGTTTCGGGGGTTTCCATACCTTTCAGACAAAAGGACTTCTTGTCAGTCAGTCAGTCAGTCGGTCAGCAGTGAGCCTTAATGGCTCGGAAAGTTGAAGAAGAAGAAGAAGTAGATGATGATGATGTTGATGATGATGATGATGAACAAGAAGATGTATAACAAATAATAATGGAAAAAAATCACCTAAAAAGGAGCACTTAGCAGTCATTTGCAAGAAGTTGCGCCAGAGATAAAGTATTTAATCTTAACAAAACTTTACTGCAGTGGCTTTGTGTAAATTCATTCATTTAGCTTTATATATACTTGTGCCCAAAAAACTATTCGTTTGATACATGCTTTCTTCTGTCTTGTTACTTTTCAGCTCTCGTATATCCCTCAGTGCTCTCTTCAAACCCTGGCAGTGCATAGCTTGCCTTGCGCAATCCACCCCACATGGCAGCGCATAGCTTGCCTTGCGCAATCCACCCCACATTTTGGGTCTTGCCCAAAGTCCAAGATAAACGAAATCTGCACAGAAGAAAACAGGAGAAGAAAAGAACCCTCAGATTTCAAGAGCAAAAATATAGACACAGGGGAAACAAATGCGTCATGTAGGAGAGTTATTGACTCTTGTCAGAATAAACATGCTTGATCACCTTTTGAAACGTTCTATTTGCGGGAGTTGTTACGACAAATGTTATTCCTCACAGCTCTATGTAAAAGCTGAGGACAACTCGTGAATTGCCCCGAGTTCTGTCCCTTGTATTTTATGATAAATTAATCTCTCAGGTATTGTTAAAATCAGATTTATATGTCTTTGCTCTCTTGTCTGTCTGCACTAGCGGATATCCGGTGTAGACAAAAATGTCCAATGCGCTGATATTCTAGGACCACGTGCTACCTTTTTTGTCTCGTTTTGAACGAGAAGATATTTTGCTTTGGAGACGAAATCATCGGGAACAGTTTCTAGAGGTAAAATGAGAAAGAAAAACAAACAACTGGGCGTAAATAAATAAAACCATACAGCGAGAAGATACTGGGAGACTATCAAGCAGGTTTTAGGAAGAACAGATCAACTGTAGACCAAATATTTATCTACATCAAAGAGCAGAAAAATACTGGGAATATGGAAAAGAAGTACATAATATCTTCATTGACTTCAAGAAAGCTTATCACAGCATAGATAGGAGTAGCTTATGGAAAATCATGAAAGAATTTGAGACACCTAACAAATTAAGGAAGAAAGTCAGAACCCTTTTATATAAGAACTGGTTTAAAACAAGGTGATACATTTTCTCCATTACTATTCAACCTAGTACTAGAAAAGGTAATCAGAAAGTGAAAGAAGAAAGCAGTACAGAAGAACAAGCTAAAATACTAGGAAACACTGACAAATCAACCTAGTGGGGGAAACTATGCAAGAAGTTACCAATACCTACATACACTTGAGAGCTGTAGCACTAAATGTGAGCTTGACCATTAACCAAGATAAGACAGAGTATATGAAGATATCAAGAGACCAGAGGCAGAATGATCCAGATTAATTATACAAAAGTTGGAGATATGATTATTAGGAAAGCAGAACATACAAATATCTAGGCACAGCCTTCAACAGAAGCAACATAGTAAGCGAGAAAAGTAAACCCAGAGTACAGATAGGGAATAAAATATACTTCGCTTTGCAGCATCTGTTAATCTAAAATCATGTCCCAAAATACCAAAATAACAATCGATAAAACTATAACAAGACCAGCCGTCATGTATGGATCAGAAACGTGGAGTACGACAAAGAAAGTTTTTAAACAACAATTGCAGATCTGTGAGAACAAGATCATAAGAAGAATCTTTGAGCCCTTAAAGGATACCAACAATGGAGAATGGAGAGCTAGAAAGAACACTGAACTGAACAGCTTATTTAAATCCAGCGATTTACAAACGTCTTGAAACTGAACAGAGTACGCTGGCGGGGGCATGTACCTCGTAGAAAGAATGGAAGAGAACAGACAAACGCAAAAGACGAAAGTACAAGAGATGAAGGAAACAAGACCAAGCTGTAGACCAAGACAGAGATGGAGTGACAACATAGAAAAGGATATAAAGGAAACTGGTGTCTCCAAATGGAGAGAGAAGATTAGGAATAGAGAGGAATGGAGGCGAACTTTATCTCCAGTAATGAGCCGTAATGGCTAGGAAAGCTGAGAAAGAAGAAGAAGAAGAAGAAATAAATAAATAGTACAACCGCCTTGACTGATCGATGCTCCGTGCAACCAAGTGCTCTGACATCTGCAAATATCAAATTTATTGCCATCAACAGCTGCTTTCTTTATTTATTAAAATAAAAATAAAAGAAAGAAAAAACAAAAGAAAGAAAGAACAAAAGAAAGAAAGAACAAAAGAAAGAAAGAACAAAAGAAAGAAAGAACAAAAGAAAGAAGCCGTCGATGCTCCTTTTATGCATTTTTTAGGCTTGTTGCCAGATTTCTGGGGTGTGGTTGGGAAAGTCAATATTGCAAAGCAATTCTGTGTTCAAAGTTTGCTTACCCTATTTGAAAGTACTCGTAAATGAAAGATTCAGTGAATAAGCCGCTTTGACCAACACAAAAATCCGGTCTGAAAAACGTACTATTACCACATTTTCTGGAGCAAAAAACTAAAATTCTCTTCTACTTGCCATCAATTTCTCAGAAATCCACTTGAAAAATTTCAGACTATCGCATATTTCCTCACACAGTCATTATCAATATTTTATCAATACTTTTTTATGACTATTTATAAAACTTTTCTGTTAATAAAATGCATTTTATTACAATGTCTGCCATATCAGAAGTGGAGAGTTTTGAATATCTTGGATCACTACTAACTAATAATGGAGATACAATGAGGGAAATTAAAAGAGGACATCTATTGCTCTTCAGAAAGTAAAACAACTAAAGAATCTGTGGAGAGGAACAGACAGAACTACAGAAATAATATTTTTAAGGGCATGCATCTTTCCCATCGCAACATATGCCTGTGAGACCTGGATACTTAACAAAACAGCTGAGAAACACATAAATGCCTTCGAATGTAAATGCTACAGAAGAGTTCTTCAAATACCATGGAGACAAAAAAGAACAAATATATCTATACTACAAGAACTTAATATTGAAGAAAGCTGGCTAGTGAAGAAGATTAAAGAGAGAAAACTTAAATATTATGGACACATTAAACGTCATCATAGTCTAGAGAAAACCGTCTTGGAAGGGTACATAATGGGGAAAAGAAAGAGAGGAAGACCAAGGTGAAGATGGCTGCAAGACATCGTTGAAGATCTGCAAATGGATGCATCAGTAGCAGGCCATCTTGCTCACAACCGAGAGGCCTACAAAAGTGCTGTTTGGGAGGCAAAGTTCCGCAAGGGACATGTAAATGAATGAATGAGTGAATGAATGAATGAATGTCTGCAATATCGCCAAAAAAAAAAAAAAGAAGACAAACTGTATACTGATCTCGATTAAAAACGGTAAAATCTTCAGCACAACCGATGATGTTTACAAAGGCCGCCGTAAAAGCAAGGAAATGGATGTCCTACTTTCAAAAGACATGCGCCGTGACAAGTTAAATAAAAATTAGCACTGTTTCTTTAACGAAACGAACCATCTAACAATTTACGGTTCCTAAGTGCCGCACGGAAACACCGGAAGATCCTAAATCGGACCCGCGGCTGCGAAAGAATTAACGCTTTAAAAAATCTCTCAAAACGTGAAACTTTCTAATTTTAGTCCACATGTTCTAATCTTCTTTACACTAATCCCACTTTCCACATTTGCTCAAGTTGTGAGCTGTGAGTGAGTGAGTGAGTGAGTGAGTGAGTGAGTTAGTGAGTGAATGAGTCAGTGAGTCAGTCAATTAGTGAGTCAGTGAGTGAGTCAGTGAGTCAGTCAGTCAGTGTTCGTCTGCGGTTGCTAAAGTCTTGTAGAGCCAACATTCCATATTTTACAAAAATTGAATGTGTAAAACTGGAATGATCTTTCTTGTCCCCAAACTTTAAGTTTGCTGTCGGAGCACGCGACGATGTTTTGGTCACGTGAGTAAACTAGTGCGTGACACAGCCCCGGAAACAGGTCGGAAAATGTTTATTAAATTCTCTCGTCCTCTCTTATTTGCTGTCTTCTTTGTCTCATTCTCTCCTTTTTTCCTCTCTTTTTTCCCCCTCTCTTGTCATTTCAACATTCTTACTTTATCCGAACTGTATATAATCCGTCTATAACTATGAAAATGATGAGTAAAGAAATGAAAATATCATTGTTACTCCAATTATTTGCTTTTTCAAATAGGGTTTTGCCAGCCCCTGAACAACAACAACAACAATAGCAACAACAACAACAACCTTAACATTACAGTTGAAAATCCCCGTGGCACTTTTTTCCTCTGTTCATCATCATCATCATCATCATCACCACCACCTGTCACTCCCTAGGCATCATCATCATCATCTTCATCGTCATCATCATCATCATCGCCTTTCACTCCCTTGAGAGCATCCATTCATTCATTTGCATGTCCCTTGTGGAACTTTGCCTCCCTAATAGCTCTCCTGTAGGCGTCTCGGTTGTAAGCAAGATGGCCTTTTGCTGATGCATCCATTTGCAGATCATCAACAATGTCTTGCAGCCGTCTTCGCCTTGGTCTTCCTCTCTTTCTTTTTCCCATTATGTACCCTTCCAAGATGGTTTTCTCTAGATTATCATGACGTTTAATGTGTCCACAATATTTAAGTTTTCTCTCTTTAATAGCCAGCCTTCTTCACTATTAAGTTCTTGTAGTATGGATATATACCTTGAGAGCATAGGCCACTGATAAAAGCTCTCCAGTGATCCCTGTTCTTGGGATTATTCTCTGTTTCCCTTTTCCAAGACAGAGTTTCCTACTTCTCCTCTCCCTGTTTCTGTAACACTCCAGTTTTTGTTTTGTTTTCTTTTTTTTTTACAGGGAACAGGTCGTTGGCATATCCCCCAACCTCCATGGTCGCTTCTTAAGACACACGTGGAAGGTGACAGTATAGACCACAGATAAGCCTCTCCAGTTATCCTTGTTCTTAGGTCTGTTCTCTGCTTCCATCCATGAGAACTCCTTGTCTGTGAGCACTTTCATAATTTCCCTTCTCCAAGTAGTTCCAGGCCTTCTCTGATTTAGATTTCTATTTCTGTTTCCCTGCCCTGTTACGCCGGTGTCTGGTCTCCTTTGTATGTGGCCGATCCATTTCCATTTTCTAGGCATGATTTGTAGGTTTGTAGGCTCTTGTCCTGCTCTTTCTCAGGCTTCCTCGTTCCTAGTCTTGCCCCGCCATTTGATGTTTAGAATCCTTCTCAACCGACCTGTGCTCAATGCTGCTAAAACCTGTCTCTAGTCAAGCTCGTGGAGTGAGTGAAGCAACCTATATGAGAACTTACACCAACCTTCCCTCTGCTTACATCAACCTTCTCTCTGCTTACATCAACCTCCTCTCTGCTTACATCAACCTTCTCTCTGCTTACATCAACCTTCTCTCTGCTTACACCAAACTTCCCTCTGCTTACACCAACCTTCTCTCTGCTTACATCAACCTTCCCTCTGCTTACGCCAACCTTCCCTCTGCTTACAACAACCTTCCCTCTGCTTACAACAACCTTCCCTCTGCTTTCACTCGTTGAGACAGAGGGAAAAACAATATTAAAAAACACAAAAGTAAATAGTCGTTATATTTATATCAAATATTGTTTGAAAGATCACCATCATCAGGTGTCTTGCCGACTGGCGTTGGCTATTATGCTTCTCCAGAGTACACTATCCTTCATGCGGGCCATCAGTTCAGTTGGTGATCTCCTCTCACACCATCCCATCAGACTGTCCAGTATCATTTCTCTTGGTCTTCCTCTGGATCTTCTTCCCTCTATTTTCCCTGATGTTATATTTTCATAAAATGCTGAAAGATACTTTGAAAGATACTTTTACTATTTATACCATATATTGTTTGAAAAACACTTGTGCTATTTATACCAAACATTGTCTGAAAGATACCTGTACTTTCTGTTTATTCACTGATTTTAAAAAAAAAATTTTTTCTTTAATATCAGTCTCCCGAAAACACCTTTGGTCTAAATGTTGAATTTGACTATTCTTTGCGTATTTAGAGCCGAAATGTTGGACTGGACTATTATATGCGTCTTCATATCTTTTAATTTCGTGTGCTAACTTTTTTACAATATTGTTTCAGTCTTTCACAGTTAACCAATCCATTTAACAGCGGTAATTTCCTTGACTATAATTTTCACTACAGCGAAAGTGACATCGTTAGCAATGAAGGCTCGTAATAAACCAGACAGCTGAAATTATGCTGGAACATTACAACAGAAACAGCCATGAGAGAATCTGAAACAAGCGCATAAAATCATCCGAAGTCAGTTGTCTTACACACACAAAAAAAACGATGTGTCTACACGCGCCTGCCGACCATCGAGTTCCCATTTACTCGGGGACCTGGACCTGGCTTGTGTGGGGACCTGGCTTGTGTGGGGACCTGGCTTGTGTGAGGACCTTAGCGCGCTATTTCTTGTAACAGATATTTGAGGTACCAGCCCAGACAAACAAAATGAATGCGCCAGTCTTTTTGCAAGTTCACTGTAATTACTTGTACAGAAACGCCAGGTTTAGCGTCTTTTCCTTGGCCCTTTCATCCTACCCCACAGAATGTCTATGATAACTGCTGCTATCAGAAGGTCTGCGACTGTTTTACTTCCGAAGATTGTCTTATTCGTGAAGGTGCTCTTTCTTTGCATTTACCTAAGCCAACATAAACCGAGAAGTTGTGTGACGACGTCGTGTAGGTTTGCCTGGTAGGAGGCGTCGTTCTCTCGTGGCTTATCAACGCTCTCGTTGTTATATAGAACCTACAGAAATTACCTGATAAAATAAACAACACAAGCCAAGAATGGAGACAACAGAGATCAATATCAACAAGACCGATGTTCAACAAGAAAGATTTAAAGAACCACAGATAAATACATCCATAAACAACGAGAAACTATAACAACTGACAAGCAACAATACCTGGGGCATACACTAACCGAGGATGGAAGACATGAGACGGAGATAAAGGCAAGAATAGGACTGATAAAACACACATTCAACAACATGAAAACAACAAGAAAACAACATGGAAAAAAACATTGTCATCCAGGAGTCTGCCCATAAAAACAAAAATAAGATTATTAAAATGCTTTGTCTGTTCTCTATTAGTAAAAATAAAACAACTAAATAAGCTGTGGAGAGGAACAGACAACACTACAAAAATAATATTTTTAAGGGCATGCATCTTTTCCATCGCAACACATGTCTGTGAGACCTGGACACTTAACAAAACAGCTGAGAAACACATAAATGCCTTTGAATGTAAATGCTACAGAAGAGTTCTTCAAATATCATGGACGCAAAAAAGAACAAATATATCCATACTATAAGAACTTTATATTGAAGAAGGCTGGCTAGTAAAGAGGATTAAAGAGAGAAAACTTAAATATTTTGGACACATTAAACGTCATGATAATTTAGAGAAGACCGTATTGGAAGGGTTCATAATGGGAAAAAGAAAGAGAGGAAGACCAAGGCGAAGATGGCTGCAAGACATCGTTGATAATCTGCAAATGGATGCATCAGCAGCAAGGCACCTTGCCTACAACCGAGAGGCCTATAGTAGTGCTGTTAGGGAGGCAAAGTTCCGCAAGGGACGTGCAAATGACTGACTAACTGAATCACTATTCTGTATTACTTTACAACAGGAACCTGGACTCTGAATAGAAATATAAGGAGAAGGATAAGTGTAGTAGAAATGTGGCTCTACATAAAATTGGGTAGATATACAAACTGGGTAGATATACAAATTGAGTAGATATACAAACTATGTGGAATATCATGGAGATTGAAAAGAACAAATCCGCAAGTATTAGAACAAGAAGTGCTACGTGTACTTCTTAAAGAAATAAGAATCATGACAACAAAATACTTTAGCCGTATCACACAGCATAAGAATATAATGAAGACCATATTCGAAAGAAAGGTTGAAGGAAAAAGAAGCAAAAGGTTGACAGAGAATTAAATGGGAAGATAAGTATGGAGAGTGGACAGGATACAGCTTGTCTAGTTGCACCATCAGGCCGTGGGAGCGAGGAGAGCGGAGATTCACGACCGCCAACCTTCGTACTGAAGACGGCACATGATGATGATATTCCCCAAAAGCTTCTGAGTACAGTTATATGTAACATATTTTAAACACAGTAACATCTTTGCAGCTAATAATAATTTTCTGCAGATAGCAAGAGAATGTCATTAAAAATGAGGAAAATATGTCAATATATTTCCCGTAGTCTCTGCCTCTTGCTATTTGGGTTTCTTGGTATATTTCCAGAAGGTAGTTCCATTGCCTTCCTTCCGGGCAGTGACAAGTGACTAAGTGCAAGGGACATGTAAATGACTCACTGATTGATTGATTGACTGACTGACTGACTGACTGAGTCTCTGCCTGTGATAGGTGGACAATAAATAAAAGGGATGAAACTAGCACCAACAGCAATGCACATGATACATACCCCCACTTCATGCTGCAGGTGATTAGAGAGGATACTATGTTAGTGGTCATATTTTCTTTGACGTGTCTGCACATTAGAGGGTGATGTGGTTGCCATCACATCTGGTTGCTTCTTCTCATTCTCTAGAAAGAGCCAGGTACCCGTATCTGCATACTAGGAAGTCGAACCAGTGTTACAGTCTTCAGCTTACTAATCTGACACTTCAAGACAGACACAACGCTCATCTCCACACCGTCCCAGCGCATGTGCCACCACGGCCCCCCAGGCACCCTGAGCACTTACTACAGACCTGCACCACATACACTGACCTCGGAGGCCCAGATATGGTCGTCCTGGTCTCAAAGAGATGAGTACGGGGGGAGAAAATCTGGGGTTCCTAAGACCTCCTACTGACAGCAGGATTCATGGGAGCAACCTTACTTCCTTTTCAGAAATCCGAGCATACGAAACTGATCAAGAATGAATGAATGAATGATCTTTATTTCAAACTGGTGAAGAATTGGGCCCACAGGCCCGTCTTACATTCTGTCCTTTATCACACCATCTTTCATTCTTCCCGCACATTCGATTTAATAAAGTATAAAAATGCAAGATGAAACTATATGGAAGATAAGTATACAGATGACATGAAAAAATATCTTAAAATGCAAGATGAAAATATTACATTCCAAAAATAGAATTATAAACTACTTGAGAGGTAATAATCGAACAAGATAGTGCCACACACATGAAGATATATACACACACATACAAAATATGTTAATGAAGCTCTCTTGATATTCCAATCTTGCACATTTACTAAGATAATTTCTAACAAGATCTAACAAGTTACGTTTAGAACTATGTTCTTTTAGAACAGAACTCAGTGGGTGGCGAGTCGTGGTATGAGAGGCTATTTGATATTCCATGAAGGCATATAGTTACAAGCAAGTAAATATTAAAAAAGGTCCGAGTTATAGGGTGTAGTATTACTAATGGATTTTAGATGGTAGGGGAGGGAGTTCCAGAGCTGTACTGCAGAATATGCAAGGCTTTTCTTGTACAGATCTAGCCTTGGTTTAGGAAGAAGACAGTTTCTTAAACGTTCGCTATGTTTAATGCTGGACGTAATTAACGGCCACAAGTAAGGCGGAGCATTGGGCCACAGAACTATGTGAACAAACTTGAGTTTGTTAAAAATAATTCTACATTTGAGGGGTAAAATTTCTAGTTCTTTGTGCTGATCTGAAGTATGTACTGGGTGTTTGCCACAAATCAGATTTAATGCTCGTGTGTGAAGTGTGTGGAGCCTTTTTGTGTTTGAGACGTAGCATCCATCCCAGGTTGTGAAACAGTAATCTAAATAGGTATGTTCGTATATATTATATATAGTATGTCTTTCTCGTGTCTTGATCGATAAAGTGTTTAATTTTGGCTACTTAGTAAACTTTCTGTGCTATGAAATTTGTTAGATCATGTACGCGATAATTCCAAGTTAAATGTTTATCAATAACAGGCCTAGAGTTTTGTGCTCATGAACGTTTTCTATTGCTGTAGTCCCAGCACAAAGCTGTAGAGTAGCTTCTGTTGCAATCTGTAGCTTCTGTTTTGTTGTGATGAGCTTGGACTTTGTTTTGTTGGTGTTTATCAACATGCAGTTATTATTACTCCATTTAATCAAACTCTTTATGTTATTTTTGTAGCGTTTCCTGTAGGTTATTGATGTCATAGTCACTATTGTAAACAGTACAGTCATCAGCAAAAAGATCATCTGAAGAGTTCTTTAAATGTAGGGGCAAATCTTTAATATAGAGAGCAAAGAGAAGAGGACCAAGAATGGAGCCTTGAGGAACACCAGTATCAACTACAGAAGAGTCAGGTATTTTGTTTCTAAAGCAAATTACTTGTTTTCTACCTGAGAGAAAAGGTGTAATAGGTTTTGTCAGGTCAGGGTGTAATCTATAACCTTCCAGCTTTCTTTTGCAAGTGTCTCATAATCAATCATATCGAAGGCCTTCTTGAAGTCAACAAAGACAGCACCACACAGTTTATCATCATTCGTATCAGATAGCCATTTCAGGCAAGGAGATGAGGAAATATTGATCTTCGCGATGTAAAACGAAATCACTAGCCTCTTCTTTACCCAGGTGCTCAGTAGAGACGTGGTTTTATTTTGTTAAAGTACAAAATATACACAAACCAGAAACAAAGAAAGAAAAAGCACCCAAAGGAAAAGCTGCAACACTTTCAGCATTTCATCCATGGTAAGAGAGGCTAAAGGAGGTCAAAAGAGTTACTCGAGACAGATTTCGTTGGTTGAAAGTCAGCCTTATCCAGATAATGTACAAAACATAGTTAATGAAAGATGATTAATTGCTATCTGTTGTTAATGAAAGATGATTAATTGCTATCTGTTGTTAATGAAAGATGATTACTTGTTTATCTTTTGTTAATAAAAGATGATTAATTGTTTATCTGTGTTAGTGAAAAATGATTTATGTGCTGTTAATGAAAGATGATTAATTGATTATCTGTTGTTAATGAAAGATGATTAACTGATTATCTGTTGTTAATGAAAGATGATTAATTTATTATCTATTGTACCTTTAGATGTTGGAGATCATGCTCCACCAAAGAGATGCGTTTACAAACAGCTCCGCTGTTTTTCTTTCCCATGTCGCTTGGTCTAGTCCGATATATTTTTCCTTGCCTGTATATTTTTCTTTTTCTGCAGAGTTTTCCAATGATCACGAGACATGCTTTCTGTCTTCTCATTAATTAAAAGTAGCGGAATGACTGATGGGTCAGCATAAGGCCGGTGTTGTCAGCCATAGAACTCTGATGGATGTATTGAGATACTGACAAGGAGATGGGAGCACTAATAGACGGGTCCGAACAGAAAAAAAAATTATGACAAATTCAAACTGTTCATCTGTCTTATTATGACAGGCCGAAAGAATTTTTATGACATTTCCTCAAAATTTCAACTACTTTTCGTTGGTTTGTAATCTGCGGTGTCATCTAACTTGTCTTTACTTGTCTGAAAATTTCTTTCGTTTGATATTTTGCAAGACAGATCGTGATATTTCCAAGTTAAATGTTTATCAATAACAGGCCTAGAGTTTTGTGCTCATGAACGTTTTCTATTGCTGTAGTCCCAGCACAAAGCTGTAGAGTAGCTTCTGTTGCAATCTGTAGCTTCTGTTTTGTTGTGATGAGCTTGGACTTTGTTTTGTTGGTGTTTATCAACATGCAGTTATTATTACTCCATTTAATCAAACTCTTTATGTTATTTTTGTAGCGTTTCCTGTAGGTTATTGATGTCATAGTCACTATTGTAAACAGTACAGTCATCAGCAAAAAGATCATCTGAAGAGTTCTTTAAATGTAGGGGCAAATCTTTAATATAGAGAGCAAAGAGAAGAGGACCAAGAATGGAGCCTTGAGGAATACCAGTATCAACTACAGAAGAGTCAGGTATTTTGTTTCTAAAGCAAATTACTTGTTTTCTACCTGAGAGAAAAGGTGTAATAGGTTTTGTCAGGTCAGGGTGTAATCTATAACCTTCCAGCTTTCTTTTGCAAGTGTCTCATAATCAATCATATCGAAGGCCTTCTTGAAGTCAACAAAGACAGCATCACACAGTTTATCATCATTCGTATCAGATAGCCATTTCAGGCAAGGAGATGAGGAAATATTGATCTTCGCGATGTAAAACGAAATCACTAGCCTCTTCTTTACCCAGGTGCTCAGTAGAGACGTGGTTTTATTTTGTTAAAGTACAAAATATACACAAACCAGAAACAAAGAAAGAAAAAGCACCCAAAGGAAAAGCTGCAACACTTTCAGCATTTCATCCATGGTAAGAGAGGCTAAAGGAGGTCAAAAGAGTTACTCGAGACAGATTTCGTTGGTTGAAAGTCAGCCTTATCCAGATAATGTACAAAACATAGTTAATGAAAGATGATTAATTGCTATCTGTTGTTAATGAAAGATGATTAATTGCTATCTGTTGTTAATGAAAGATGATTACTTGTTTATCTTTTGTTAATAAAAGATGATTAATTGTTTATCTGTGTTAGTGAAAAATGATTTATGTGCTGTTAATGAAAGATGATTAATTGATTATCTGTTGTTAATGAAAGATGATTAACTGATTATCTGTTGTTAATGAAAGATGATTAATTTATTATCTACTGTACCTTTAGATGTTGGAGATCATGCTCCACCAAAGAGATGCGTTTACAAACAGCTCCGCTGTTTTTCTTTCCCATGTCGCTTGGTCTAGTCCGATATATTTTTCCTTGCCTGTATATTTTTCTTTTTCTGCAGAGTTTTCCAATGATCACGAGACATGCTTTCTGTCTTCTCATTAATTAAAAGTAGCGGAATGACTGATGGGTCAGCATAAGGCCGGTGTTGTCAGCCATAGAACTCTGATGGATGTATTGAGATACTGACAAGGAGATGGGAGCACTAATAGACGGGTCCGAACAGAAAAAAAAATTATGACAAATTCAAACTGTTCATCTGTCTTATTATGACAGGCCGAAAGAATTTTTATGACATTTCCTCAAAATTTCAACTACTTTTCGTTGGTTTGTAATCTGCGGTGTCATCTAACTCGTCTTTACTTGTCTGAAAATTTCTTTCGTTTGATATTTTGCAAGACAGATCGTGATATTTGTTTTGTTTTTTTTTTGGACAGTGTCCGCACAATCACACACCAGGAAAAATATCATCATCATCATCATGATCGTCGTCGTCATCATCATCGTCGTTATCATATCACGCCACGAAAGAAAGAATTTGGCCCCATCACATTCCTTACAAGAGGTTTTTTTTTTCAGTGCGAATCTGATCATTTCTTAGAATTTCTTTTCAGCGTACTTACGCTTTTGTCCATACATTTTTCTAAAATGTTCATACACTTTTTCTAAATGGTTCATACACTTTTTCTAAAATGTTCATACACTTTTTCTAAATGGTTCATACATTTTTTCTAAAATGTTCATACATTTTTTCTAAAATGTTCATACACTTTTTCTAAAATGTTCATACACTTTTTCTAAATGGTTCATACACTTTTTCTAAAATGTTCATACACTTTTTCTAAATGGTTCATACATTTTTTCTAAAATGTTCATACACTTTTTCTAAATGGTTCATACACTTTTTCTAAAATGTTCATACACTTTTTCTAAATGGTTCATACACTTTTTCTAAAATGTTCATACACTTTTTCTAAATGGTTCATACACTTTTTCTAAAATGTTCATACACTTTTTCTAAATGGTTCATACATTTTTTCTAAAAGGTTCATACATTTTTTCTAAAATGTTCATACACTTTTTCTAAATGGTTCATACACTTTTTCTAAATGGTTCATACACTTTTTCTAAATGGTTCATACACTTTTTCTAAATGGTTCATAAACTTTTTCTAAAATGTTCATACACTTTTTCTAAATGGTTCATACACTTTTTCTAAATGGTTCATACACTTTTTCTAAAATGTTCATACACTTTTTCTAAAATGTTCATACACTTTTTCTAAAATGTTCATACACTTTTTCTAAATGGTTCATACACTTTTTCTAAATGGTTCATACACTTTTTCTAAAATGTTCATACACTTTTTCTAAAATGTTCATACACTTTTTCTAAATGGTTCATACACTTTTTCTAAAATGTTCATACACTTTTTCTAAATGGTTCATACACTTTTTCTAAAATGTTCATACACTTTTTCTAAAATGTTCATACACTTTTTCTAAATGGTTCATACACTTTTTCTAAAATGTTCATACACTTTTTCTACATCCAAGTCTTTCTTCTACCGCTTAAATCTGTTTGTAAATAAAATAAAATAAGATACCTGCTTCTATGAATTTTTATTCCGACTCTTGTAGATTCGACTTTTTAAAACTTCAGCAAGATCCTATTATAAGCACCGGGTCAATTCCCAATTAAAAATGGCGGATGTGTTTACTATGAAGTTGTTTCTGGTGAGATTGGCATTGTTACAGTTAAAGTTGAAGAAAAAAAAACAAACAAACCGGACAAGAGAGATGGAGATGGATGGAAAACATTCAGAGATGGTCCGGTACAGTGTGAAAGCAAGCGACAGAGGGCTCTGTAGATCCATTACAGTTTGCCCCCCTCTAAGATTATTATATTGTAACTAATCTGGGTACATTTTCACCTGTGTCACAGGTGCGCTGTTCGCAGTTGCCTAGTTGGACTTAATGGTGGCACTGACCTGATGAAGATATATGAAAAGGGGGGGGGGGGAAGGAAGTACAAAATCATTTCTAATTGACTAGTGACTGGTTATAAAGAAGGTAAAAAAAAATCTATGCGGAGATGGAACAAGATGATGATGAGATCTCTTTTCCCCAAGTTTCTTTTCCAGGTGAGTTGTATTCGCTAAATCGGTTGCTTTTAGAAGATGGCCAGAAAGATCAATTTTAAACTTTCTTTTTTTAAACATCCATCACAAGCCGAATCTAATTAACAGTAAAATCTGTTACAGCGATAAATTGCTGCTCTTTATAGAGGCAGAAACCAATTTATTCATCCCCATAGTCTGGTCTGTTTACTTCATGTCTTACATTGTCTGTCTTGTTTGCCTGGCGTCTGTGAGACACATCTAATAGCTTCAGTAATGGTTGTTGCGTTACTGTGAAACAGAATCACTGAATCAAATGTTTGAATCACAATTCACCAAGTATTCAAACTAAAAAGGCTTTGATTGAATATCGGGCTCATTACCGTGCCAGTGGTTGGTTAGATCAGTGGTTGAGTTTCTCCGTATTAATGTTATCTTCGGTTCTTGCAAGCAGCAACATAGAGAACATATTAAACACACGAGAGCGGAGCTGGATAGTGAGTATGTTAGCAGGCTTTGCTCATTTCCCCCGAAATAGACCGAATAAGCTCCCTTTTTTTGCCGGATCTATCAACACTGAGAGCACATCGATCCTTTTCTTGCTGATCAGTTTCAAGTACTGGGACGGCCTTTTAGCAAGGTGGTATAGGAAAACCTACATTTTATGTCTTTTAGGGAAATCTTCCTACATGATGTTCTCAAACCTAAATATTTTAACAACAACAATCTCACTAGCTGCTTTCATTGAAATGTGTTTCTTTAAGTTTTTTTTTTCCTTCAGTGTTTTAGAAAAAAAAACTATTTTATAATATCTGGAAAAAAAAATCATTCATAATATCCTTAAAAAGTGAATCATAATATTTTTTTTATTTGGCGTGGCAGTTATATATCCCACATCTGGGATACCTGGTTGTTGCTGCTGTTTCTCTACGCAACTGAAAGATTTAACCACAAAAAAAAACTTTAACACGCGGGTACGGTTTCTTGAAAAATGACAGGTTATATAGGTAGAGATATTATACACTACTTCTTTGTGACTAGTGACAAAATTATGCCATGTTAAAGTAGTATGGGGTAGTTCGTGGTGTTTTCTTGTGGGTAGTTGGTCACATACCATTGGTGGATTAGGGTCACGAGTCATGCGCTGTTGGTGGTTTTATCGCGGGTCACGTACTATTGATGGATTAGAGTCGCGGGCAATCTTCCCTCTAAGCTGTGCGGCAAAAAAAGATCATGCCGCGCATGATATTTTATATGCTGTATAAAGAAATAGTAACTTTGCTACTTGGTTGTTTTATTTTATTTCTTTATTTTACTCTTTGCTATAGTAGAGTTGGTTTCTCTGCGAGTTTCCGTAACGATATCTTTTTTTCTTCCATCTGGAGTCGCCTCTAGATAGGTCCCAGGATAAGGTTGTTAGCCTTATGCCTAACTCCCGGTACAGGATATGTGACAGATCAAGCGGAATTCCGTTGATTTCTGCATGCCAGCGAGAGGGTTAAAAATACGTCCGCCATCTTGCACGTCACACTGGAAGAACTAGACAAGAAATTAGAGTCTTTTGAAAACAAACGCTTAAGGAAAATACTCGGCATCAAGTGGAACGAATTCAAGAACAATGCAGAGATAAGACAGATGACCGAACAACAACCAGTCTCATGGGTGATCAGGAAAAGGAGATGGACATATGTTGGTCACTTGATGAGAAGAAACGATCAGAGAATCTAAAAGTAAACACAACAGGCCAAATAAAAAGAGGCAGACCACGTGAAACTCTGAAGAGGACATTGTTGAGAGAGGCCAAATTAGCAGGCATACAATTCCTTGATGAGGTTGAAAGACTCACCGAAAACAGTAAAAATTGGCGAACTACTTTGCAAGCCCTATGTGACGTTTAACGGCACGGGAAGGATATAAGATATAGTATAGTTTGGCTGAAGAAAACTATGTTGGGGCTACATGAGTTTGTTTCAACGATTTTCTTTGAATTTTAGTATTTCTTGTATGAGTAACTTAAACTATGCTCTGTAATTTGATGCTATGGCGCACATTTGCACATGAAATATTTGTTTCTAATATATTTGAACACGGGTAGAAAATTGTGCACGCCAACTCCAAAACCCTAGAGGGATCAGTGGTCGCACTATTGCTGGTTTAGTTTCAGGTCATGTACTGTTGCTAGATTAGGGATGTGGATCATGTCCCATTGCTGGTTTACAATTGTGGATCATGCACTGTTGCTGGATTAGGGTCGCGGGCAATCTTCCCTCTAAGCTGTGCGGCAAAAAAAGATCATGCCGCGCATGATATTTTATATGCTGTATAAAGAAATAGTAACTTTGCTACTTGGTTGTTTTATTTTATTTCTTTATTTTACTCTTTGCTATAGTAGAGTTGGTTTCTCTGCGAGTTTCCGTAACGATATCTTTTTTTCTTCCATCTGGAGTCGCCTCTAGATAGGTCCCAGGATAAGGTTGTTAGCCTTATGCCTAACTCCCGGTACAGGATATGTGACAGATCAAGCGGAATTCCGTTGATTTCTGCATGCCAGCGAGAGCGTTAAAAATACGTCCGCCATCTTGCACGTCACACTGGAAGAACTAGACAAGAAATTAGAGTCTTTTGAAAACAAATGCTTAAGGAAAATACTCGGCATCAAGTGGAACGAATTCAAGAACAATGCAGAGATAAGACAGATGACCGAACAACAACCAGTCTCATGGGTTATCAGGAAAAGGAGATGGACATATGTTGGTCACTTGATGAGAAGAAACGATCAGAGAATCTAAAAGTAAACACAACAGGCCAAATAAAAAGAGGCAGACCACGTGAAACTCTGAAGAGGACATTGTTGAGAGAGGCCAAATTAGCAGGCATAAAATTCCTTGATGAGGTTGAAAGACTCACCGAAAACAGTAAAAATTGGCAAACTACTTTGCAAGCCCTATGTGACGTTTAACGGCACGGGAAGGATATAAGATATAGTATAGTTTGGCTGAAGAAAACTATGTTGGGGCTACATGAGTTTGTTTCAACGATTTTCTTTGAATTTTAGTATTTCTTGTATGAGTAACTTAAACTATGCTCTGTAATTTGATGCTATGGCTCACATTTGCACATGAAATATTTTTTTCTAATATATTTGAATACGGGTAGAAAATTGTGCACGCCAACTCCAAAACCCTAGAGGGATCAGTGGTCGCACTATTGCTGGTTTAGTTTCAGGTCATGTACTGTTGCTAGATTAGGGATGTGGATCATGTCCCATTGCTGGTTTACGGTTGTGGATCATGCACTGTTGCTGGATTAGGGTCGGAGATCATATAATGCTGTTGGATTAGAGTCACGTATCATCTGCCATTGCTGGTTTAGGATCACGGATCATGTGCCATTGCTGGTTTAGGGTCACTGATCATGTACCATTGCTGGTTTAGGGTCACGGATCATGTACCATTGCTGGTTTAGGGTCACGGATCATGTACCATTGCTGGCTTAAGGTAGCAGATCATGTACCATTGCTGGTTTAGGGTCACGGATCATGTACCATTGCTGGTTTAGGGTCACGGATCATGTACCATTGCTGGCTTAGGGTAGCAGATCATGTACCATTGCTGGTTTAGGGTCACGGATCATGTACCATTGCTGGTTTAGGGTCACGGATCATGTAGCATTGCTGGTTTAGGATCACGTATCATGAACCATTGCTGGTTCAGGGTCACGGATCATGTACCACTGCTGGTTTAGGGTCGCAGATCATGTACCATTGCTGGTTTAGGGTCACGGGCAATCTTCCCTCTAAGCTGTGCGGCAAAAAAAGATCATGCCGCGCATGATATTTTATATGCTGTATAAAGAAATAGTAACTTTGCTACTTGGTTGTTTTATTTTATTTCTTTATTTTACTCTTTGCTATAGTAGAGTTGGTTTCTCTGCGAGTTTCCGTAACGATATCTTTTTTTCTTCCATCTGGAGTCGCCTCTAGATAGGTCCCAGGATAAGGTTGTTAGCCTTATGCCTAACTCCCGGTACAGGATATGTGACAGATCAAGCGGAATTCCGTTGATTTCTGCATGCCAGCGAGAGCGTTAAAAATACGTCCGCCATCTTGCACGTCACACTGGAAGAACTAGACAAGAAATTAGAGTCTTTTGAAAACAAATGCTTAAGGAAAATACTCGGCATCAAGTGGAACGAATTCAAGAACAATGCAGAGATAAGACAGATGACCGAACAACAACCAGTCTCATGGGTTATCAGGAAAAGGAGATGGACATATGTTGGTCACTTGATGAGAAGAAACGATCAGAGAATCTAAAAGTAAACACAACAGGCCAAATAAAAAGAGGCAGACCACGTGAAACTCTGAAGAGGACATTGTTGAGAGAGGCCAAATTAGCAGGCATAAAATTCCTTGATGAGGTTGAAAGACTCACCGAAAACAGTAAAAATTGGCAAACTACTTTGCAAGCCCTATGTGACGTTTAACGGCACGGGAAGGATATAAGATATAGTATAGTTTGGCTGAAGAAAACTATGTTGGGGCTACATGAGTTTGTTTCAACGATTTTCTTTGAATTTTAGTATTTCTTGTATGAGTAACTTAAACTATGCTCTGTAATTTGATGCTATGGCTCACATTTGCACATGAAATATTTTTTTCTAATATATTTGAATACGGGTAGAAAATTGTGCACGCCAACTCCAAAACCCTAGAGGGATCAGTGGTCGCACTATTGCTGGTTTAGTTTCAGGTCATGTACTGTTGCTAGATTAGGGATGTGGATCATGTCCCATTGCTGGTTTACAATTGTGGATCATGCACTGTTGCTGGATTAGGGTCGGAGATCATATAATGCTGTTGGATTAGAGTCGCGTATCATCTGCCATTGCTGGTTTAGGATCACGGATCATGTACCATTGCTGGTTTAGGGTCACGGATCATGTACCATTGCTGGTTTAGGGTCACGGATCATGTACCATTGCTGGTTTAGGGTCACGGATCATGTACCATTGCTGGCTTAAGGTAGCAGATCATGTACCATTGCTGGTTTAGGGTCACGGATCATGTACCATTGCTGGTTTAGGGTCACGGATCATGTACCATTGCTGGCTTAGGGTAGCAGATCATGTACCATTGCTGGTTTAGGGTCACGGATCATGTACCATTGCTGGTTTAGGGTCACGGATCATGTAGCATTGCTGGTTTAGGATCACGTATCATGAACCATTGCTGGTTCAGGGTCACGGATCATGTACCACTGCTGGTTTAGGGTCGCAGATCATGTACCATTGCTGGTTTAGGGTCACGGATCATGTACTATTGCTGGATTAGGGCCATGGATCATGTATCATTGCTGGTTTAGGGTCGCAGATCATGTACCATTGCTGGTTTAAGATCACGGATCATGTACCATTGCTGGTTTAGGGTCACGGATCATGTACCATTGTTGGTTTAGGGTAGCAGATCATGTATCATTGCTGGTTTAGAGTCACGGATCATGTACCATTGCTGGTTTAGGATCACGAATCATGAACCATTGCGGGTTTAGGGTCACGGATCATGTACCATTGCGGCTTTAGGGTCACGGATCATGTACCATTGCTGGTTTAGGGTCACAGATCATGTACCATTGCTGGTTTAGGGTCACAGGTCATGTATCATTGCTGTTTTAGGGTCACAGATCATGTATCATTGCTGGTTTAGTGTCGCAGATCATGTATCATTGCTGGTTTAGTGTCGCAGATCATGTATCATTGCTGTTTTAGGGTACGGATCATGTATAACTGCTGTTTTAGGGTCACGGATAATGTATCATTGCTGGTTTAGGGTCGCAGATCATGTATCATTGCTGGTTTAAGGTCACGGATCATGTATCATTGCTGGTTTAGGGTCACGGATCATGTATCATTCCTGGTTTATGGTCACGGATCATGTAGCATTGCTGGTTTAGGGTCACGGATCATGTATCATTGCTGTTTTAGGGTCACGGATCATGTATCATTGCTGTTTTAGGGTCACGGATCATGTATCATTGCTGGTTTAGGGTCGCAGATCATGTATCATTGCTGGTTTAGGGTCACGGATCGTGTATCATTGCTGGTTTAGTGTCACGGATCATGTATCATTGCTGGTTTAGTGTCACGGGTCATACTTTTGCTGGTTTATGGTCACGGCTCATGTACCATTGCTGGTTTAGGGTCACGGGTCATGTACCATTGCTGGTTTAAGATCACGGATCATGTACCATTGCTGGTTTAAGATCACGGGTCATGTATCATTGCTGGTTTAGGGTCACGGGTCATGTACCATTGCTGGTTTAAGATCACGGATCATGTACCATTGCTAGTTTAAGATCACGGGTCATGTATCATTGCTGGTTTAAGATCACGGGTCATGTACCGTTGCTGGTTTAGGGTCACGGATCATGTACCATTACTGGTTTAGGGTCAAGGGTCATGTACCATTGCTGGTTTAAGATCACGGATCATTTACTATTGCTAGTTTAAGATCACGGGTCATGTACCATTGCTGGTTTAAGAACACGTATCACGTACCATTGCTGGTTTAAGATCATGGATCATGTACCATTGCTGGTTGAAGATCACGGATCATGTATCATTGCTGGATTAGGGACACGGATTATGTACCACTGCTGGTTTAAGATCACGGATCATGTATCATTGCTGGTTTAGGGTCACGGGTCATGTACCATTGCTGGTTTAAGATCACGGATCATGTACCATTGCTGGTTTAAGATCACGGATCATGTACCATTGCTGGATTAGGGCCACGGATCATGTACCATTGCTGGTTTAAGATCACGGATCATGTACTATTGCTAGTTTAAGATCACGGGTCATGTACCATTGCTGGTTTAAGAACACGTATCACGTACCATTGCTGGTTTAAGATCATGGATCATGTACCATTGCTGGTTGAAGATCACGGATCATGTATCATTGCTGGATTAGGGACACGGATCATGTACCACTGCTGGTTTAAGATCACGGATCATATTTCATTGCTGGTTTAGGGTCACGGGTCATGTACCATTGCTGGTTTAAGATCACAGATCATGTACCATTGCTGGTTTAAGATCACGGATCATGTACCATTGCTGGATTAGGGCCACAGATCATGTACCATTGCTGGTGTAAGATCACGGATCATGTACCATTGCTGGTTTAAGATCACGGATCATGTAACATTGCTGGTTTAAGATCACAAATCATGTACCATTGGTGGTTTAAGATCACGGATCATGTACCATTGCTGGTTTAAGATCACGGGTCATGTACCATTGCTGGTTTAGGGTCACGGATCGTGTACCATTGCTGGTTTAGGGTCACGGATCATGTATCATTGCTGGCTTAGGGTAGCAGGTCATGTACAATTGCTGGTTTAGGGTCACGGATCATGTACCATTGCTGGTTTAGGGTCACGGATCAGGTAGCATTGCTGGTTTAGGATCACGGATCATGAACCATTGCTGGTTCAGGGTCACGGATAATGTACCACTGCTGGTTTAGGATCGCAGATCATGTACCATTGCTGGTTTAGGGACACGGATCATGTACCATTGCTGGATTAGGGCCACGGATCATGTATCATTGCTGGTTTAGGGTCGCAGATCATGTACCATTGCTGGTTTAAGATCACGGATCATGTACCATTGCTGTATTAGGGCCACGGATCATGTATCATTGCTGGTTTAAGATCACGGATCATGTACCACTGCTTGTTTAAGATCACGGATCATGTACCATTGCTGGTTTAAGATCACGGATCATGTACTATTGCTGGTTTAGGGTCACCGATCATGTAGCATTGCTGGTTTAGGGTCACAGATCATGTACCATTGCTGGTTTAGGGTCACGGATCATCTAGCATTGCTGGTTTAAGATCACGGATCATGTACCATTGCTGGTTTAGGGTCACGGATCATGTACCATTGTTGGCTTAGGGTAGCAGATCATGTATCATTGCTGGTTTAGAGTCACGGATCATGTACCATTGCTGGTTTAGGATCACGGATCATGAACCATTGCGGGTTTAGGGTCACGGATCATGTACCATTGCTGGTTTAGGGTCGCAGATCATGTATCATTGCTGGTTTAGGGTCACAGATCATGTATCATTGCTGGTTTAGGGTCGCAGATCATGTATCATTGCTGTTTTAGGGTCACGGATCATGTTTCATTGCTGGTTTAAGGTCACGGATCATGTATCATTGCTGGTTTAGGGTCGCAGATCATGTATCATTGCTGGTTTAGGGTCACGGATCATGTACCATTGCTGGTTTAGGGTCACGGATCATGTACCATTTCTGGTTTAGGGTCACGGATCATGTACCATTGCTGGATTAGGGTCACGGGTCATGTATCATTGCTGGTGTGGGGTCGCTTTATAAAAATGAAGATTGGGACTCTCGGCCTTACAGTGTCAGTTAATTTGTTTTTACAATCTTCACACAAAAGTGAGCGACTAGATTGGGTCTATACTAAAGTGAAGAACTGAAAATTCATCTTCATAAAGGCCAGAGACTGCACCATCATCTTCATAAAGGCCAGAGACCGCACCAACATCTTCATAAGAGCCAGAGACTGCACCATCATCTTCATAAAGGCCAGAGACTGCATCAACATTTTCATAAAAGTTACAGTAGATGCAAAACATTCATTACATTTAAAATAAAATGTAAGAGTAAAACCAGGCCGTAAAACTGGACAACCAGTTAGTCTAGACGTGGCACTGCCCCAAGACTGTCCTGCAGCAAAAGACAGACATGTCACACTAATTATCAAGGTCAGCGACAACGCCTGGACAAGACCGCCCTGAAAAGTCTTCCTGCCCGACGAGAGAAGGAATCCATATTTTTTTCCAAGATGGTGGATTGACCTTACTAATAGGTCTTTTTTCTTGAGTCCACCCACGCAAGCTACTAACCTGTCCAAACATTCCGGAACCTTACCAGTGGGTTAAAGTTGTGCTTTTTTTTAAAAAAAAAAGCTTTCAGTTGCGGAGAGAAATAGGAGCAGCAGCCAGATGTGCCAGATGTGGGATATATATCTGCCAGGCCGTGTCTAGTGCGGGCATATATATCAAGCATCCCAAGATTGCCCAAGATGTATTTTGGTTGTTAAGGACCACTGTTTGTTTAAACCCTGTGTCTGCTTAATGTTATTACCCTGGCAACACATGCACACGCGTACACGCAAACACACTGACCACTGAACTACAAACTGCAGTTAAATGACGCCAATGTCTGTTGCCGAGACTCGGTGCGTTATAAAACTCGCTTACATTCACATACCACAGAAATTACCTCTTCCCCGCCATGCCGATCGTTAATTGGTTTATCGTGCCAGGCCGACATAAACCAGTATTACTGGATGCTTGTGAGAATTGAACAAGAAATAAACAGATGGAACAGAAATTGGAAGCTGCAGAGACGTGCTTTATGTACGAGGCCGGAACATAGAACTTGGATGGCCAGATATCCTCACAAGTTGCAGAGCATGGGACACTGATTAAGTAAAAAAAAAAACTCTTCAAAAAGGCATGAGACGTTAGAGAACCTGGCCATCACATAAAAATTTCAGAGAAAAGAAAGAAAGTTTGGCTCTGAATAGAAAAAAAAAAATATCTGAATGTGCTGACAAACTGGCAGCTGATCTTGCGAGACATATTAATGATTGTAAATAATAAGGAATTCCCGAATTCCCAGCCGGGGGGGGGGGGTTTGGGGGTTTCCAGTACCACCACATCAAAATGACCCTGGCGTCCACCCAGGCTCTAAGTACTTGTATCTGAAAAACTTGGAAAGGTAAATGCGTCCAGGCGTGATACTGACCACATCACTTTTTCATGTTCCTTTGGTCTTGAAAATGCGGGCCAAACATATCATGTACCATTGCTGGTTTAGGGTCACGGATCATCTAGCATTGCTGGTTTAAGATCACGGATCATGTACCATTGCTGGTTTAGGGTCACGGATCATGTACCATTGTTGGCTTAGGGTAGCAGATCATGTATCATTGCTGGTTTAGAGTCACGGATCATGTACCATTGCTGGTTTAGGATCACGGATCATGAACCATCGCGGGTTTAGGCTCACGGATCATGTACCATTGCTGGTTTAGGGTCACGGATCATGTATCATTGCTGGTTTATTGTCGCAGATCATGTATCATTGCTGTTTTAGGGTCACGGATCATGTATCATTGCTGGTTTTAGTGTCACGGATCATGTATCTTTGCTGGTTTAGGGTCACGGATCATGTATCATTGCTGGTTTAGGGTCACGGATCATGTACCATTTCTGGTTTAGGGTCACGCATCATGTACCATTGCTAGATTACGGTCACGGGTCATGTATCATTGCTGGTGTGGGGTCGCTTTAAAAAAATGAAGATTGAGATTCTCGGCCTTACAGTATCAGTTAATTTGTTTTTACAATCTTCACACAAAAGTGAGCGACTAGTTTGGGTCTATACTAAAGTGGAGAACTGAAAATTCATTTTCATAAAGGCCAGAGACTGCACCATCATCTTCATAAAGGTCAGAGACCGCACCAACATCTTCATAAAGGTCAGAGACTGCATCAACATTTTCATAATAGTTACAGTAGATGCAAAACATTCATTACATTTAAAATAAAATGTAAGAGTAAAACCAGGCCGTAAAACTGGACAACCAGTTAGTCTAGACGTGGCACTGCCCCAAGACTGTCCTGCAGCAAAAGACAGACATGTCACACTAATTATCAAGGTCAGCGACAACGCCTGGACAAGACCGCCCTGAAAAGTCTTCCTGCCCGACGACTGAAGGAATCCATATTTTTTTCCAAGATGGTGGATTGACCTTACTAATAGGTCTTTTTTCTTGAGTCCACCCACGCAAGCTACTACCCGTGTCCAAACATTCCGGAACCTTACCAGTGGGTTAAAGTTGTGCTTTTTTTTTTAAAAAAAAGCTTTCAGTTGCGGAGAGAAATAGGAGCAGCAGCCAGATGTGCCAGATGTGGGATATATATCTGCCAGGCCGTGTCTAGTGCGGGCATATATTTCAAGCATCCCAAGATTGCCCAAGATGTATTTTGGTTGTTAAGGACCACTGTTTGTTTAAACCCTGTGTCTGCTTAATGTTATTACCCTGGCAACACATGCACACGCGTACACGCAAACACACTGACCACTGAACTACAAACTGCAGTTAAATGACGCCAATGTCTGTTGCCGAGACTCGGTGCGTTATAAAACTCGTTTACATTCACATACCACAGAAATTACCTCTTCCCCGCCATGCCGATCGTTAATTGGTTTATCGTGCCAGGCCGACATAAACCAGTATTACTGGATGCTTGTGAGAATTGAACAAGAAATAAACAGATGGAACAGAAATTGGAAGCTGCAGAGACGTGCTTTATGTACGAGGCCGGAACATAGAACTTGGATGGCCAGATATCCTCACAAGTTGCAGAGCATGGGACACTGATTAAGTAAAAAAAAAAAAAAACTCTTCAAAAAGGCATGAGACGTTAGAGAACCTGGCCATCACATAAAAATTTCAGAGAAAAGAAAGAAAGTTTGGCTCTGAATAGAAAAAAAAAAATATCTGAATGTGCTGACAAACTGGCAGCTGATCTTGCGAGACATATTAATGATTGTAAATAATAAGGAATTCCCGAATTCCCAGCCGGGGGGGGGGGGTTTGGGGGTTTCCAGTACCACCACATCAAAATGACCCTGGCGTCCACCCAGGCTCTAAGTACTTGTATCTGAAAAACTTGGAAAGGTAAATGCGTCCAGGCGTGATACTGACCACATCACTTTTTCATGTTCCTTTGGTCTTGAAAATGCGGGCCAAACATATCTTCCCCAATAATCCTTCATGGGATGGAAAGAGGGATTTTATCTTTACCTCTACATAATGAGGAAACTTTTATTGCAAAAAATCTTTCGGCGCGACATCTGAAAGATGAATGAATGAGATCGACGTCTGTTTTTTTTTCAAATGAATTTTCAACTTGTCCTTTTGCAACTGATGATAGTGACGAGGATCTTACAACAAAACAAGGAGTCGGACAGTTAGTGGGTCACACTGGTGCACTATGGATCCTGGACTGGATGAGAAACCACAATCACAGGGAACATATTGTTTCTTTTGTTTTTTTAATTTATTTTTCTGAAGAGACGCAAAATTCTCCTTCCATGGGCAGAGAGATATGAGATATGATACAGCCTTTCTCACTAGCAGTCTTTGGAGATATGATAGTATGATAGTGTTACCATCCTTGGCTCATTGGCAGTCCTTGGCGATATGATATTCTGATTGTCTTACTAACCTTGGCTCATTGGCAGTCCTTGGAGATATGATATTCTGATTGTCTTACTAACCTTGGCTCATTGGCAGTCCTTGGAGATATGATATTCTGATTGTCTTACTAACCTTGGCTCATTGGCAGTCCTTGGAGATATGATATTCTGATTGTCTTACTAACCTTGGCTCATTGGCAGTCCTTGGAGATATGATAGTATGATAGTATTACCAACCTTGGCTCATTGGCAGTCCTTGGAGATATGGTAGAATGATAGTCTTACTAACCTTGGCTCATTGGCAGTCCTTGGAGATATGGTAGAATGATAGTCTTACCAACCTTGGCTCATTGGCAGTCCTTGGAGATATGGTAGTATGATAGTCTTACTAACTATGGCTCATTGGCAGTCCTTGGAGATATGATATTCTGATTGTCTTACTAACCTTGGCTCATGATATTCTGATTGTCTTACTAACCTTGTCTCATTGGCAGTCCTTGGAGATATGATATTCTGATTGTCTTACTAACCTTGGCTCATTGGCAGTCCTTGGAGATATGATAGTATGATAGTCTTACCAACCTTTGCTCATTGGCTCTAATTTCTCTGTCCTTTTCTTAGCTACCAGACACAGAAATCACAAACAAAATAGATGGATATTTCCTAGAATAGATATTGTCCTATAATAGATATTGTCCTAGAATAAATATTGTCCTATAATAGATATTATTCTAGAATAGATAGCGTCCTAGAATAGACTAGAAGGGGAAAAGACTCACATTTTAAGAAAGTATTATAAACTATAAAAGACGAACAAAACTGAAATAAGGAGCAGAATAGCCCGGGTCAAGCCAGCATTTATGAAAATGAAAAACATACTACGCAATAAAGCTCTGTCGATGAGCACCAGAAAGAGAGTTATTCAGTGTTACATCGCACCTGTATATGGATGCGAGGCATATGAAGACGTATGGGGACTGGGCCGGTATGTTACTGTACTGAAAGTGTCGGGCACTTGTGAAGCCGGCCGTGTCGCGTCGTGCTGCCTTTGTGCACGTGGACACCAGATTTTGCATTCATCTTTTTTTGGATTAGCTAAACACAATCTCCAGCCATGCTTCTCTTTCAGGCTCGTATAAAACCTCACTTTACCAACCAACTGGTACAGACATCAAGCAAGTCCTGGGTAAACTTGACATGGGGATTTTATTCATGGAACTGATGATGATGCTGATGGGAATGGCAATAATCCGACTGCCGGCAGGTTACCCCTGCCATGTGGCGAGTCCATTCTTACTACAAAGATATAACGTCCATATATTCCACAGAGACAATCACACAAAGCGTTCACATTCAGGCGAAGACTCCAATCGCTCGGGTTTTCTCCCACAATTCTCAGTCACGGGATTCTCAAACCACGTGACCTTCTCTTTCACAATAAAGCCTCATAAGGCGAGAAATGCCCCTTCTATTAAAAAACAACAAACACAACAACAACAACAACAACAACAATTGTCTCCAATATACTGGAAGCAGAGGAGATGTGGTACATAAGAAAAATGATGAGAATGCCATGGACAGCCAAGAAAATAAATGAAGGGGTTCTAAATGAGGTTGAGAAAAGAAGAGAAATTATGACAAGATTTTGAACACGACAGTCTAGATATGTAGGACATATTTTAAGAAGAGGCAGACTGGAACACATTGTGACAACAGGAAAACTGGAGGGGAAAAAGGGACATGGAAAGATAAAGAAACAAGATACTTGACGGACTAAAAAAAAGAGTGGCACGGGGCATGGTCCAAAACCCAGCTTATAGACAGAGCAAAGGACAGGTGGTTGTGGAAATCAATGACCACCAACGCATGGACCAGAGAAAGGAAGAGAGAGAGAGAGAGAGAGAGAGACGAACATAAAAATCGAAGATGAAGAAATCCGATAATAGGAGAAGCTCTCAAGACTAACGTGATTAATTTTATGATTATTATTATGACTATTACTGTACAGCGAGGTGCATTAAGCCATCAGAGGCAATTACTACTGAGTATTAAGAGTATTAATATATATTATGCCTCTTATGCAGAAAGAGTTTCTTAACTTCGGTCTCTGTAATAACAGAAAACAAAACAAACAACAGCAACAACAACAACAATTGTCTCCAATATACTGGAAGCAGAGGAGATGTGGTACATAAGAAAAATGATGAGAATGCCATGAACAGCCAAGAAAATGAATGAAGGGGTTCTAAATGAGGTTGAGAAAAGAAGAGAAATTATTACAAGATTTTGAACACGACAGACTAGATATGTAGGACATATTTTAAGAAGAGGCAGACTGGAACACCTTGTGACAACAGGAAAACTGGAGGGGAAAAAGGGACATGGAAAGATAAAGAAACAAGATACTTGACGGACTAAAAAAAAGAGTGGCACGGGGCATGGTCCAAAACCCAGCTTATAGACAGAGCAAAGGACAGGCGGTTGTGGAAATCAATGACCACCAACGCATGGACCAGAGAAAGGAAGAGAGAGAGAGAGAGAGAGAGAGAGAGAGAGACGAACATAAAAATCGAAGATGAAGAAATCCGATAATAGGAGAAGCTCTCAAGACTAACGTGATTAATTTTATGATTATTATTATGACTATTACTGTACAGCGAGGTGCATTAAGCCATCAGAGGCAATTACTACTGAGTATTAAGAGTATTAATATATATTATGCCTCTTATGCAGAAAGAGTTTCTTAACTTCGGTCTCTGTAATAACAGAAAACAAAACAAACAACAGCAAACAACAACAAAATTATACCAATCTACACTTTGTCTAATCATGGAAGAGGAATCGCTGCTCCCACAGAGAAATGTTTAGGTCTTAGAAAGGTCTTCAACCAGAATGTTCTTAGTTTATTTGTATGATTTTTAAAAAGGGCTTACTCTGTGTGTAGTACCAAAGTACTAATAGTTTGAATAGTTTGCTTAAACTCTTTGTTTGCTGTTTCTTATTTTTGTCTAATTAAACTCCTTGCTGTTTCTTACTTTTGTCTACTTGAACACCTTGTTATTTCTTACATTTGTCCACTTAAACTCCTTGTTATGTCTTACATTTGTCTTCTTAAACTCCTTGTTATTTCTTACATTTATCTACTTAAACTCCTTGTTATTTCTTACATTTGTCTACTTAAACTCCTTGTTATTTCTTACATTTGTCTACTTAAACTCCTTGTTATTTCTTACATTTGTCTTCTTAAACTCCTTGTTATTTCTTACATTTATCTACTTAAACTCCTTGTTATTTCTTACATTTGTCTACTTAAACTCCTTGTTATTTCTTACATTTGTCTACTTAAACTCCTTGCTATTTCTTAATTTCGTCTACCGGAACTTTATTTCATTTATCTGTGCTGGTGCTCATACAAACCTTCCGTGAGTATGTGTCCCTAGTTTTGTCTCAAGACGTTTCTAATTAGCATATCGTCCTAAATCCATCTTTAATGTCTTTACTCAATCTTATTTTGGACCGCCGTATTCTTCGGTCAGAAGGTGCAAGTCCTATGACTTATTATCTACCTGAACTAGATAAATAATGACCACGTGTCCAAACCACTTCAGTCTTGGCTTTCTTTCTGTATATACTAGAATGGTTTTGCTGTACTGTGTTTGCGATCTCGTCATTTCTCGTACATTCTCTCAGGATCTTGTATAAACACGACCAATCACACAAGGATCGTTAAGGCCAAAGCGGCAAATCAAATGTCCTGTGTGCAGGAGCGTGTACGAGTATGAGCTGGGGGTTGGAGAGATCTATTGATAGAAGAGCACATACAGAACAATGCACAGGAATTAGACGTAAAAGCGGGTATTGTGAATTGAGCACCAACTAGTTAAAGAAAAATTGAAAGGGAACAACAAAAGTGACGACAGAAAAGAGTCGCCCGGGGCACACTTGATCGCTTGGTGACTACGGGGTCAAGGAGGACGCTTGGAGAATAAGGGGTCAAGGAGGACGCTTGGAGACTAAGGGGTCAAGGAGGACGCTTGGAGACTAAGGGGTCAAGGAGGACGCTTGGAGACTAAGGGGTCAAGGAGGACGCTTGGAGACTAAGGGGTCAAGGAGGACGCTTGGAGACTAAGGGGTCAAGGAGGACGCTTGGAGACTAAGGGGTCAAGGAGGACGCTTGGAGACTAAGGGTTCAAGGAGGACGTTTGGAGGCTTAAGGGTTCAAGGAGAACACTTGGAGACTAAGGGGTCAAGGAGGACGCTTGGAGACTAAGGGGTCAAAGAGGACGCTTGGATACTAAGGGGTCAAGGAGGACGCTTGGAGACTAGGGGTTCAAGGAGGACGTTTGGAGGCTTAAGGGTTCAAGGAGAACGCTTGGAGACTAAAGGGACAAGGAGGACGCTTGGAGACTAAAGGGACAAGGAGGACGCTTGGAGACTAAAGGGACAAGGAGGACGCTTGGAGACTAAAGGGGGAGGACGCTTGGAGACTAAAGGGACAAGGAGGACGCTTGGAGACTAAAGGAACAAGGAGGACGCTTGGAGACTAAAGGGGCAAGGAGGACGCTTGGAGACTAAAGGAACAAGGAGGACGCTTGGAGACTAAAGGGACAAGGAGAACGCTTGGAGACTAAAGGAACAAGGAGGATGAAGCGGTACAGAGAGACATGGGCAGAAAGAAGGGGGACTGGAAGGGTGACCCGATCAACAAGACAGAGAGATAGACAAACAAGGCCAGGAGACCCACGCGTAGACGGGAGGAAAATATAATTGTGTAGAATTTGATGAATGTTAAGAAATGATGGATCAATAAAAACATTGGAAAACTTGACAAGGATCAAGTACGTCTTTCCATTCGGTATTTGTTGGGAGAAGTTGATTCGTTGAGTTGTTGAGAACAGTTGAATGTTGAAGGACACCATCAGTAGTTAAGAAGCTGAGTTTGTGGAGTTGTTAAGGACAGTTAAAGCATACCCACGACCACCACGCAACATCCGTGTGAAATAGGTCGCTCACCTGCCACAGATGCACCCGCAGTGAGGCGGGTGGTACACGCTCGGTCCCCGCCGAATTTAGAACGACAGTGCACCGATTCTATGGTCAAAAATTCCGCTTTTAATCTGCATGAAATATTTTTTTTCACATTTCACATACTTCAAAGGCGAGTCATTTCTTTTTATATGAGGTAGGTGCCATCAGCCTATGAGAGCTTGGTAAATATGGCCAAACAGATTATTTTAAAAAGAATGATCATATTACAGTCTCCAGTGCAGTCACGCGAAGGAGCGTTAAGATCTAGTAACAGCGGCAGAGAAAATGATCAACTTTTGTGTGGTCATTCTTTCAGTCTGATCACTTTTCTGAAGAAAGTTATGTTGTGGGGTGGTGGGGGTCGGGGAGTGGAGGGTCGGTAGGAGATGTCCATAGGGGAATAAAGAAACAAAGTGAAAGACCACAGGCAAAAGGAATGGATATTGTCTTACAATGGAGGGGAAGGGAAAACACACACACACACACACACACACACACATTTTATGGGCATGTTATAACTATAAAGGACCAACATAAAAAATCCAAGATGAAGAAACCCGATAATAGGAGATGCTTCCATGACTAAATATTATTATTATTATTATTATTATTATTATTATTATTATGACTTCTAATAATATGTCCAGGAAATTATGACTGCCTTTTTTTCTTATCATTTCAACTAGTTTTCTTTGTTCTAAAACTTCTTTGAGGACCTCTTCGTTTGTTTTGTTTTTTTTTCTGTCTGGCCAGGCTATTTGTTGCATCTTCCTCCAAAACCACATCTCTGTTGCTTCCAGTTTCTTCGCCATCTTTTTTATTGACTGCCCAAGTGTCTCAAACATAAAACAATACTGACTCTATATAGCACTACAGTGCTCTTTTGTTCAGATTTAGGGACGCTTTCGTATTTGTTATTATCTTCTTCATGTCATAATAACCTGCCTTTACCTTACATCTTCTCATGCTTGAAGACGCTGACACAAGTAAATAAATTCACTTACATTTGAACATAAATAACTGCTGATAGCAAGTGCACAAATGACATATAAAACAGGTCATCATATTAACAAGAAGATAATTTAATAATTTTGTTCAAGGTAACACATGGCAAGAATAGAGAGAAATGGGGGCGTGTCTTGTATTAGATTAATTCCCAGTACCTATGTGACTGAAAGTACTGAGATTATTTGCCAGTACCTTTGTGATTGAAAATACTGAGATTATTTGCCAGTACCTATGTGACTGAAAGTACTGAGATTATTTGCCAGTACCTTTGTGACTGAAAATACTGAGATTATTTGCCAGTGACTCTGTGACTGAAAGTAATCAGATTAAATTGCCAGTGCCACTGTGACTGAAAGTACTGAGATTATTTGCCATTGCCCCTGTGACTGAAAGTACTGAGATTATTTGCCAGTACCTTTGTGATTGAAAATACTGAGATTATTTGCCAGTACCTTTGTGACTGAAAGTACTGAGATTATTTGCCATTGCCCCTGTGACTGAAAGTACTGAGGTTATTTGCCATTGCCTCTGTGACTGAAAGTACTGAGATTATTTGCCATTGCCCCTGTGACTGAAAGTACTGAGGTTATTTGCCATTGCCCCTGTGACTGAAAGTACTGAGGTTATTTGCCATTGCCCCTGTGACTGAAAGTACTGAGGTTATTTGCCATTGCCCCTGTGACTGAAAGTACTTCCGACGTCTGAGATATCTTATTAATTCATACTAGGCCTACAGGTTATTAAATAATTTGACAACAAAGATGTTTTATTTCTCATACTTGTCCCATTCTCTTTGTCTGCGTTTTCATCTCTTTACTTTTCAAAACTCGTTAATTTAAATCGTTAATATAGGGAGGGTGGAGGAAACGAAGGTAAATACATCTGCAGTGGCAAGCGGGTGTTGTTCCAGATTTAGGAATCTGAAGGAAGGATGAAGATGAAGTTCTGGGCTTCAGACCTTTGGACATTTCGCAACATGAGCATGACGATTGTCACGCTGGCCCGCCCAGTTCCCTGGAAGTTGATCCTTTCTTTGTACCGCTCTGCTGGTATGACAGCAAGCTCCTAATTGATGGGAGATAAGCAGTATTGATATTCAGGAAGCAATTAACGAGTGAATACCCTTGGTTGAAAGGCAGCTTAGGTAAAAGTGTAGGCAAGGGTCTTGAGATAAACGTGCACTATGAAAACTGAGTGGACAAAGTTATGGTATAAATACCACTCAATATTAGATTATGTATTTTGGCCAAACACCATAAGAAATAACATCTTATTAGCAGAAATGCAGATGAAACCACTGACAACAATTATTGAGGAAAGACACTGGCGATGGTTGGGACATGTGCTCCGAATGACTGACAACTCACTACCAAAAATAGCACTAAGATGGACACCACAGGGGAACAGAAGTAAGGGTAGACCAAAAGAGACATGGAGAAGAACAACAGAAAGGATATTGAGCAATAGAGGGCTCACCTGGGCAAGAGCAGAAAAAAAGGCGAAGGACAGGCATTTGTGGAAAACCCTTGCGGAAGCCCCATGTGCCCTGGGCACTTAAGGTTCAGAGAGAGAGAGAGAGATTAGATTATGTGATGGAGCCTTACTTTTTTTGGAAAAGAGACCCTTACTTGTTTTGGAGAGCATTACTATGTTTTTGTTAGGAGAATGTCTTGTTTTGGATAGAGTTTTTCGGTAGTAACAGTTTTTGGTAGAGGCAGTTTAGGTTAAGATGAAGTGGTTAGTTTTGAGACCGTTTGAGGAGTTTTGTTGTTAGAGGAGCTTTTTCTGTTGGAATCTCTGTAAGTATGTCTTTGTTGTTGTTGTTGTTGTTGTTGTTGTAAGTAAATTGTAAGGTTTCTTCCGACATGGCTTTGAATATTTCACTCCAGGAACTGTCATTGTATTTGTCTTTCCAGCCTGATGAGCTAGGTTTCCATCCTCATAATATCATCTATCATTTTACCAATTAATAAAGTGGTATTCAGTATTTTTAACGCAGTAGGTTTGTTTAGTTTCTCGTGGAATGTTATATGACGTTGAAGCTGACTGACAGCAGGTTTCTATGTAGTACAGGTATTACCTGGTGCTCTGCTGTAGTGTTGTGGAGAGCCTGGTGTTCTTGTTGTGTTGCGGTGCGAATAGTTAAGCAACAGATTTGGCAAACTTGACTCAACATCGAAGCAACTGTAAAATGGCAACAAGAAGAGAAAGTAACAAGAAAATAACAGTTTAAGCAGAGACACACCCTGTAAAAGATTCAGTCCAGTCTTTTAACTCAACTCTGGCACTCGGATCAGATAACATATATTTTCCTTCAATGGCTTCTTCATTCCTTGGGAGCAGAAGATTTCTGGCTGCTCCTGAATAAACCTCTGAACCGCTTCCTTAATCCCATCGTCAGAGGTGAACCTCCGATGCGTAATGGCCACCGCCACACATCATATTCACACACCTTGCTAACTGTTTTCCTTTCTCACCTCTGACAGGTGGAAAAAACACAGTTTACTGCTGGGGTCCCACCCTGTCAACTTCGACATAGAGTTCCTTACGGCTGTCCCAGAAGTGGACAACTTTGTTGCCTTGGACGATCTGGAGCTTGTGGACTGCGAGCCCGGTAGGTTGCCGCCGATCTTTGCTGCCTAGAGTTACTGTTCTTGGGTCAGTGGCTAGGAATATCTATCTATCTATCTATCTATCTATCTATCTATCTATCTATCTATCTATCTATCTATCTATCTATCTATCTATCTATCTATCTATCTATCTATCTATCTATCTATCTGTCTATATATCTATCTATCTATCTATCTGTCTGTCTGTCTGTCTGTCTGTCTATCTATCTGTCTATCTATCTATCTGTCTATCTATCTATCTATCTATCTATCTGTCTATCTATCTATCTATCTATCTATCTATCATCTCTCTCTGTCTCTCTCTCTCTTTCTCTCTTTCTCTCACATCTAAAACTTTTTTTTCCATTTGAAAAAATTAACAAGAATACAGTTTATTTAAGAATTCATTTTTTGTATTTTCTTCCTTCTTTTCTTTTCTCCTTTGTTGTTACTACATAGTGTTGAAGTTTGTAAGGATTTGCCTCCATTCTAATATAAATTGTTTAGCCTTATTCTATGTTATATCTGTCTTCGGTAGGATGTCAGTTACCCCATGTCTTCTTCTTATTCTGTGTTATACCTGTCTTCGGTAGGATGTCAGTTACCCCATGTCTTCTTCTTATTCTGTGTTATATCTGTCTTCGGTAGGATGTCAGTTACCCCATGTCTTCTTCTTATTCTGTGTTATACCTGTCTTCGGTAGGATGTCAGTTACCCCATGTCTTCTTCTTATTCTGTGTTATACCTGTCTTCGGTAGGATGTCAGTTACCCCATGTCTTCTTCTTATTCTGTGTTATACCTGTCTTCGGTAGGATGTCAGTTACCCCATGTCTTCTTCTTATTCTGTGTTATATCTGTCTTCGCTAGGATGTCAGTTACCCCATGTCTCTTTCTTATTCTGTGTTATATCTGTTGCTCCATATATCCGTCTTATTATGTGACAGCTTTTGTCTGCAGATTCTTTCATAACTGGGGCTCCAGATTTTTCGCTGTTATTGATCTTATCTTCTTCTCTATCATTTGCTGTTTTTACCTGTGTCGGATATATTAGTACTGCACAGATAAGTTTCTGTTACATGTATATTAATTTGCTGTCACACCTCGCTGAGTCTTCTCCCTTCCTTTTCTCAAGGGTTATTATCTCCCTTGTATGAGTGTGTTGCTGTTTCTTTGTTACAGCCAAAATCTCACAACTCAAACCACAAACCTACTATAGGTTTAGCATTTTTTCCCCCATTTTACCATTGGCTTTCTGGGTATTTTAGAAACAAGTTGACAGGTTTTCCTCTAGTATAATACGTTTCCTGTAATTTGAGTTTCATGTGAAGATTACTAAAGATAATAAACATTTGATCTGTGGACTATTAAAATAGATATGGATAACCCCGTCTTCGTGTCGGAGAACTATATAGCCTGATAGAAATAGATCATATGGATAAGCGTAGACTATCAGGAAAATTATATGTGTACAACCGTGTGGTAGCAGGGACTTGGTTACATGCCTGGGGAGCAAGGAACAGGACCACTGTACCCTACCACGCATGATCGTAAAAGGCGACTAAGGAGGGTTCGGCATAGGGCCAGCAACCCTGTCTGGTGAGAGAATAAAAAAGACTGCTAAAGGAAAGAAAGCAGGGAAAAAAAAAAAAAAGAAAACAAACGCAGGTGGAAGGAGAGACGCATATCAGGAAAATGTGCCCAAGAAGGTTGAGAATGAAAGCCAAGCATGAACTGACTGATAACTTATTATTTTTAAAAAATATCACAGAAATGGACATGTGTGGGAAACAAGAGTAAGGGTAGACCACAGGAGACATGGAGAAGAACAACAGAGAGGATGTTGAGTAACTGAAGGTTGGGAGGAGCGGAGAAAAAGGTGAAAGGCAGGAGTTTATGGAAAACCCTTGCGGAAACCCCATGTGCCGTGGCCACCTCAAGGTTCACAGAGAGAGAGAGACGGGATATATATATATATATATATATATATATATATATATATATATATTATTGAAGATTGTGAATTATATATTGCTGAATAGTTCCGTATTACAGAATAGTTATATAGTATTGAAGCTTACAGATGCTCTTTGATTATCACATGACAGGTTTCACAACACTTTACCACTTCACTAGATCAGAGCAAGTCCGATTAAATGTTTTCAACAGAATTCATTCATTTAATTCTGACAAATAAGTTCAAGATGTGTAGTCGATAACATATCTTGAACTGAATCACTGAATCATTTGTTCAGAATATCAAACTTTATCATATTCTACATGCAGCATTTCTCAATGTTCTCAACTTCACAATATTCTACACTTGATACGAGAACATTTCCTAACTCAGTATTATATCACATCTGCAACGAGTGGTCAATCAATTACACGACACTGTACTCGAAGTTTCAAAAGTATCAATTCTTATTAATCACCTGAATCAATTGAAAACCATCTTCCGTCTAACACTACTTCTGATTTCATATCGTCTCGTCCTCTTTCTTCTCTTGTCTGTCTTCTGATTTCTTCTGACGGTCTTCCTTTGCCGTCTCTCAATCGTAGTGTACTAACGAGCAAAGTCTACTTGCCTCTTCTCTGGACTTCTGTTCTTATCTCTCATCTGATGGCTTTTCGGCTGTTCTGGTCGGACCTTCTTTCTTCACTCTTGACTGTCCACGTGCACTGACCATCCTCTTGCAGTTCTGGTCAGTCGCTGCTGGCCGGACCGACGGTGTTCTGACCATCTACCTCCTCTGTTCCCTCTCTCTTCTACTTCCGTACTTCTTGGTCCTAGATTGTCTGTTCTTCTGTCTTCGTGCTCCCTCCTCTGTCTCCTCTCTACTCTACTTCTTCTTCCTTCTTGGTTCCTCCCGTCTCTCCGCTCACCTTTTTAACTACAAGTCCAGCTTGATGGATTAACCAATAAGTATTTTAGCTCCACCCTTCAGATGTCCACTGGTTCCCATGAGCGTTCTGATTGCCCGTCATTCAAACTGCCCCGTGACTTATATGTCGTAAGTCAGTTGTCCATTAGTACACGCCTTTAAATATTTAATTGGTCAGCTGGCCGAGTTGGTCACTCATTTAAATACCGTGTGCAGTAGCGTCATAACGCGTGTCATGCGTGTCAGTCTCGTCTATACAATTGTTGTTTACCTAAATCATTATCTTGCTCTTTCATGTCGATTGTTTTATTGTGTCCTCGCTTTTCATCGTGTCTGCCTTTTCTGTTCGTCTTTTCTATTTTGTTTACACGTGTCAACGTCCAGTTACCGTTTTGCTATCACTGGACCATCCTACTTTCTGGCGTCCTTCCTTTGTATTACCTATATATCAGCGTCACTGAGTCTCGTCTTTTTCTATTCACTGTTTCCACTGTTTACTTTTGTCCGCGTCTTTTTCTAGTGTTATAGAAGTTTTATACCTTTCTCTTCCTTTCCTCCTCATTTTTCTCTGTCGTTATTCAATGTTACTATTTTGTGTACAGTATATTTTCATAATCATATTCATTAATAATAATAATAACAACAATATCCGTTACTTACAAGGCCTTGCTACATAGATAGATAGATAGATAGATAGATAGATAGATAGATAGATAGATAGATAGATAGATAGATAGATAGATAGATAGATAGGTAGGTAGGTAGGTAGGTAGGTAGGTAGGTAGGTAGACAGACAGACAGACAGACAGACAGACAGACAGACAGACAGACAGATAGACAGATAGATAGATAGATAGATAGATAGATAGATAGATAGATAGATAGATAGATAGATAGATAGATAGATAAATAGATAGATAGATAGATAGATAGATAGATAGATAGATAGATAGATAGATAGATAGATAGATAGATAGATAGATAGATAGATAGATAGATAGATCTTCTTCTTCTTCTTCGTTCACTTCTACCACCAAAAACCGCACTGTGAACCTACTGAATTCACACATGTGGTCCTCGTTAGGTCCGGTGGTCCCCTGTGTGGTCCAAAATAGACCACATGAGTTCCACGAAGGACCACAAGGGGTTCAGAGTATCACAGTGCTTTAGCCTGTATTCTTGGTGGGTCTCGGAAGCGGGATTGCGTGACACCGTGGTTTTCATTGCACCAGTTTGGTCTAGGGTTGGACTTTCTCACCGGAAGACCTCGACGTGTTTGGAATATCAGTGCATCCCCGCTGGGTGAGAGGCGTTAGCCCACCCAGGACAGAGTTGGACTTTCTCACCGGAAAACCTCGACGTGTTATGAGATACCCGTGTATCACCGCCGGGTGAGAGGTGGTTGCCCATCCAGTCCAGGGTTGGACTTTCTCACCGGAAAACCTCAGCGTGATTAGGATACGCAGACATCCCCGCCGGGTGAGAGGTGGTTGCCTATCTAGACTTCCCTGGTCCAGTGTCTCCGACTTCAGCATTTTGCGGTCGTGGCCGCTACCCTTCCTAGTTGTGACCAGGATGGAGCTTTTGTCCAGGAGGACGAATCCTCGCCACTAGTGACTTCTACCCCTGGGTTGAGCCGGTTTAGGCATTTCCCAGTATGGGCATGTTTGGGACGGGACCGACCTCTAGGGCAGAGGTACTGTGACATTCATAGCCTTCAAGATTCACCCCTGGTATGAGCCGGTTTAGGCAAAATTCACCAGTATGGGTGTTTATCAGGCGTTACCGACCTCTAGAGCGGAGGTGGCATGACATGTCTAGCCATCGAGTTCCACCCCTGGTGTGTGCCGGTTTAGGCATATTTCACCAGTGTAGGTGTATTTCGGACGTAGGCGGCCTCTAGAGCAGAGGTGCCGTGGTATAGCTCTCGTAGCGATACTACTGGACATACCAGGTTAAACTTCACTTTCCACCACCTTTTCCCATCGGCGCCGCACAGCAACCTTTATTTCCGCATTTACTTCCTTAACCGGGAGGAGCTTCACTCCACGCGCGGCATTTGAAAAGTCAAGCCAGCAGTGACTTAACCTCTGGGACAAACCGGTTCATGCATTTCACACGATATGACTGCACTCAGGACGTGGCCGACCTCCAGACCAGAGGTGCCGTGATTTGACTGTTTGCTTCGCTTTATTCTTTCAACCACCTTTTCCGCAGTGATGCTGCGCGGCAACCTCATTTGCAAATTTCTTCATTGGCCGGGAAGAGCACCGCTCCACGCACGGCAGCTGAAGTTCTCGCCAACAGCGGCAGATGAGCTACCAAACGTGACACTCATCTACCCTAAGTAACTGGTTTTCAGGCGCCAGATATTCGCCCTCGCCCCTTCTCCTGTCAGTTTAAACAGTTCTGCCACGGGAAGGCCAGGAGCTGGACTTGACTGCCAGAGGCTGTTTGTGGCGCGTTTGCAGTCCTTAGAACCAGATAGATAGATAGATAGATAGATAGATAGATAGATAGATCAGTACAAACTAGTCATGGATTCAGAGTATAAATTTTAGTGTCCACTTTCTTCTATTGCTCATTTATACACATTTATATTTATTTTATTCATTAATCCTACTTTGTGTTTTCACAATTACAATACATTACATTATAGAATCCTATGAAAACAAGTAAAAAAGTAATAAATTTATAAGAGCACTTCTTTTTATAGATATACTTGAAGAAATCTGTCCCGTAGACAGCAGAAACAGATGTCATGGCCCCCATGACTGTTTGTCACGTGACCAGCTGTGCGACCTTCACCAAGACTGTCTGTGCGGTGGAGACGAGCTGGACTGTGGTGAGTATATGGCAACACAATGTTTGCTTCTTCTTCTTCTTCTTCTTCTCCTCCTCCTCCTTCAGCTTTCAAAGCCATTAAGGCTCGTTGCTGCATATGAAGTTCTCCTCCGTTCCTCTCTCTTCCTAATCTTCTCTCTCCAGTTGGTGACACCTATTTCCTGTATATCCTCCTCCAAGCTGTCTTTACATCTCTGTCTTGGTCTACCCCTCGGTCTTGTTTCCTTCACATCTTGTTTGGTGTACATTATTGTTTGATTTATGGTTGTTTTGTGGTGTATGTAATTTATTTTACTTTTTTTCCACAAGAGTTATGAAGATGTTGTAGAAAATTTGTTATATTAGCAAATATAATTTCCTTTTTATCACACTGTCCAAATATCTACACGAACCAACAAAACGAAGCAACCGTACAATTACCGTACTCAGTTTTTCGGCCAGCCGTAAGAACTGGTGGCTGTTGTAGTAATCTTGTAGCTTAGAGCATTGTTTTAAAAATAAAGAAGTGGAAAATTATGCTTTGCAGTATTTGATAAAAAAGCAATGAAACGTTAAAACACCTTCCTGTAAAACCTGGAGCTATTCTTACTGTTTTTACGGACCTGGGTACCGGACGTTAAAAATGCAAAGAAAAAAAAATCATTTTCAACAACAGCGAAGTTTTAACGCAGTAAATTCGAAAAAGCGCTTTTAGATCTTTGAAAGTAAAACTGACACAAGCTTTTACAATAAACATTCGAAATGAAGATTCTGAACAGGATGCAGAAAGCACACACACACACGGGTAGATATGCGGGTATATACACATACGGATCGAAATAAAAAGAAATCCTGAGATCTTGTGAAGCTGACGTATGGGAAAAGAGATTCTGAGAAACAACGGAAAGCAAATTCAGGAAAATGAAAGTGACAAAACCATGGTGATTATTTTAACGATGGCGTAGATGACAAAACCATACCAAGGTTAGGTAGACCGGCAGTGTTTACTCAGAAACAAAAAGAACCAACGTCACTTTGTTCAAGGTGTGTTTAAATTCTGCTCTGCCATACAGAAAAGATGAAAGACGGCGAATGTGAACTCAGACAAATGTATTATCAAAGTCTCAAATCCCCTAAATGTCTACGCCTTTCCTGTTTGCCAGCAGCAAATACCCACCGCCGGCATATCGGCTTTGGATGTCCACAGAGTATAAAGTCGCCGTTGTTTACATCGCTCAGTAAATCATCCAATCAGGAGAGTCACGCCGTGTACGTTCATGGATATTTCAGAGATAAAAAGTTGAAAGATGGTCGCACTGCGTATTTTCTCCAGCAGTGATGCCCAAAATTTCAGGGCGGTGGGAGGATCAAAGATGGCAGCTAGGAAAGCGGGAAAGGCAGAAGACATGAGAACCGAGGGAGGATTTTTTTAAAAATGTTTTGTGGAGGCGCTAACATGTGGACTTTGAGGGAAGGAGGGGGTAGCTTAAAGAGTTGGAGATCCGCTTTTCTGGAGAAAGCGATGAGAGAGAAAGATCCATAAACAAACTGATTATGTACCGTCTGTCAGATACAAAATGGACCGGCCGTTATAAAATATCGTGAAGTTAGGTAATGATTTGTGGCAGGTAGACATTTAGTCTTGGCTTTGATAGATGTACTCCCTTCTGTTTTATAGCTGATGTCGGAATTGTTGATAACACATGGGTTCCACACTATCTGTGTGAGGTCTGCTGGTTTTTTTTAAAATCTCTGTAAGAGGTTTATTGGTTGTTGATCTGTATGTGAGATTTGTTAGTTGTTAAACTGTGTATGAGGTTTGTTAGTTGTTGAATTGAGGTTTGTTGGTTGTTGATCTATGTATGAGGTTTGTTGATTGTTGATCTGTATGTGAGATTTGTTAGTTGTTAAACTGTGTATGAGGTTTGTTAGTTGTTGAATTGAGGTTTGTTGGTTGTTGATCTATGTATGAGGTTTGTTGATTGTTGATCTATGTGTGAGATTTGTTGGTTGTTGATATATGTATGAGGTTTATTAGTTGTTGAAATAAGTATTAGGTTTGTTGGTTGATTTATTTATAAGGTTTGTTGATTGCTGATCTATATATGTGGTTTGTTCGTTGTTGATATAAGTATGCGGTTTGTTGATTGCTGATCTATATATGAGGTTTGTTGGTTGTTAATCTATGTATGAGATTTGTTGATTGTTGGTCTATGTATGAGGTATAGCTTGCTTCGATGTCTATGTGCGATTTGTTGGCTATTGATCTCATCTGAACATGGTTCAGTGTTGATCTCAGCGTGAGGTGTGCTGGCTGACAATCTTAGCATGAGGTTGATTGATTGTCCACCTCATCAGAGATATTTGGTTGCTGATTTGTGTATATTTTCGAGGGCTATTTCTCCGCAGCCATGGCTGGTAGCAATGATCTTCCCTTGAAACACGGCAAACGTCCAGTGTAAAAGAAAAGCAGTGGACTTGGTCCATCGGACCTTTACAATCCCCCACCCTCCCCCTCACCCTCTGCCGAACCTCCGACTTTTTGTTGTTGTTAGTGTTCAAATCTTGAAACCTCTATAAACGCCACCCTTCTGTTGGCTCGACTCCGCCCAGTGTCGCTCCGACTCATAAACATCACACTTCTGTTGACTCCAACTCATAAACATCACACTTCTGTTGACTCCAACTCATAAACATCACACTTCTGTTGACTCTGACACCACCCATGTCTCCTTCAGACTCAGTCTTATATTTTTGTGCTGTAAAACTTCGACTTCTTCTTCATTAGTACGTTTCTCTGATTCCAACCAAAGTTGCCCCCGACGTAATAACTTCTCCGACTCTGATTTCACGACTCCGACCCTGGCTTCACAACTTTGGCTCTGACTTCACTTCTCCAAGTCCGACATTATGACTCAGACCTTGACTTCACGACTCCAACTTTAAATTCACTAATTCAGCTCTGACTTTATGAATCCGACTCTGACTTCTTGACTCTGACTCTGACTTCACGACTTAGACTTCGATTTCGCTACTCCGACTTTGATTCCACCACTTTGTGGAAAAACTGCCTGCATAAAGAAGTCCCACAACCTTCACAGTTATTACTATTTCTAGCTACAAATTTTCATGTACTTGCCGGAGTAGCTTTATTTATGGAGGCAGCTCCTGTTCTTTCAAGAGCGCTGACCAACTTTTATGTTGTTTTTTTTTTCCCAGGCAACGGCCAACATTTTGAGGCAGCAGTTTCTGACAAAACATCTTCAATACTCCAACATATCAGTCTGACATAACATCATCAATACTGCAACATATCAAACATTTCTTTTGTGCTGCTCACGTAACGGACTCACATCGCACAGACTATTGTTTTTATGCCATCTGTTTACATGTATTAATAATCTGTTGTTTTGATCTATTAATACATGTATGTCTTATCTTATCTTATATCCTTCCCGTGCCGTTAAACGTCACATAGGGCTCGCAAAGTAGTTCGCCAATTTTTCCTGTTTTCAGCGAGTCTTTCAACCTCATCAAGGGATTTTATGCCTGTTAATTTGGCCTCTTTTAACAGAGTCCTCTTCAGAATTTCACGCGGTCTGCCTCTTTTTCTTTGGCCTGTTGTGTTCCACTTGATAGCTTGTTTTGGGATTCTCTGATCATTTCTTCTCATCAAGTGACCAGCATATGTCCACCTCCTTTTCCTGATCACCCATGAGACTGGTTGTTGTTCAGTCATCTGTCTTATCTCTGCATTGTTCTTGCACTCATGAATGCATGTACGTAATTCTTGAATACATGTACGTGCAGATATAATATCTTACTCATTCTGTGGATCATTCTCAAGGTCTGAACAATCATCCACAGCCACCTACCCAGATACCTGATATCGGATGTAACAATCATTTCTGCTTAAATTGTGCAATATTTTACATATGTATTACATCTTCCTGCAGGAAGGCAGAGTGTATTTTTGTATTGATTTTACTTATATCATCATCATCATCATCACATCATCATCATCATCATCAGGTGCCGTGCCGACTGGCGTTGGCTATTATGCTTCTCCAGAGTACCCGATCCTTCATGCAGACCATCAGTTCAGTTGGTGATCTCCTCTCACACCACCCCGTCAGACTGTCCAGTATCATTTCTCTTGGTCTTCCTTTTGATCTTCTTCCTTCTATTTTTCCTGTTGTTATAATATTTTCAGTGCCCCCTCTTCTCATTGCATGTCCTATGAAAGTACATTGTCTCTCTCTTATCTTTTTGACAAGGTTTTTTGTGTCTCCAGCTCTTCTCATACATTCTTCATTAGTTATTTTTGCTGTCCAGGGGATTCGCAACATTCTTCTAATAAACCACATTTCTGCTGCTTCCAATGATTTTTGTGCAGACTTGCCTATTGTCCATGATTCACTTCCATATAACAAGATAGGTTCAATATAGCATTTTAGGACTCGTTTTCTAACATTCATTGATAAAGAGGTGTTAGCTAATATGTTTCTCATTCTCTGAAATGCAGTCTTTGCTTGGTCTATTCTGCTCCTAATTTCTGTTCTGCATTTCCCATCTGAAGTTATTACTTATATTATATTTAGACATATATTATTGTCTTGTCTTGTCTCATTTCTCGTGTACCTTTCAGTGTTGAGGAGACAAATAGACATCTTGACAAGGCTCGGCAATTTGCTTCATATGATGGGATATTTAAGGTTTCTGTAATCTCCTCCCTCCATCTCTTGCGTGGCCTTCATCTTCCTGTTACCTACAGATTTTAGTGTGAATGTTTTTTCTATGGTACGCTGTCTGGTGGTAGCAGTGTAACGTGGCTAAACCATATGACTTTGATGTTTCTTGATACAGTGTAATACTGGTGCTACTCCAATCTTTGCCCTGATGGTGTCATTTCTTATGTGGTAACTTCTTGTCATATCTATCCTTTTTTTTTAGCATTTCATTTCTGTCGTGGTGATTTTCCTTTTGTGTTTGGTTGTTGGTGTCCATGTTTGACATTGATATCAACCATGCTTTCTGCCATTCTTGTTTCTGTCCACTTTCATCACTTTTAATGTCTTTTTGTAAATCTGTACCATGCACTCGTCTATCTTCACTGCTAGAACCATTCTTAGCTCAGTTGCCATTACTTTGATGCCTCACATTGATAGCGTAGAGTCAGAGACATATTAGCTAACTGTGTTGTACAAAGCTCTTTTTGTTTCAGCTGTGATGTGTTTGTTTTTCAGTAAAGGAGTCATTTGTCCAATGAAAATTTGTTTTATTGCATCTGTTCTCAATCTCAGCGTCAGCTGTCCCTGAGGATGATATTATGTTACCCGGGTATTTGAAATGTTTCACCTGTTTCAAGGGCTGGTTGCCTAGAAAGATATGTGTTACCCGTTTATACAGCGGTGGGTGACTGGAGAGGTTTTCGGCTAGATTCCAACTGATGTTGTATTCATGTATGTTGGATTTACTATTTTGTATCTTCTCGTATTCTTTTACCTTTTTTTGGTATTTGCTCATAATATTTTCTTTGTATATAAGTCTCGACGGTACGGGCTGCACCAGCAGGAAACTCTGGTCTATCCCTCATCGTGTTTCCAGAATTTTCTGACCACCTAGCCGACAATTAAGGGCTTTATATATATATATATATATAGTGTGTGTGTGTGTGTGCGTGCGTGCGTGCGTGTGTGTCTGTGTCTGTGTCTCCCAAGGAACGGAATTGTATAGTTAACAATCTGAGAAGAAAAGAAATAGCTCCAGGATATGTACTCCTGCAGAAAATATAACAGATAAATGTGATTGGCTGTTGAATTATGGTACGCAACGGTGACTATTTTGGTGTAATAGAATCTTTTATTTTTATGCTATTTTACCGAAACTGAACCGAACGAAGGGGCCATTTTCTGAACTTAGCTTTCTGTTTCCTTGAACTACTCAACTGTTAATCTGATAACGAAAGAAAATAATGTTTACCGAAGCATTAATCTGATATTATTATTATTTATATTTCAGCAATACTACCGAAGGTAATTTGAAAGTAATTTATTGCAGAGGCACGAAAGAAAGTGAAGGAAGGAGGGAGTTTGTTTTCCGATTTATTGACAGTGCGTGGGACCCCAGGGTTTAGCGAGGGCTGGAAATAATTTGTTATCATTTGTAACGATGTTTCCGGTATGCTTTGAATGTACACAAAAACCAAATTAGCTTCGTTTCTTGGGGCTGTCGACCAAAGTCCCGTGTATCAGTTTACTGAAACTTTAACCCTTTGTCGCGCACGTCTGATCTCGTTTTCTCTTGACTGCTATTGTAGATGTGTAGTGAGTTTTTGTTTTCTTCTTTTTTTTTCCAAGCTGATCTATGGGGATGAAGATAAGATGTTCTTTATCTTTATCTTTAGTTCATCGACCCCATCGTGGTGTTTTAATATGAACAGAGTTTTCAATTTCTTTGTTTTGTTTTTTTTTTTGGTTTTTGGTTTCATTTGTTAAATTACCCAATCTGGCTATACAAGAGCAAGTGAAATCAATATTTTGGAAGGAAAATATAAAACATATGAAAGCATAAGTATGTTCCTCGTGTGGGTGTTGTTTATGTTGTTGTTGTTGTTGTTTGCTTTAGAATGAAAGTTGCAAGATAAAGGCAAGAATGTCGAACGGGCATGGGTGCTCAGTACTTCATCAGTTGGGAGTTCCTCTGTTAGTTTCCCAGAGCTGCTGATTGTTGACGTTTCTTTGAAGCTGAGCTCTTATTGATACGGACCAGAGATATATCGGATTGGGAGTGAATTACTATTACTGTGACCTCTTTCGATGACCAGTTCTGCAAGGCGCTACCATCATGGTGCCCAAGACATGTCCTGTCTTGATAGGTTGAGAGAAAATGTCACGAGGCTGTGACCAGTCTTTGCTGTCAGCCATGATAGCCTCCTTCTAATTATTATATGAGAAGCAAAGGTAAAAAAAAACTGGCCCTGTCGAGCCACTGAACCACCTAGGAAATATGGTCTTAATGCTCATATTTTCCTTGATACTGTGGCTCACTAGACAGTGACGTGGTCAACATCAAACTTGGCTGCCTTCTCTATCACCAGCTGTAGATGGGGCCATGTACCCATTTATACAGCTCCGTGACTGGAGCGTCTTCGAGCAAACGTCTTCAAACCATCGACCTTCAGCACGAGAAACGAGTACACTAACCACTCCCCCTTCTCAAACGCAGGCATCATGAAGGGAAAGAGAAGGAACAACAAGACCTAACTGGGAATGCTTAATGTCATTTCGCCCTCTAGTGCCGAACATTATTTGGTGGAGTAATATTTGTTCCCATATACGGAAGTACTACCGCGATTGTTTGCGATTGCGCAAGAAACAGATTTGATATAGCTTATTCCACAAAGTCTACTGATCAATGTAGCAAACACAGCTTTATATCTGTGGTGTATACATGACGCAAAGAAATATAAGCAAGAGTAGCATATTTTCACTGAAATATCTGACCCACGGTTATGACGTGCACGTGTTGAGAAATCTGTTTTTCTGTTGAAGTAGTTGTGTATAACGCGCACATGCGTATAACGCCTCGGCGTGCTTTGTAGAACTTTCAGTTTGTCACCCTGACTGGATGGAGAATTAACTTCCTGGTCATACAGACTATTTTACCAAGCCCAGAAATGGCCGACTAAGAAATGGTTATGAATACTTTTTTTTTTAAAGTTCTAAAGTTGAAGGAGTCACGAGCTATAGAGAAACATCTAGGTTCAAGGGAGGATATTCATACTGTCAGGTCCATGTACAAAGTTCGACCGGCCCATTTTCCTGCCTTCGATGCCATGTAGGAATCACGTTTTTGAAGTCTCTCGAAAGTTCCAGTAAATTGTATGGCTTTTTAATGAATTTTTTCGTCATTTTCTGAATGTGTACTTTATTCTACTTGTGTATTTTACATTCTCATGAGTTTTGTTTGGACTATATGTAAGCAAATAAAAAACGACAAATTGGATTAATTACCGATTACATGAAGCGGGCAGAAAAAAAAGATGCTTAAAAAACTAGTTCTCTTATCTTTTGACGTCCCTTTTTCTGTCACGCAAAGTTGAAAATTCAGTTTTCAGTTTTGCTTTTAATCTTCTTCTTCTTCTTCAGCTTTCCCAGCCATTAAGGCTCATTGCTGCAGATAAAGTTCGCCTCCATTCCTCTCTATTCCTAATATTCTCTCTCCCAGCTGGTGACATTAATTTCCATTATATCCTCTTCTATGTTGTCTTTCCATCTCTGTCTTAGTCTACCCCTTGGTCTTGCTTCCTTCGTCTCTTATGCACACATCATTTTCGTTTCTATGTTCTTTAATTTTCTAATACAGTCATATATTTGATTTTTTTTCAGTTGTGGATTTCTGTAATCAAAATACAACTTTTTAAAAGATTTTTATGAAGAAAAAGGCAGTGAGTATTTTGTTCTAAAAATTATCCTTTAAAGACATTGACAAAAACTTTGCTGGATCTAGGAAGGGAATTAACTCATGATGTTTAATCGGGATATTGTAACTGTTAACAAAAATTGTTCCAAGATTCCTGGTTCATTTTTTTACATGCGTGCAAAATATGTTACGTGAAGAGGGTTGCCAAGCTGTCGAGCTGATCCGGATAAACAGATAGACCCAGGCCACAAATCAGGCTCGTGCTAGAAGAAGTAATCAGTATATTTCTAAAAAGATCTTTACTGCTGATTATATTGATTATATTGATCATATTGATCATGGCGCATTATTTCAAAAACGTCAGTTAGTCAGTCATTTGAATGTCCCTTGCGGAACTTTGCCTCTCTAACAGCTCTCAGATTATATATATATATATATATATATATATATATATATATATATATAATGCAATTTGACTGCATTATTCTGTTAACACTAGTCCATACTGTCATCATTATATCTTCTATCATTCTGTATAGAAATTAGAACTCTGACATAGTAATCCAGTAATTTGACTTTATTAAACCACTGCTACCATCTACTGCGCATGTGAGTGTATGTTTGTCTCGTTTACTTTCAGATTAAACTTTTCTGTTTCATTTGTATAAACTATTTTCGGCCATTATTCGTAGGGTTTTTTTTCAGATTTTGAAAGTTTTATTTTTTTAAATTAACATTTACACTTTTTTAGAATTTTGTTATTGTTCTTGTTGTTCAAAGACATTCTAAAGTATGTCCTGTGTGTAGTTTAGTAAATATATTACAACAGATTACAGAGATAAATAATGAAAATATATTATAAGCCTTCAAATTACTGAACAGTTTCAAAATACTTTGACAGAAACAAAATGTGTGTAACAGATGAAAGTTGACCGTTTGCAGAATCTGCCAGACAGTCTTAAGTTTGCTTTTCATGTGTATAGTACTACGTAAGTGTTTGTACATAAATACTAGTTCTACGCATGTGTTTGAGTAGAAATACTAGTTCTACGTATGTGTTTGTGCAGAATTATTAGTACTACGTAGTTGTTGGTGTAGAAATACTAGTTCTACGTAAGTGTTTGTATAGAAATACTAGTTCTACGTATGTGTTTGTGCAGAATTATTAGTACTACGTAGTTGTTGGTGTAGAAATACTAGTTCTACGTAAGTGTTTGTATAGAAGTACTAGTTCTACGTAAGTGTTTGTGTAGAAATACTAGTTATACGTACGTGTTTGTGACTGGCATAATCAAGTGCTATAGGGACAACTTGAGCAAAAAATGATGGAACCAAGATGGACAACATGAGATATTCCAAGACAGACAACACGAGACACTCCAAGACAGATAACATGAAACACTCCAAAATAGATAACATAAAACAGATATACAACATAAAACATTCCAAACACAGACAACATAAAACACTCTTAGATAACATAAAACACTCCCAAGATAGACAAAATAAAACACTCCCATGATAGACAACATAAAACACTCTTAGATAACATAAAACACTCTTAGATAACACAAAACACTCCAAGATAGACAACATAAAACATTCCCAAGATAGAAAACATAAAACACTCCAAAAATAGATAATATAAAACACTCCCAAGATAGACAACATAAAACACTCCAAAGATAGATAACATAAAACACTCCCAAGACAGACAACATAAAACACTTCAAAGATAGATAACATAAAACACTCCCAAGATAGATAACATAAAACACTCCCAAGATAGATAACGTGAAACACTCCTAAGATAGATAACATAAAACACTCCAAAGATAAATAACATAAAACACTCCCAAGATAGATAACATAAAACACTCCCAAGATAGATAACATAAAACACTCCAAAGATAGATAACATAAAACACTCCCAAGATAGATAACATAAAACACTCCAAAGATAGATAACATAAAACACTCCAAAGATAGATAACATAAAACACTCCAAAGATAGATAACGTGAAACACTCCTAAGATAGATAACATAAAAGACTCCCAAGATACATAACATAAAACACTCCCAAGATAGATAACGTGAAACACTCCCAAGATACATAACGTAAAACACTCCCAAGATAGATAACGTAAAACACTCCCAAGATAGATAACGTAAAACACTCCCAAGATAGATAACATAAAACACTCCCAAGATAGATAACATAAAACACTCCCAAGATAGATAACATAAAACACTCCAAAGATAGATAACATAAAACACTCCAAAGATAGATAACATAAAACACTCCCAAGATAGATAACATAAAACACTCCAAAGATAGATAACATAAAACACTCCCAAGATAGATAACATAAAACACTCCAAAGATAGTTAACATAAAACACTCCTGGACTGCCGCTCGTAGGTTGACAGCGGGTCTTGACCTAATATGTTTTACTGATCTTTACGACGACTGCGGGCACGCCTGGATGGTGACTACACCGCGGACCAGCATCCAAAGACATGGATAAGTGGATGCAAGCCAGAGCCATTGCTTGCGAGTCAGACCCTGGTCTAGACAGCTGATATAAAGAGTAATTGGACAGCTGAATGATAGAAGGTTGTGCATGACCTCCCCCAGTAAATGGTCTGAACATATTAACTCCTAATCCACAAAAGACCATCCATGACACACGAACATTTTTTGTAATAAAAAAAAAACATTGCCACAATGCTTTACTGGGAAAATGACCCGATGTATGTTTTTAATATTTGCACAGTGGCTTAAAATTATTAACAGGCGATTAGGGAACACAACCAGATAATTACTTTTTTTTTAAGATCTGGATGATTGTAAGTTAAAACTTATAATTATTAATTACATAAGATTATTTATTATTCAAATCCGAGCGAATTATAAATGTCTTGAAACTGAACAGATTACGCTGGCTGGGGCATGTAGAAAGAACGGAAGGGAACAGATAAACGAAAAAAGTAAGCACAAGAGATGAGGGAAACAGGACCAAGGGGTAGACCAAGACAGAGGTGGAAAGACAACATACAAGAGGCTATAAAGGAAATTAGTGTCGTCAACTGGTAGAGAGAATATTTAGAAATAGAGAGGAATGGAGGTGAACTTTATTTGCAGCAATGAGCCTTATTGGCTCGGAAAGAAGAAGAAGAAGAAGAAGAAGAAGAAGAAGAAGAAGAAGAAGAAGAAGAAGAAGAAGAATGAATGAATGAATAATCTTTATTTTTCAAGGGTAAAGAATTGGGCACGCAGGCCCGTCTTACATTCTGCCCTTCATCACTCCATCTTTCATTCTTCCCACACACTTGATTTAGTAAAAAATACAAATTAAATTAGGAAAAACATATCAAAAGAAGAAGAAGAAGAAGAAGAAAAGCAGGAGAAGGAGGAAGAAGAAGTTAATTTATAGCACCTTGTATATACGTGACATTCTTTCTGTAACACATCTGCTAATCATGCAACCTTGTTTTCTTCATAACTTTAAAAAAAAGATATATCAGAGCTGATTCAAACAGCGATTATTTGACACGACCACACTTAAGAATCCGAACTGTTTGCCTGGCTATCAACCAGTTTAAGAACCAATCCTGGGCTTAAATATTCTATAAGCAGACATGAAAGTGAGCCCTGGCTGCCCAGATATTTCTCTCACTTGGAGTTTACAGTAATATCATCCATCGAGAATACGGTAATATCATCCATCGAGAATACAGTAATATCATCCATCGAGAATACTCAAAACCCAGTCCCTGGGTAAGATCGGATTCTGTGATAGCCTCTCAGCCAGCACCCCGCCTCTTTTCAAGGGAGATAAACGATGTTATTCTTTGGATCAGTATCCGTGGATGCCATCCGACTTAGGCTGCTACGTCTCAGAATTAATAGACACTAGAGGCTGAGAACACTTGATAGATTTCTGTGATGAGTGACGCCAGTATTTGCCCGAGAGAAGTCGTGCATTAGCCACATTTCTTTCGCTCCGTCGAAAACATCATTTAACGGTGGCGATATAAGATCCTTTGATGTCCATATCTTATGGGCATCTTATTTTCTATCGCTGATCATGTCCGCGGCTTTCACTCCCAAGATAGATAACGTGAAACACTCCCAAGATAGATAACATAAAACACTCCCAAGATAGATAACATAAAACACTCCCAAGATAGATAACGTAAAACACTCCCAAGATAGATAACGTAAAACACTCCCAAGATAGATAACGTAAAACACTCCCAAGATAGATAACATAAAACACTCCCAAGATAGATAACATAAAACACTCCCAAGATAGATAACATAAAACACTCCAAAGATAGATAACATAAAACACTCCCAAGATAGATAACATAATACACTCCCAAGATAGATAACATAAAACACTCCCAAGATAGATAACGTGAAACACTCCTAAGATAGATAACATAAAACACTCCAAAGATAAATAACATAAAACACTCCCAAGATAGATAACATAAAACACTCCCAAGATAGATAACATAAAACACTCCCAAGATAGATAACATAAAACACTCCCAAGATAGATAACATAAAACACTCCCAAGATAGATAACATAAAACACTCCTGGACTGCCGCTCGTAGGTTGACAGCGGGTCTTGACCTAATATGTTTTACTGATCTTTACGACGACTGCGGGCACGCCTGGATGGTGACTACACCGCGGACCAGCATCCAAAGACATGGATAAGTGGATGCAAGCCAGAGCCATTGCTTGCGAGTCAGACCCTGGTCTAGACAGCTGATATAAAGAGTAATTGGACAGCTGAATGATAGAAGGTTGTGCATGACCTCCCCCAGTAAATGGTCTGAACATATTAACTCCTAATCCACAAAAGACCATCCATGACACACGAACATTTTTTGTAATAAAAAAAAAACATTGCCACAATGCTTTACTGGGAAAATGACCCGATGTATGTTTTTAATAGTTGCACAGCGGCTTAAAATTATTAACAGGCGATTAGGAAACACAACCAGATAATTACTTATTTTTTTAAGATCTGGATGATTGTAAGTTAAAACTTATAATTATTAATTACATAAGTTTATTTATTATTCAAATCCGAGCGAATTATAAATGTCTTGAAACTGAACAGATTACGCTGGCTGGGGCATGTAGAAAGAGCGGAAGGGAACAGATAAACGAAAAAAGTAAGCACAAGAGATGAGGGAAACAGGAGCAAGGGGTAGACCAAGACAGAGATGGAAAGACAACATACAAGAGGCTATAAGGGAAATTAGTGTCGTCAACTGGTAGAGAGAATATTTAGAAATAGAGAGGAATGGAGGTGAACTTTATTTGCAGCAATAAGCCTTATTGGCTCGGAAAGAAGAAGAAGAAGAATGAATGAATGAATGAATAATCTTCATTTTTCAAGGGTAAAGAATTGGGCACGCAGGCCCGTCTTACATTCTGCCCTTCATCACTCCATCTTTCATTCTTCCCACACACTTGATTTAGTAAAAAATACAAATTAAATTATGAAAAACATATCAAAAGAAGAAGAAGAAGAAAAGCAGGAGAAGGAGGAAGAAGAAGTTAATTTATAGCACCTTGTATATACGTGACATTCTTTCTGTAACATATCTGCTAATCATGCAACCTTGTTTTCTTCATAACTTTAAAAAAAAAGATATATCAGAGCTGATTCAAACAGCGATTATTTGACACGGCCACACTTAAGAATCCGAACTGTTTGCCTGGCTATCAACCAGTTTAAGAACCAATCCTGGGCTTAAATATTCTATAAGCAGACATGAAAGTGAGCCCTGGCTGCCCAGATATTTCTCTCACTTAGAGTTTACAGTAATATCATCCATCGTGAATACGGTAATATTATCCATCGAGAATACAGTAACATCATCCATCGAGAATACTCAAAACCCAGTCCCTGGGTAAGATCGGATTCTGTGATAGCCTCTCACCCAGCACCCCGCCTCTTTTCAGGGGAGATAAACGATGTTATTCTTTGGATCAGTATCGGTGGATGCCATCCGACTTAGGCTGCTACGTCTCAGAATTAATAGACACTAGAGGCTGAGAACACTTGATAGATTTCTGTGATGAGTGACGCCAGTATTTGCCCGAGAGAAGTCGTGCATTAGCCACATTTCTTTCGCTCCGTCGAAAACATCATTTAAAGGTGGCAATATAAGATCCTTTGATGTCCATATCTTATGGGCATCTTATTTTCTATCGCTGATCATGTCCGCGGCTTTCATTCACTCATTAAACTCCGTGCTAATATTGTTGATCATTATGTTTTCTCCATCTTGCCCAATCCTTTGTGTTAAAAAAAACATGCACTGCGTCGTTTGATTATAAAATAAGACATCTGTGTTGTTTGATAACATAAATGTTTGTGTGCCTTGGTCGTTGTTTTGGTTGAGTTTCAGTTAAGAGGCACTTGAATGGCGAAGCGTATATTGCAACTAGTTTCTCATTGCTAAGGTCGGTGGTTCGAACCCAGCCCCCTTTCACTCAGCTGTAGACTGGGGTGCCGGGTTCTTTCTGAAGCTGGGGAAGGAAGGCGGCCAAGCGTAATGCTTGATACGTTATCTTCTAGTGTGCTGGCAGTTCAAAGAAACTTTACAAGCTGTCTCTATGGCATAATAACCAATCTTTCCTCGCCTTCATTGCCCCCTCTGGGACATAGTCCATCAGCAAGGTTTCTCCAGTTATTTCTGTCCTGGGCTGCTTCTTCTATCTGTTTCCATGTGTAGTCCACCTTTCTTATCTCTGCTTTTTCTATCTGTTTCCATGTGTAGTCCACCTTTCTTATCTCTGCTTTTTCTATCTGTTTCCATGTGTAGTCCACCTTTCTTATCTCTGCTTTTTCTATCTGTTTCCATGTGTAGTCCACCTTTCTGATCTCCGCAATCTGTCTCCATGTGTAGTCCACCTTTCTGATCTCCGCAATCTGTCTCCATGTGTAGTCCACCTTTCTGATCTCTGCTTCTTCTATCTGTCTCCACGTGTAGTCCACCTTTCTGATCTCTGCTTCTTCTATCTGTCTCCACGTGTTGTCCACCTTTCTGATCTCTGCTTCTTCTATCTGTCTCCACGTGTAATCCACCTTTCTGATCTCTGTTTCGTCTCCATGAGCTTGTCTGGTTATGTTAGTGATAGACTTTCAGAGTGTGCGTCCTAATCATTATTGCATAATGGGACTGCATTTTTCATTACCTTCAGATAAGAAGTGAAGATATGTGTTATAATATGTGTTATGATATGTGTTATGATATGTGTTATGATATATATATATTTATATATCGTCCTTTCGTAATAGCTAAACCAATATAAAAGACAGAAACTGACCTGGCTTGCGCTGGTCTGAACTCAGGGTAATAAAGTTCGAACAGAACAAATTCAACCTGGTAGTTAACCAGTGGGCCTCATTGAGGTCACAATCCTTACAAAAGATTGCGATGTTATCCTTTAGGTAGTTTATGTTTTCTTATCAAATATCGGCCCAAGTAAAATGTAAAAAGATTCGTTTAAAAATGACTGCAATCCAGAAAGTACAGAAAGAAAATAATGTTAATTATTTCGTTCAGTTTTCACTCATTTCCCATTACTCTTTTCTCTTCTTATTATAATATATACTTTCGTAATACGTGGCGATCACATATTCTTCTTCTTCTTCTTCTTCTCTTCTTCTTCTTCTTCTTCTTCTGCATCGTTCGCTTCTATCGCCCAGATTGCCCCATGCTGCTAATGAATTTACTCCTGTGGTCCTTGAGATATATCTCATTTAGGATAGAGGCTCAAGAGCATCAGGGGGCTTGGGTGTATAGTGGGTCACAGAATGGGGCTTGGATGTGTATTCTGTCGGATCACAGAAGGGGGCTTGGGTGTGTATTCTCTAGTGGGTCACAGAAGGGGGCTTGGGTATGTATTCTGTGGTGCCTCACAGAAGCGGAGTTGCGTGACACTGTGGTTTTCGTTGCAGCAGAGAGCTTCGAGTTGGACTTTCCTCAACTGAACCTGGGCGTGGTTTTGATTTGAAATCCGCCGGGTGAGAGGAGGTTGTCAAGACTATGCTACACTGATCCAGTGTCTCCGACTTCAGGGTTTGGTGGTTGTGGCCGCTACCTTTCCTGCTGTTGACCAGAATGTAGCTTTGGTTGAGGTGGGCGAACCCTCGCCACGTGTCAAATTTCGTCCCTGGGTTTAGCCGGTTTAGTCACATTGTCCCAGTTCTGGTGTACATAGGACGTGGCCGGCCTTTAGAGCTGAGGTGCCGTGATATGAATAGCCCTCAGACTACTGGCCATACCGATTAAACTTCACTTAAGCATTTCCATCACTTTTCTTACGGCGATGCCGCGCGGCAACCCTAATCGTATATTTCTTCACTGATCGGGAGGAATTTCACCCCACGCTCCGCAACCGAAGAACCCCGCTAATCCAGCATCGCGTATTCATTTCATCAAATTATTTTTCTCCCCATTTTTGTGTACAGCCGTACAATGCGACCCAAAAACTGCACCCATTCATAAAAACAACCCAGGATCAGACCTTTTCATTTATGTCCTGCTTGCTACCCGTGTATTTTGAACGTCGGAACACCTTGACATCCAGAGCACCTTTAACAAAAACATGAGCAACAACGCCCCATGCTACTTGGTGATCAAGGAAATTTGTAATATTTAATCACAAGACATATCACGCGAAACAACGAAAACTGATACTACACGAAGCGAGAGAACACTTAACCAAAAATGTTAGACACTTCATGAATCAAAGTACACTAGAAAGTAACTGTTATCAGTGTGATTCTCGTGTTCATTCATTCATTCATTTGCATGTCCCTTGCAGAACTTTGCCTCCCTAACAGCACTCCTGTAGGCCTCTCGGTTGTGAGCAAGATGGCCTGCTGCTGATGCATCCATTTGCAGATCATCAACGATGTCTTGCAGCCATCTTCGCCTTGGTCTTCCTCTCTTTCTTTTTCCCATTATGTACCCTTCCAAGACGGTCTTCTCTAGATTATCATGACGTTTAATGTGTCCAAAATATTTCAGTTTTCTCTCTTTAATCTTCTTCAATATTAAGTTCCTGTAGTATGGATATTTTTGTTCTTTTTTGTGTCCATATTTGAAGAACTCTTCTGTAGCATTTTCTTGTTAAACTATACATGTACTTCAAGTGATGACCCTTGTGTAAAACTTTATACATATACTTCAAGTAGTAACTCTCTTGTTAAACTATACATGCACTTCAAGTTGAGACTCTCATGTTAAACTATACATGTACTTCAAGTGGTGACTCTCATGTTGAACTATACATGTACTTCAAATGGCCTCTCTTCAACAAAAAGGCCTCACTAAATAAATTGTGCACATCGCACTACTCTTCCATGATATATCTTCATAAACATTCTACACCTACAAACTCATGAATCATAGTCAAATCACTCAGCAAACATTTCTACATCTAAAAACTCATGGAATCATGATAAAAATTCGCAGTTTTCGTCACTTCACTTGTCCACAGAAAAATGACACTCGAACGAGAAACTCACTTCATTAAATCTATTGAATACATCAATATTTATGAAAACTTACAACATTTCTATGTATGAACGTGAACAAAGAAAAAAGTATTTATGGCAAAAAACCGTTGAGCATTTACATTTGACATATGACAACACACATGATTAATGATTAAAAATAAATGAGCTCAATAAAATGACATATAGAGCCAGCTCGACACAATAATGGAAAATGACAAAGTTTCAATGCGCGCGTATCATAAAACACAACAGTGGCAATTTCAACAAAATACAGTTAATCACCATAGCAATATAGCATGATAAAATAATGCTGATATAATAATACGCACTTAATACTTCAGTGCAAAAGACTGAAACATTTACAGTTCACAGAAAACTTCCACTTCACTACATACATCACGTGTAACACTTCTTACAACAAAACTTCACTACATACATCACGTGTAACACTTCTTACAACAAAACTTCACTACATACATCACGTGTAACACTTCTTACAACAAAACTTCACTACATACATCACGTGTAACACTTCTTACAACAAAACTTCATGTTAAATTCAGATAAAACAAACATCAACCATACAACGGAGGGAGGCGCGGGTGGAGATCTTGGCAGGAGACGATATACAGGCATCTCTCTCTCCCTCTCTCTCTCTCTCTCTCTCTCTCTCTCTCTCTCTCTCTCTGAAACTTAAGTGCCCAGGGCACATGGGCTTCCGCAAGGGTTTTCTACAAGTGCCTGTCCTTCGCCTTTTTTTCTGCTCTTGCTCAGGTGAGCCCTCTATTGCTCAACATCCTTTCTGTTGTTCTTCTCCATGTCTCTTTTGGTCTACCCTTACTTCTGCTCCCCTGTGGTGTCCATCTTAGTGCTATTTTTGGTAGTGAGTGATATACAAACATATCACATTAACATCCATAAGACATTATGATAACACGCTCCTTCACTTCCCTGACAGCACCTCGACACAGAATAAAAGACGATTGAACTGATTAACCACACACTACGGAGTGACAACGCACACTACCCAGTCACGTGCCCACACAAAGCTACTTTGACCCTTCCAGCCACTTTCACAGTATCACCACGCCCCGTTTTCGTTTTTTGGAAGTTTAATATTAAGTAGAGGGCCTCTAAATTTATAAGGAGAGAGAGCAGGGAAATAAAGCTGCGACCTAATTTTATGCGTTTTACACACACATGGCTATGCTGGAGTACCGTACATTTGGATTCATACGCGATAACCAGAAATATGGTCGTTTTGGCATTCATATAACGTGATGATTTCACGCCTTTTACAGAAATGTGGCTTAGCAATGTCACCGTAACTGAGTGTTGTTTACAAAAGTTGTCAAGAGATTTTCCCTGATCAAATGATACAAAACGTACATCTGCCAATGGATGGGCTGAGCCGAGGAGAAGTTGGAGGCGATATTGCTGGCCGAGATAATTAATTCTGTATCCGATGACGCCTCGTTTAAGCATCCAATCAGGCAAGATGATGTCTGGTGTGATTTGAAGCGGACGATGGTTGGAAGGTAGCTGATGTTGCTGTGTTGTATGTGAGGTAGTGGAAGCAGAAAATGATGCGGTCTTCTATATCCTGACCCCCCCCCCCCCCAAGATATCCTTTTCATGCCATTTTATTAAAACTGATTCAGAGACGTCACACTGTCCTCTTTCTCGTTTTTCTTTTCTTTCTCACATTTCCCTTGGAGATAATGTTCGTTGGGAGGGGGATTAAATCCTACAAATAAAAAGAAGAATTATCAAAAAATTAACAAAAATAGATAAATAAAATAATCTTCCACGCCGAAGTGAATCAAAACGTAAATTATGATTTAGCACTTCCATTTTAAAAATCTGACATTGTGGACATGTGTTTCCTGACAACGATAAAAAAAGCATTGTGGGAAGATGTGTGTGGCTAATTTACATAACGCTATGACGTACTTCCGGTTTTTTCTCTGCGTGCTGTATAAATATAGAACTGATAGAAATCATTTGCCTACATTTTTTTGTTGTTGTTGCTGTTTTGGATTTGTAGACTTGTTTTTATTATTTTTTACCCCATTTATTTATCTGTAAAAAAAAAGGGGGGGGGGGGCAACATGTTGTTTTGTTGTCTGTGAATGAAAGGAAGTATGTCTGAATATGTCAATTGTTTGTTCTTGTGTTTTACTTGTATAGAAATGGCGCTTCTCTACTCCTGATTATGTTCGTGTGATTTATGTTATTTGTTATGCGTATAGATGTTATACTTTAGTTATTCCAGATGCGAGAGTTACTTGTCTGCTGTTTATGCGCTGTGTAGTTCCTGTCTGATGACCGGGGAGCTGCAAGCAGGAAGTTCCTGGCAGCCGGCGTTGTGAGGATGCTGGGAAACAGGCATCATGTGACCGTAGGTTTGTTTGAAGTCCAGGAGTGGACCTCCGCCCACACCCCCCCCTTCCAACTCCCACCCACTGCTCTACCTAAAAAAAGCATCTCTGTAGCCTCTTTCACATGAGCACACCGCGTCGAACCCTGCCCCAGTAGTCAGGCTCAGGCTGATGCTGTTACTAGGGGCATCAGCGAAGTAGCGGGATGGGGTCCTGGCTGACTCTGGTTCCTATGTCCTGATAACTGAGCGCTCACTCAACGGGATGGGGTCCTGGCTGACTCTGGTTCCTATGTCCTGATAACTGAACGCTCACTCAACGGGATGGGGTCCTGGCTGACTCTGGTTCGTATGTCCTGATAACTGAGCGCTCACTCAGAAGGCGTAGCTTCTGTTGACCTAGACCAGCCACTGCCAACCCCTTTTCACTTAACAACTCAATGAACAAGGTGAAGAAAATGGCCACGGCACACGTTGGCTTTATAACACACAGATTTCATCGTTTCATCCGACATGGAGAAGAACAACAGAGAGGATGTTGAGCAATAGAGGGCTCACCTGGGCAAGAGCAGAAAAAAAGGCGAAGGACGGGCATTTGTGGAAAACCCTTGCGGAAGCCCCATGTGCCCTGGGCACTTAAGGTTCAGAGAGAGAGAAAGCTGCTTTATCCTGACTCGTCCTTGAATCTCACGCCAGCCTTGTTTGGCTTTTACGGCACGTTTTTATGCCACAGCAAAGTCGTTAGTGACCACTTATCTCAGTAGATGATAGATTAAAATGACTAACCGTCCTGTATTTTAAGGATTTGTTAAGGAAATCATATTATTTCTTTTAGGGGCGCCTTAACGTCCACTGTTTTAAACCACGTGTCCCATATTGTCCCGTACTCTCATCTTTGATGGCCGCATGTTTGGAAATGCTTGGAATTTTTAAAATTATCTCAATGGAAATGTTACTGTTTGGATGAAACTTCACTCTGTAGAGAGGTAAAAGTAGATCTTGTTCACACATTTGGATGTAAACCTAGTCTACTGAATAAACTTTTGATTTAAATTTGACTGTTTGTAGAAGAGGAAAATGAACAGTCTCACAGTTTTACTGTTGGAAGAAAACATACCACAGTTTTACTGTAAGCAAAATAAGGAAGAAGATCAAAAGGAAGACCAAGAGAAATGATACTGGACAGTCTGACGGGATGGTGTGAGAGGAGATCACCAACTGAGCTGATGGCCTGCATGTAGGATCGTGTACACTGGAGTAGCATAATAGCCAACGCCAATCGGCACGGCACCTGATGATGATGATGAAATATATATATATCTACAGTTCTGCTGTTAATGAGAAAGAACACGTATAACGCCCTAGTTTTACTGTTAACACGAAAGAGCACACATCATATCACAGTTTTACTGTTAATAAGAAAGAGCACACATCATATCACAGTTTTACTGTTAACAAAAAAGAGCACACATCATATCACAGTTTTACTGTTAATACGAAAGAACACACATCATACCCCAGTTTTACTGTTAACAAGAAAGAGCACACATCATATCGCAATTTTACTCTAAGCAAGAAAGTGCACCATTCATTGTTTCACAGCTACTTAGAAACATAGGAACAAGAAGTATATGTACTGCGTTCAATAAATACGGACAAAGAAGGAAAGAAACAAACAAACAAACAAACGAAGAATAGACAAACAGTCAGCAGGGTTCATTGTCCCCTCATAAAATCCATCTTGGACGCTCACAGAATCTGCCTTATCTGTCGCAGTCTTTGTGGATTTCGATCAAACGTAATCTAGTTATTCGCTAGCAGCGCGGGAGATCCGGTTCGATTTATTTCCAGTAGATCGCCATTCATCTGGAGCTTGAGACCAATTTGATGCGGAGTTTTGGCCCCTTTGCTGGAGGAGACCGGCCGACTTTCACGGCGACTGCAATCCTGATATTTGCTGCTGATTAAATTGTGTCGGTGCGTTTTGTCGAATACAAATGATTAAATTTGTGGCCGAATTATTAATGGATGTTAAATTTAAAGTAAACACAAAGACAGGAGTTTTTTTTTTAATGGAAAAGTGTATATACTCAAGTATTTCAGAGTGTTAGAATGAATCATGATCGATATTATGAAGAAAATGTACGTGTGAAAAGAAATGTAGTTTTTGTTTTAAATAAAACATAATTTCACCTTCAAGACTTCATGTATGAATATGAAATAAAGTATTTATACTTGTGGTATCCATCCATCCATCCATCCATCCATCCATCCATCCATCCATCCTCCATCCATCCATCCATCCATCCATCCATCCATCCGTCCGTCCGTCCGTCCGTCTATCTATCTATCTATCTATCTATCTATCTATCTATCTATCTATCTATCTATCTATCTATCTATCTATCTATCTATCTATCTGAAATGGTACATTTAATCTTATATTACGGTTTTCAAGGAAGCAGATGTTAGCTATTGTGAGTTTTACCAAGCATAAATTTGCTGAATAAATTATCCGATGAGTTGTTCTATGAGGTTCTGGTGGCGGACGTAGCAAGCAATGTTTTTGTTGCACGGTTCACAGCAATGTGTTTGTTGCAAGGTTCAAAGCAATGCTTTTGTTTCATGGTTCACAGCAATGTTTTTGTTGCACGGTTCACAGCAATGTGTTTGTTGCAAGGTTCACAGCAATGTTTTTGTTGCAAGGTTCACAGCAATGTGTTTGTTGCAAGGTTCAAAGCAATGCTTTTGTTTCATGGTTCACAGCAATGTTTTTGTTGCAAGGTTCACAGCAATGTTTTTGTTGCAAGGTTCACAGCAATGTGTTTGTTGCAAGGTTCAAAGCAATGCTTTTGTTTCATGGTTCACAGCAATGTTTTTGTTGCACGGTTCACAGCAATGTTTTTGTTGCAAGGTTCACAGCAATGTTTTTGTTGCAAGGTTCACAGCAATGTTTTTGTTGCAAGGTTCACAGCAATGTTTTTGTTGCACGGTTCACAGCAATGTTTTTGTTGCACGGTTCACAGCAATGTTTTTGTTGCACGGTTCACAGCAATGTTTTTGTTGCAAGGTTCACAGCAATGTTTTCGTTGCAAGGTTCAATCTTCATATGATCCTGCACTCTAACTACAGGCTTAACTCCAGTATATCTCGGTCCTTGGCCTTTCTTCTCGGTCCTAACTGAGTGTAGTCCACCTCAAAACAAGGAAGCCAAGCTCATGTCACAGGGAAAACTCTTAAAAGCAAAAAAGAAACAGACTCTCTCATCCATTCATTCACCCATTAATTAATTCATGTGACATGTCCTTTCCAGAACGTAGCACGTTCTTGCGCAAGTTGATCGGGGTCTTGCCGCTGCAATCCAGACTTACCGTGATGTCCTGAGTTCTCCTGCCGCGAGCTCGTCCCTTTTCTCTTTTGCCAGGCACTCTGCCTTCTACTGTCAACCTCTCCAAGCTGCTATGTGTCTTGAGGCGGCCCTAGTACCTCAGTTATCTAAGAACACACTCAATCATTTACGTGTCCCTTGCGGAACTTTGTCTCCCTAACAGCACTCCTGTAGGCCTCTCGGTTGTAAGCAAGATGGCCTGCTGCTGATACATCCATCATCAACAATGTCTTGCAGCCATCTTCGCCGTAGTCTTCCTCTCTTTCTTTTTCCCATTATGTACCCTTCCAATACGCTCTTCTGTAAATTCTCATGACATTTAATGTGTCCAGAATATTTAAGTTTTCTCTCTTTAATCCTCTTTACTAGCCCGCCTTCTTCAATATTAAGTTCTTGTAGCATGGATATGTTTGTTCTTTTTTTTGTGTCCGTGATATCTGAAGAACTCTTCTGTAGCATTTACATTCAAAGGCATTTATGTGTTTCTCAGCTGTTTTGTTAAGTGTCCAGGTCTCACAGGCATATGTTGCGATGGGGAAAATGCATGCCCTTAAAAATCTTATTTTTGTAGTTCTGTCTCATATTCTTCATAACTTCTTTATTTCTTTTATTTTTTGAAGAGCGATATATGTCCTCCTTTTAATTTCCCTCATTGTACCTCCATTATTAGTTAGTAGTGATGCAAGATGTTAAAAACTCTCCACCTCTTCCAATTTTTCCTCATTGGTGCATATATCAGCTGCTTTGTTTGTTTTGTCAGTTGTCATCAATTAAGTTTTCTTCGCATTAAGATAGAGGTTGTGCTCTTCACTGTTCTTACGGACTGACATAATTAGTTTTCCCTTTCCTTTTTGTGTTGTGGACAGTAATATAGACTTTTCATTCATTCATTTATTTGCATGTCCCTTGCGGAACTTTGCCTCCCAAACAGCACTCCTGTAGGCCTCTCGGTTGTGAGCACGATGGCCTGCTGCTGATGCATCCATTTGCAGATCGTCAACGATGTCTTGCAGCCATCTTCGTTTTGGTCTTCCTCTTTTTCTTTTTCCCATTATGTATCCTTCCAATACGGTCTTCTCTAAATTATCATGACGTTTAATGTGTCCAAAATATTTAAGTTTTCTCTCTTTAATCCTCTTTACTAGCCAGCCTTCTTCAATATTAAGCTCTTGTAGTATAGATATATACAGACTAAGAGAGGTAAATCATGGATGGGCCGTACTGTGGATGTTATCCATGACTTGTGCCCTCCGGAGCATACAGATCCTGTAATTGAATGGATACCCACGCCACCAAACTACAAAGTGGTTCTCCTGTCTATATTACACTGGATAGAAGATATAGAGAACACTTTCCTGCTATAGTAGATGCTGAGGTCAAAGCTTTAATTAGTGAAAACCAGAACAGAGATGGCGGAGGTGTTATTTCTACAGATCGATCGGTGGTTTTTTGGCAAAATGTGTGCCTGGTTCTTTACGGTCAACTCAAACAGTGAAATAAACCAGAGACACTATTTTGTGTTTCTTTATTTGTACTACAATTTCGTCACCATCATTACAGTGACACTATTTTGTGTTTCTTTATTTGTACTACAATTTCGTCACCATCATTACGGCCTTCAATGTAGTCTTACAAAAAGCACACATATCTCAACAAACGTACTAGCCCTCCATTATACTGGCGCCTCCATTATGTGGACGAAAGTTTAGCACAAAAGTCTCTTCCCTTGTGTAGGCGAGTAGAACACCGTAGAAAGTTTAGCACAAAAGTCTCTTCCCTTGTGAAGGCGAATAAAACACCGTAGAAAGTTTAGCACAAAAGTCTCTTCCCTTGTGTAGGCGAATAGAACACCGTAGAAAGTTTAGCACAAAAGTCTCTTCCCTTGTGTAGGCGAATAGAACACCGTAGAAAGTTTAGCACAAAAGTCTCTTCCCTTGTGTAGGCGAATAGAAAACCGTAGAAAGTTTAGCACAAAACTCTCTTCCCTTGTGTAGGCGAACAGAACACCGTAGAAAGTTTAGGTTTGTGTCCCACAGAGCCACAGTCAGAGTCAAAAGCAGTGGAACTAGGCTGGCAAGTTACAAATGAAGGCGTTTAATTCAAGCGAGATGGCAGCACTGAATGGCTCGCAGAAAGACGCAGGCCATCATTGTGACGTTGGTAACTTCAGGAACTCAAGATCTTCCAACCAGAGCCCACAGAATACAGATATAACTTTATTCGTTGGGTCACAACCATCCTTTTCACACCAGAGACAAACACACAAAAGAACTTTTTTCCCTTTGCCCATTTTCCCCAACCACATATTCGTGAACTATATAGCTATCTCCAGTCTTAGCTATGTAGTGTTTATATATATGTAGTGTTTATATGTAGTGTTTATTCAATAAGCTCCTTAAACACTACTGCTATAAACGGAATATGGAACACTATATCTACTCATAGAAAATGTAAAACACTGCATATACTGATAGAAAATCTAAAACACTACATATACTGACAGAAAATCTAAAAACACTGCATGTGCAGTATCTAGAACACTACGTATGTGCATACAATATCTGGGACACTGCATATATGTATACACTATCTAGAACACTACATAACTAGAACACTAAATATATTCATGCAGAATCTAGAATACTAGAAATATTCATACAGTCCTAGAACACTACATATATTCATACAGAATTTAGAACACTACATATATTTATGCAGAATCTAGAACATATATATTCGTACACAATCTAGAACATTAGGTATATTTATATACAATCTGGAAACAAAACTAATTCACACACACACACACACATATATATATATGTGTGTGTGTGTGTGTGTGTGTGTGTGTGTGTGTGTGTGGATTAGTTTTATATATATATACACACACACACGAGGGGCGTTCAGAAAATATTGCACCACATCGTTTTTCTCAAGAGCTGTTTATTCAAAAAGTATGAAATTTATAAACAAAATACATGGATATGTCATGTAAACATCGCTATTATTCAACATAATCCCCATCAACTTGTACGGCTTTACGCCAGCGCGACACAAGTGCATGTATTCCTAGCCCGTATCAGATTTACTCTTGATTATGTAGCCATTTCTTCGCTGCATGAATCACTCCTTCGTCATCTTCAAATCTTACCCCTCGGAGTGCATCTTTAAGTGGACCAAACAGATGGAAATCAGAGGGTGGACGGGGTAGTACAGTCCAACCCAATTTGGTGATTACTTCCCGTGTTGCCAGACTTCTGTGAGGGGGCGCATTGTCGTGAAGGAGAAGCAGGTCTGCTGGATTCTTGTGCGGCCGAATTCAGCGAAAACTTTAATTGAGTTTTTTAAATGTCTTAACGTAAGCTTGCGAGTTGAATGTCTCTCCTCTTGGCATAACATCCACAAGAATCACATCTTCGATGTCCCAGAAGACAATGATCATGACCTTTCCATCTGAAGGAGTTGCCTTGAACTTCTTTCTTCGTGGTGATTGCGGATGATGCCACTCCATTGACTGTCTTTTTGTCTTAGGTTCAAAATGATGTCCCCGGGTTTCGTTACCTGTTACGATCTTAGCCAAAGGTCCTCTCCTTCAGCATTGAAACGATCCAACAATTCAGAAGAAATTGCTTTTCTTTGCAATCGATGTTCATTTGTAAGACTTCGAGTAACACATCTTGTACAAACCTTAGAAAATCCGAGAACTTTTATAACTGCATTTGCACTACCATTACTGACTGACACCTTTAAGGCCAATTGTTGAGTAGTGATACGCCTATCAGTAAGAATAATCGCCTCAGCGCATTTCTACATTTCTGCCTTGGTGGCTGTGGCAGGACGTCCATTTCGCGGCCGATCATGCAACTCCTTCTCTCCATTTACTGATTCTTTGATTCTCTGAACCTAGCGACTGATTGTACTCCTGTCGACTGCAAAACTTCCATACACATCACATAGACGCTTGTGAATGTTCACAACAGTTTCCTTCTCTGCAACGAGAAATTCTATCACAATTCGCTGCTTATACCGCAAGTTGCTAAAACCCTCCATTTCAACGGTTAGGGCAGCCATATTCTTTGGCCGATTGCGGTGTAATTTGGTTCACAAAATCGGCACATGCCATATTTAAAGTGTGCAAAATTTCACTCTTCTATCTTCATTATTAGCTGAAAAAAAAACAACGATGTGATACATTATTTTCTGAACGCCCCTCGTATATTCAAACACACTCTTTCTGTAATATAAACAGGAAATAGGTCAGACTATTAAACTTAAGTTTGTTTTTGAATACCAGCAAGATCAGGAACTGGTCAGCTCAAGGGTGCGCAAGTCTGAGTAAAATCGGTACCGACTATATAAAGGAGATGCGAAAGAATTAATTCCGTCTGGATTTGTACGTTGAGCACGTAGGAAAGTGCGAACAGATCAGAGGAGGTCATGTTCATGTTAAAGCACACATGAGTGTGTTATTTGTCGATATATATATATATATTAGAGCACTTGTCTAGCAACCGAATGGTCGAGCGTTCGAATCCCCAGCTGAGCGGGATTTTTTTCTTTGCACACAATAGCCATCAAAATATGTATTAACAAATATCAAAATATTATACAGAACATATATATATATATATATATATATATATATATATATATATATATATTCAAACAGAATCTATAACATTTAACATTTTCCACGAGTGCAGAAAAATACGCGAGTGCATTAAAATGCTGTTGTTGTGGTTATTCTTGTTCTTGAATGCAGATGTTATGTGCAGCCGATGCTGTGAGGTTGATGGAGGACATCATAGTTTTGAATGGAAACTAGGCATGGGAATAAAAAGCCGGGGGGGGGGCGTGCAATACTTCTTTAACAAACTCCACCACCATGGGGCCTATAGCAATCCCTGGTCCTGCTATTAAGTCTAAGAAAGGAGAGATAGCAAAAGAGTCTTTGTCAGCTATGGTTGCTAACTCCGACGATGGCATGTCAGCTATGGTTGCTAACTCCGACGATGGCATGTCAGCTATGGTTGCTAACTCCGACAGTGCCATGTCAGCTATGGTTGCTAACTCCGACGATGGCATGTCAGCTATGGTTGCTAACTCCGACGATGACATGTCAGCTATGGTTGCTAACTTCGACGATGACATGTCAGCTATGGTTGCTAACTCCGACAGTGCCATGTCAGCTATGGTTGCTAACTCCGACGATGGCATGTCAGCTATGGTTGCTAACTCCGACGATGACATGTCAGCTATGGTTGCTAACTCCGACGATAGCATATCAGCTATGGTTGCTAACTTCGACGATGGCATGTCAGCTATGGTTGCTAACTTCGACGATGGCATGTCAGCTATGGTTGCTAACTTCGACGATGGCATGTCAGCTATGGTTGCTAACTCCGACAATGCCATGTCAGCTATGGTTGCTAACTCCAACGATGACATGTCAGCTATTTGCTAACTCCGACGATAGCATGTCAGCTATGGTTGCTAACTTCGACGATGGCATGTCAGCTATGGTTGCTAACTTCGACGATGGCATGTCAACTATGGTTGCTAACTTCGACGATGGCATGTCAGCTATGGTTGCTAACTCCGACGATGGCATGTCAGCTATGGTTGCTAACTCCGACGATGGCATGTCAGCTATGGTTGCTAACTTCGACGATAGCATGTCAGCTATTGTTCAACAATCTTGACGCTATCATACCAGCTGTGGCTCGCCCACGCTACATCAGAACTAAAATGCTGAAGCAATCTTACAGCTCTTCGATGCTGCTGCATAAGTGTTGTTCAAATCATATCATATTGAGATGAGAAATGGAAACTGTGTATGAAAATGCGCATACCACACGCCTAAGAGAGAAAACATTCACAGACAGCGATTATGTTATTTTATTTAATGAGAAAAAGATGACGATGGTAATAACATTGGATTATTGATTTAAAGAAAAAAAAAGCACAAAAGCGACGAGAACGGGCGAGGAAAAAACCAATCGCAGTTCGTTGTTCTGCGTGGTTCTGTGATAGGAGAACTGGAGAAATGAAAGAACAATGGGGAGATAAACGGCGAGGAAAATGATGAGTTTCATTTATAACAGATGTGGATGACAATGACAGATTGCGCGGGGAAAGAAATACAACCAAAATTAGACAATAAAACGTTTGGCACGGCACAGGATGATGGTTCCTCTCAAGAGTAAATGAAACGTTATCGCAGGCACTTGTAGTTTCTAAGTCAGGGGTGCTTAACTTGGGGGTCCATAGACCCCATCAGCGGCTCCGTGGTAGGAACTGTTTAGACTCCACAGATCAGCAACTGGATTGACTTGACTTTAATATAAAATTCTATATCTGTATCGTACATTTATTTTTTTAATTTTCAAACAACAACAAAAACAACACAAAAAGAATAATTTATTTGCCGGAGTGATAATTCTTTATCGCTTGAAAAAAATTCGTTCCTTCGCGCTCTCTCTCCCTCCCTTTTTCTATTTTTCTCTCTATTTCTCTCTTTTTCTCACTCTCTCTCTTTCTCTATTTTTCTCACTCTTTCTCTTCTCTTTTTTCTCTTTCTCTTTCTCTCTCTCTCTCTTTTTCTCTGTCTGTCTTTTTATCTCCTTTTCTCTCTGTTTCTCTCTTTTTCTCACTATCTCTTTCTCTCTCTCTCTTTTTCTCTGTCTGTCTTTTTATCTCCTTTTCTCTCTGTTTCTCTCTTTATCTCACTATCTTTTTCTCTCTTTTTCTCACTATCTCTTTATTTCTCTCTCTTTTTCTCTTTCTTTGTTCCTCTCTCTCTCTCTTTTTATCTCCTTTTCTCCCTCTTTTTCTCTCTTTCTCTCTCTCTCTCGCTCTCTCTCTTTTTCTCACTATCTCTTTTTCTCACTATATCTTTATCTCTCTCTCTTTCTCTCTCTTTGTTTCTCTCTCTTTCTCTCTCTTTGTTTCTCTCTCTCTCTCTTTCTCACTCTCTCTCTTTACTCTCCTTTTCTCTCTCTTTCGTTGGTTCTACGCTGGCCCGTTTCCTTCTCTCTGATGTCCACATTTTAATCTCGTCATTTCAGTTTCCGTGCTACAACAGATGGATTTAATGTGGTGCATGTGTGAAAGATCTGGCCCTAAGGGCTTCTGTTCTAGGCTGAAGTTTTCACATTGGACTCTGTTACTCTGTGTCCATGTTTGTAAGTTATTACAATAAATGTGTATGAAACTCTCCCACTGTCTGTCTGTCTGTCTGTCCATCAGTCCGTCCGTCCGTCCGTCCACCCACCCAGCCATCCATTCATCCATCCATCCATCCATCCATCCACCCACCCATCCATCCATCCATCTATCCACCCACCCACCCACCCACCCATCCATCCATCCATCCATCCACCCACCCACCCACCCATCCACCCACCCATCCACCCATCCATCCACCCATCCACCCACCTATCCATCAATCCATCCATCCATCCATCCACCCATCCACTCACCCATCCACCCACCCACCCACCCATCCATCTATCCACCCATCCATCCATCCACCCACCCACCCATCCATCCATCCATCCATCCGTCTATCTGTATGTATGTCTGTCAAGACATTAAGCAGAGTTTGACTGGTTAATGTCAAAACTGTGTTCACAGAATAACGTTATCTCGTTCTGACATGGGACATATTTGAAAACCCGGTCAATAGTCAGCCCGGAAACAGATCGAAAGTGAAAGTCTAATGACTTACTCGACATACATAACCATCACACCATTATAAAGTCGAAATAACGCGTAAGTCAATGGGTTATGTATATCAACAGGAAATGAGAAATCTAGTATCATAATATTCTAGGTCTGCCGGGCGTTAGTTTGCACGACACTCTGTGTGTGTGTGTGCGCGCGCGCATACGGGTTGTTTCCTTGTACTTCATACAAGGTATGAAGTATTTATGCTCTCTTTCTTTCAAATTATGTCAAGCTTTCATCGTAAATATTCTTTATAATTCTTGACTGTCCTTTGTCCCTTAATAGCTTTTTTTCTGCCTTAGGCTCGGTTAGAGTGATCTGTGTTGGAGAGAGATAAATTCCTGCCAGTAAAATGTTACACAAGTGAGATAGAGCTTAGTGTTATATCGTTACTCTAGAAGAGTACAGTATCTATTACTTGAGATGTGAGAGAAAAAAATAGAAAGTACTTGAGATGTGAGAGGTAGAAAAATATAAAGTACTTGACAATGTGAAAGGAGGAAAAATATAAAGTACTTAAGATATGATAGGAAGAAAATATAAAGTACTTGAAATGTGAGAGGAAGAAAAAATATAAACCACATCAGATGAGAGAAAAAGAAAAATATAAAGTACTTGAAATGTGAGAGGAATAAAAATATAAAGTACTTGAAATGTGAGAGGAAGAAAAATATAAAATACAAGAGATGTGAGAGGACGAAAAATATAAACTACTTGATATGTGAGAGGAAGTATATAAAGTACCTGATATGTGAGATGAAAATATAAAATACTTCAGAAGTGAGAGAACAAATATATGGAGAATATAAAGTACTTGATATGTGAAAGGAAGAATATAAAGTACTTGATATGTGAAAGTTAGATAAATATAAAGTACGTAAGATGTACAAGCTAGAGATGACTGAATAGCAAAGTGGTTAGGGCAACGGTATCTCGTGGCGAAGCTCGGTGATTCGAATCCAGCCGAAGGTGCCTCAGTCACCCGGCTGTAAAATATGGGAAAGGGACCTTTCCTGGAGCTGGGGAGGGAAATGCATGGTGCTGACTACATCATCCTCTAGCGTGCTGACTACATCACCCTCTAGCGTGCTGACTATATCAACCTCTAGCGTGCTGACTACATCAACCTCTAGCGTGCTGACTACATCAACCTCTAGCGTGCTGACTACATCACCCTCTAGCGTGCTGACTACATCACCCTCTAGCGTGCTGACTACATCAACCTCTAGCGTGCCCGCGGGTCAAGGAATATGTGGACACCTGTGGGGTGGGGGTGGGGGTGGGGTAAAAGTGTGGGTTGTTGTCGGTTACTAGTCACAACAGTGGCCGTCTTCCCTCTGTGCTGCAACTCCCCACTGTTGAGTGACTCCCCTCTTTGCAGGTTACGTCTTACGAGGCAAATTCTCCTCACATACCATAGTCCTCTCTCCCTCTCTCTTTCTCTTTCTCTCCCTTTCTCTATCTGTCTCTCTCTTTGTCTCTCCCTTTCTCTTTCTTCCTCTCTCTCTCTCTCTCTCTTTCTCTCTCTCTCTTTTACTCCATCTTAGGGCTGGTAATGAGCATTTAATACAAGCACAATTCTTGTCACGTGCTAGCCCCACGTGGTCACCTTACTCGCAGACATCCACCCAGGGGAAAGCACTCGTAACATCGACCTCTCTTAAACGGGATGGTTAATAACACTGGGTACAAAAAGAAATATTCATCAGGACAATTAACAGTATGCAAAAACATAAATTTCATTAAAAAAAACAGTCTCCAAGCTAGGAAACAGTTAACCATCAGCCGTCTCTCCCAGCAGTAAACGTATATTTTACACAGGCGACAAACATCACAGGATGTAATGTATATTTCTGCATATTTCGTAATCTTTAATAAAGTATACAGTTACATTTATTTACGTTAATCATCATTATAGTTGCACCCATGTTTCAGTAATACTCACATCACCACTAGTAGCAGTTAACCCTTGACCTCCCTAGAGCCTTGCGTCGGCCAAAAGTAATGGAGGATACAACACTCTTCACTTGAGTCCCATTAGAAATCGAAGACATAACATACACAGGCATTCTTAAAGCTTACTTGATCGTTGGTGTCGGACCTTATTTCAGTGTTTCTGGGTTGTTAAACCTGATAAAGCAAACACTGATTTTACCTTGTCACTGAACGCCCTACCTATGAACGAACTAGTAAAGTAAATGTTCACATTACCTATCACTGAACGCCCCACCTATGAACGAACTAGTAAAGTAAATGTTCACATTACCTAGCAAGCTCAGATGGTTCCACAAACCACGTCTGACAGTCTCATAATAATGCCCTCCTTTTGTACACACTAACACCATATCACTTTGTTGTTTCTAAGGCAGTGATTCTCAAATTCTCAGCCCCCAGTCCTCTCTATAAATTAAATCATTATCCAGCAAGTATTTTCATTTGTATGCATTCTTTTAATCTGAAAAACAGTTCCTCCCCAATTTCTGCCTTTAAAAAGATTCTTCCATTCAAACGTTAAACTCCTCCCGCGTAACTACCTGTCACCATTCTGAGAGTCCCTGATGTATGGCTTAAAAGGCTACATTTGCCTGTGTATTCCAGGCATATATTTTGTACTCTCAGGAGTCGCTACTTCTTGTTTGCTAAAACTGAGGTAGAGTACTTCCACTACTGAAGACTGGTCTGTTCTGTAGGACACTAACTCCGTCACCAGCGAGACAGTAGCTTGCCAACTCCGTCATCGGCGACAGAGCAGCGTGATAACTCCGTCATCGGCGACAGAGCAGCGTGATAACTCCGTCATCGGCGACAGAGCAGCATGATAACTCCGTCATCGGCGGCAGAGCAGCGTGATAACTCTAGAGAGCAGAACGCTAATTCCATCACTGGCTAAAGAGCAGAGTGCTAATTTCATCACTAGCTAGAGAGCAGAGGGCTAATTCCATCACTAGCTAGAGAGCAGAACGCTAATTCCATCACTGGCTAGACAGCAGAGCGCTAATTCCATCACTAGCTAGAGAGCAGTGCTAATTCCATCATTAGCGAGAGAACAGAGCGCTAACTCTATCACTAACACATTAATTCCATCACTTATGAAGAAGCAGCTTGATGGTTTGATCCTCTGAGAAAATGAAGTGGATACATCCCTGCTCCCGACCTGCTCCATCAGAAAGTGGGCACGTGACAACTATAGGAAAGAACATGAAAGTAGACAGGACATATGTTTTAAGAAACAAACTAAGACACTACCAGAACCGCCATTGTTCGGCAACCTAATCTGTACAAAGCTGCTTTCGAGGGTCACTGTTTCGCTCCCCTGGGGTCCAATGGTTTCATGCTTTTATCGATACACATTGTTCTTCCACAAGATGGTTTCCTGTGTCAACAAAATGATTTAATCGAAAGAAGTGCTAACAAGCAATGTTTGAATCGGCAGTATTAGCATCAAAAATGTCTAGCTATTAAAAAAAATCAGAACTTTTTGATACCTATAACCTCTTTTTCAGAACATTAGAACTAAAATTAATCATAGTCTAGAGAAACTATAACTCTACTTGTATAACTATTACAACAAATTCTTTAATCCTACCAGGAAGATTTTTCTAACTTCAGGTGATGAATCTCAGTACTCACATTAGAGTTTAGTATGGAGTATTTTCTGTGAATCAAGTGATTGTTCCTGTTAATACAATGTTTTCAATCAAAATGAAAGAAAAAAAAACAGTCTACGCTTTCAGAGTTTTCTGTGATTTCTCTGTATTTTACTGTAGGATATTTGTCTGATTTCAATTTTTGAAAACAAATGGGTTCAAATTGATAAAGTTCTATGAGAAATACTAGTGACCGGCGGTGGGTTATTCTGGGTTTGGGAGGGCTCCCTCGGGCGGTGGGTTATAGTGGGTTTGTGAGGGCTCGCTGGGGCGGTGAGTCATTCTGAGTTTGTGAGAACTCCCTCGGGTGTCGTAAACTCTGTGATCTGTCTCCCAGGACACTCTATCACCAGGAATTCTTTTTTTTTTTTTTAACGAAGAAAAATCCTTCTCCAGTTTCTAGGGGTTGTACAATCCATCTTTCCTTGCTGTTTTAACTAATCACTGCTTTTTGTCTGTGTCTTTGTTTTTTTCTTTAAATTTCCTCGCCTATAATACTTTTCCCCCCATTATGTACCAATAGTCTCGTCCATTAATCTTATTTTGCTGTCTTTCTGTAATGTAAATAACAGAAATATTCCCTGTGTATTGTTCCTTTATTTTGTCCTGACTAATTACTTCGTCACTATGTGTTGTTTCTCTTATGCTGTTCTAACAGATTACTTCATCTCTATGTATTGTTTTCACTAGAGCAAACCAGGCTTTTGCATTGCCGCAGACTATATGGAAATCTAAAAAAAACTAAGCATGAAGACGAAAATCAGGATATTTAAGAGTAATGTTCTAAGTGTACTACTCTATGGAAATGAATGCTGGAAAATCAACAAAACCATAGAAAACAAGTTGAATTCTTTCCAGACTAAATGTTTACAAACAATTAGGAAAATATTTTGGCCAAACACTATAAGAAATAACATCTTGTTGGCAGAAATGCAGATGAAGCCACTGACAGCAATTATTGAGGAAAGACACTGGCGATGGTTGGGACATGTGCTCCGAATGACACTACCAAAAATAGCACTAAGATGGACACCACGGGGGAGCAGAAGTAAGGGTAGACCAAAAGAGACATGGAGAAGAACAACAGAAAGGATGTTGAGCAATAGAGGGCTCACCTGGGCAAGAGCAGAAAAAAAGGCTAAGGACAGGCATTTGTGGAAAACCCTTGCGGAAGCCCCATGTGCCCTGGGCACTTAAGGTTCAGAGAGAGAGAGAGAGAGAGAGAGAGAGAGAGAGATGTGGTGTTTCTCTTATGTTGTTCTAACAGGTTACTTCATCTCTATGTGTTGTTACTTTATTTTGTCGTGACGGATTACTTCGCCTCTCTGTTTTGTTACTTTATTTTGTCCTGACGGATTACTTCGCCTCTGTGTGTTGTTACTTTATGTTATTTTGACGGATTACATCGTTTCTAAGTGTTGTTTCTTTATGTTGTTCTAACTCATTATTTCTTCACTGTGTGTTGTTCTTTATGTTGTTTTGACAGATTACTTCGTCTCTAATTATTTTTTTCTCTTATGTTGTTTTGACGGATTATTTCGTCTCAGTGTTGTTTCTCTTATGTTATTTTCACGGATTATTTAGTCTGTACGTGTTTTTTCTCTTATGTTGTTTTGACGGATTATTTCATCTCTATGTGTTGTTTATCTTATGTTGTTTTGACGGATTATTTCGTTTCTATGTGTTGTTTATTTTATGTTGTTTTGACGGATTATTTCGTCTCTATGTGTTATTTACCTTATGTTGTTTTGACGGATTATTTTGTCTCTTTGTGTTGTTTATTTTATGTTGTTTTGACGGATTATTTCGTTTCTATGTGTTGTTTATTTTATGTTGTTTTGACGGATTATTTCGTCTCTATGTGTTATTTACCTTATGTTGTTTTGACGGATTATTTCGTTTCTATGTGTTGTTTATTTTATGTTGTTTTGACGGATTATTTCGTCTCTATGTGTTATTTACCTTATGTTGTTTTGACGGATTATTTCGTCTCTATGTGTTATTTACCTTATGTTGTTTTGACGGATTATTTCGTCTCTATGTGTTATTTACCTTATGTTGTTTTGACGGATTACATCGTTTCTAAGTGTTGTTCTTTATGTTGTTCTAACTCATTATTTCTTCACTGTGTGTTGTTCTTTATGTTGTTTTGACAGATTACTTCGTCTCTAATTATTTTTTTCTCTTATGTTGTTTTGACGGATTATTTCGTCTCAGTGTTGTTTCTCTTATGTTATTTTCACGGATTATTTAGTCTGTACGTGTTTTTTCTCTTATGTTGTTTTGACGGATTATTTCATCTCTATGTGTTGTTTATCTTATGTTGTTTTGACGGATTATTTCGTTTCTATGTGTTGTTTATTTTATGTTGTTTTGACGGATTATTTCGTCTCTATGTGTTATTTACCTTATGTTGTTTTGACGGATTATTTTGTCTCTTTGTGTTGTTTATTTTATGTTGTTTTGACGGATTATTTCGTTTCTATGTGTTGTTTATTTTATGTTGTTTTGACGGATTATTTCGTCTCTATGTGTTATTTACCTTATGTTGTTTTGACGGATTATTTCGTTTCTATGTGTTGTTTATTTTATGTTGTTTTGACGGATTATTTCGTCTCTATGTGTTTTTTCTCTTATGTTGTTTTGACGGATTATTTCATCTCTATGTGTTGTTTATCTTATGTTGTTTTGACGGATTATTTCGTTTCTATGTGTTGTTTATTTTATGTTGTTTTGACGGATTATTTCGTCTCTATGTGTTATTTACCTTATGTTGTTTTGACGGATTATTTTGTCTCTTTGTGTTGTTTATTTTATGTTGTTTTGACGGATTATTTCGTTTCTATGTGTTGTTTATTTTATGTTGTTTTGACGGATTATTTCGTCTCTATGTGTTATTTACCTTATGTTGTTTTGACGGATTATTTCGTTTCTATGTGTTGTTTATTTTATGTTGTTTTGACGGATTATTTCGTCTCTATGTGTTATTACCTTATGTTGTTTTGACGGATTATTTCGTCTCTATGTGTTATTACCTTATGTTGTTTTGACGGATTATTTCGTCTCTATGTGTTATTACCTTATGTTGTTTTGACGGATTACATCGTTTCTAAGTGTTGTTCTTTATGTTGTTCTAACTCATTATTTCTTCACTGTGTGTTGTTCTTTATGTTGTTTTGACAGATTACTTCGTCTCTAATTATTTTTTTCTCTTATGTTGTTTTGACGGATTATTTCGTCTCAGTGTTGTTTCTCTTATGTTATTTTCACGGATTATTTAGTCTGTACGTGTTTTTTCTCTTATGTTGTTTTGACGGATTATTTCATCTCTATGTGTTGTTTATCTTATGTTGTTTTGACGGATTATTTCGTTTCTATGTGTTGTTTATTTTATGTTGTTTTGACGGATTATTTCGTCTCTATGTGTTATTTACCTTATGTTGTTTTGACGGATTATTTTGTCTCTTTGTGTTGTTTATTTTATGTTGTTTTGACGGATTATTTCGTTTCTATGTGTTGTTTATTTTATGTTGTTTTGACGGATTATTTCGTCTCTATGTGTTATTTACCTTATGTTGTTTTGACGGATTATTTCGTTTCTATGTGTTGTTTATTTTATGTTGTTTTGACGGATTATTTCGTCTCTATGTGTTATTTACCTTATGTTGCTTTGACGGATTATTTCGTTCCTATGTGTTGTTTATTTTATGTTGTTTTGACGGATTATTTCGTCTCTATGTGCTATATACCTTATGTTGTTTTGACGGATTATTTTGTCTCTTTGTGTTGTTTATTTTATGTTGTTTTGACGGATTATTTCGTAACTGTGTGTTGTTTCGTTATGTTGCTCTGGCATATTCCGTTGTGTATATAAATCGTTTCTTATCATCATCATGTTCCACAACAGGGAACAGCTGAAGCGAAGGTATTCATTTCAGAGAATTAACATTGCTATCTTTGTTCATATTTTCAAACCTTCCTTTATTACTTAATTATCTTCACTTATTTATCTTGCTACTTTCTTCTTTAACTTCTCTTCTGCTTCTTTTTTTTCTCAAGTTTTATACAACTCGCAGATTTAATTCCATTTTCTGAGATTCACCTTTGTCCTGTCCATGGTTCCGTACGTTCCTCCAGGGAATTGTCTGATATCGTTCAGTGGAATGTGTTTACGCTCTTGTATCTTACCGTTGTTTATCCTTGTTTATGGTGTTCTATCTTACCGTTGTTTATCCTTGTTTATGGTGTTCTATCTTACCGTTGTTTGCTTGTTTACGGTCTTGTATCTTACCATTGTTTATCCTTGTTTACGGTCTTGTATCTTACCATTGCTTATCCTTGTTTGCGGTCTTGTATCTTACCATTGTTTATCCTTGTTTACGGTCTTGTATCTTACCATTGTTTATCCTTGTTTATGGTCTTGTATCTTACCATTGTTTATCCTTGTTTACGGTCTTGTATCTTACCATTGTTTATCCTTGTTTACGATCTAGTATCTTACCATTGCTTTGCCTTGTTTACGATCTTGTAACTTACTATTGTTTATCCTTGTTACGACCTTGTATCTTACCATTGTTTATCCTTGTTTACGATCTTGTATCTTACCATTGCTTAGCCTTGTTTACGGTCTTGTTTCTTATCTTTGCTTATCCTTGTTTACGATCTTGTCTTATCGATGTTTATCCTCTGTTTATGGTCTTCTATCTAATTGTCGTTTACTTGTTTGCAGTTTTATATCTTATCGTTTTTTATCCTTCTTTCTGGTCTTATTTCTTACCGTTGTGTGTTACTGTTTCTGGTCTTATTTCTTATCGTTGTGTGTTATTGTTTCTAGTCTTATTCCTTACCGTTGTGTGTTATTGTTTCTGGTGTTATTTCTTACTGTTGTGTGTTACTGTTTCTGGTCTTATTTCTAATCGTTGTTTATCCTTGTTTGTAATCTTATATCTTACCGTTCTTTATCTCTGTTTACGGTCTTATATCATATCGTTGTTTATCCTTGTCTACAATCTTGTATCTTACAACGTCATCCTTTCAAATCATCACTGTGTGGACTATAGGGAACATAAATTTACATTTACAAGCCATCACTGTGTGAACTATAGGGAACATAAATTTACATTTACAAGCCATCACTGTGTGGAATATAGGGAATATAAATTTACATTTACAAGCCATCACTATATGGACTACAGAGAACATAAGTTTACATTTACAATCCATCACTCTGTGGACTATATAGAACAAGTCTGGGCTTGGAAGTCATAACTGTGTGGACTATAGAGAACATAAGTTTACATTTACACGCCATCACTCTGTGGACTATATAGAACAAGTTTGGGCTTAGAAGTCATCACTGTGTGGACTATAGAGAACAAATTTGGGATTGGAAGTCATCACTGTGTGGACAATAGAGAACAAGTTTGGACTTGGAAGTCATCACTGTGTGGACAATCGAGAATATGTTTGGGCATGGAAGTCATCACTGTGTGGACTATAAAGATCAAGTTTGGGCTTGGAAGTCATCACTGTGTGGACTATAGAGAACAAGTTTGGGCATGGAAGTCATCACTGTGTGGACATTAGAGAATAAGTTTGGGCTTGGAAGTCATCACTGTGTGGACTATAGAGAACAAGTTTGGGCTTGGAAGTCATCACTGTGTGGACTATAGAGAACAAGTTTGGGCGTGGAAGTCATAACTGTGTGGACTGTAGAGAACATGTTTGGGCATGGAAGTCATAACTGTGTGGACTATAGAGAACAAGTTTGGGCATGGAAGTCATCACTGTGTGGACAATAGGGAATAAGTTTGGGCTTGGAAGTCATCACTGTTTTGACTATAGAAAACTCGCTGTTGGCGAGATTTTTCAGTTGCCGTGCATTGGGCGGTGTTCCTCCCGGCCAATGAAGAAAGGTGCAAATGAGGTTGCCGCGCAGCATCACTGCGGAAAAGGTGGTAGAAAGGATAAACCGAAGCAAACAGTCAAATCACGGCACCTCCTGTCTGGAGGTCGGCCACGTCCTGAGTGCAGTCATATCGTGTGAAATGCATGAACCAGCTTGTCCCAGAGGTTAAGACACTGCTGGCGAGACTCTTCAGATGCCGCGCGTGAAGTGAAGCTCCTCCCGGTCAAGGAAGAAATGCGGAAAAGAAATAAAGGTTGCTGTGCGTTGCCGATGGGAAAGGTGGTGGAAAGGATAAAGTGAAGTTTAATCGGTATGTCCAGTAGTATCGCTACGAGAGCTATACATACCACGGCACCTCTGCTCTAGAGGCCGGCCACGTCCGAAATACACCTACACTGGTGAAATATGCCTAAACCGGCACACACCAGGGTGGAACTTGATGGCTAGACATGTCATGCCACCTCCACTCTAGAGGTTGGTCACGCCCAATATACACCCATACTGGTGAATTTTGCCTAAACCGGCTCACACCAGGGGTGAATCTTGAAGGCTATGCATGTCACAGTACCTCTGCTCTAGAGGTCGGTCACGTCTCAAACACGCCCATACTGGGATAATATGCCTAAACCGGCTCAACCCAGGGGTGGAAGTCACTAGTGGTGAGGATTCGTCCTCCTGGACAAAAGCTCCATCCTGGTCACAACTTAGAAGGGTAGCGGCCACGACCGCAAAATGCTGAAGTCGGAGACACTGGACCAGGGCAGTCTAGATAGGCAACCACCTCTCACCCGGCGGGGATGTTTGCGTATCCTAATCACGCTGAGGTTTTCCGGTGAGAAAGTTCAACTCTGGACTGGATGGGCAACCACCTCTCACCTGGCGGTGATACACGGGTATCTCCAAACACGTCGAGGTTTTCCGGTGAGAAAGTCCAACTCTGGCCAGGGTGGGCTACCGCCTCTCACCCAGCGGGGATGCACTGATATCCTAAACACATCGAGATCTTCCGGTGAGAAAGTCCAACCCTAGACTAAACTGGTGCAATGAAAACCACAGTGTCATGCAATCCCGCTTCAGAGACCCACCAAGAATACTCTGAACCCCTTGTGGTCCTCGTGTGGATCTCATATGGTCCTTTTGGGGACCACACAGGAGACCACGGGACCTAACGAGGACCACAGGCATAAATTCAGTAGGATCACAGTGCGGTTTTGGTGGTAGAAGCGAACGAAGAAGAAGAAGACTATAGAGAACAAGTTTGGGCTTGGAAGTCATCACTGTGTGGACTATACAGAACAAGTTTGGGCGTGGAAGTCATCACTGTGTGGACTATAGAGAATAAGTTTGGGCGTGGAAGTCATCACTATGTGGACTATAGAGAACAAGTTTGGGCGTGGAAGTCATAACTGTGTGGACTATAGAGAATATGTTTGGGCGTGGAAGTCATAACTGTGTGGACTATAGAGAACAAGTTTGGGCGTGGAAGTCATAAATGTGTGGACTATAGAGAATAAGTTTGGGCGTGGAAGTCATCATTGTCTGGACTATAGAGAATATGTTTGGGCGTGGAAGTCATCACTGTGTGGACTATAGAGAACAAGTTTGGGCGTGGTAGTCATAACTGTGTGGGCCACAAGGAACATACATTTACTCTTCCAATGTGATAATTAAATTAAAGAGGCAGAAAGGATGAGGAGGAGTGGCTGACTGAGGAGGAGAAGGAGGAGTGGCTGACTGAAGAGGAGAAGGAGGAGTGCCCGACTGAGGAGGAGAAGGAGGAGTGCCTGACTGAGGAGGAGAAGGAGGAGTGCCTGACTGAAGAGGAGAAGGAGGAGTGCCTGACTGAGGAGGAGAAGGAGGAGTGCATGACTGAGGAGGAGAAACTGTGACCCACTCCCCTGTAACGAAATCTCTCACTGCTGAATTAATTTCCATCCTGTGCTAGAGTAAATTGTGATGGAAAGAAACTGAAAGTTAATCTTTTCGTTCGTTCCTTCCTTCGTAATCTAAAGTCATGGGTTGTTAGAAATGTGCTACTTTTCGTTGTATCTAGACTTTGACTAATAACAGCTGTGAGCAATTACTCGCCCAGACGTGTAAGATGTAGCAGACAACTCTTTCCAATGGCGTTTTAGAGTGAAAGAGTTATGGTACTTTTATTTTTAGATACAATTTATGTTAAAGGATACGGTTTAGAACAGAATCAGAAACTATAAAAATCTCAAAAACAGTTGGGAATCCTTAACGATAATAAGCTGTAATTACATGTCTGCCATGACAAGAATGACAATAATACAGTGTTATGCGCCCACGAACGATACAGGTGACGAGGTGAAAGACGATTTCTGTCATCAATTACAACAAATCATTAACAAAGTCTATAAACACGACATCCTAATTGCTATGGGGGACTTCAGCGCTAAGGTAGGGAAAGATAACACCGACGTTGAAAAAGTGATGGGGAAAGAAGGAACTGACACAGTAAATCAGAACGGAGAAAGATTAATTGAAATATGTCTAACAGAGGGCATGGTCACTGGAGGCACAATATTTCCACACAAAGAGATACATGAAACAACATGGATATCTCTAGATGATAGAACTAGAAACCAGATAGATCATTTTTGTATTAGAAAGCAATACAGAACATTTCTGATAGATGTAAGGGCATATATGGGTGCAGATGTCAACAGTGATCACTATCTATATATAGAGAAAATAAAAATAAAACTGAAAAGCCAACACAAGAAATCAATACACAGAAAGATAAACAGCCACAGCCTACAAGAAGATTTCAATCAGGAACTTGCCAGTCATTCTATAACACTCAGTAAAGTAGAGGAGATAGGTATAGATGAATTAAGGAATTCTTACAGCAGAGCCATAATCACAGCAGCAAAAGCAAGTGCTGGACTGAGAAAACTAAACAGAAAAGCATGGATATCAGAAAACACATGGAAGTACATAAAGAAAGACAAGCAGCCAAATTAGACATGCTGAATGTAAAGACAGATCTTAGAAAATATCTGGCGAAAGCAACATACAAAGCAATAGACAATAAAGTAAAAAGTTCAGCTAGAAAGGATAAAACAGAATACTTAGACAATATGGCGAAACAGTCAGAGAAAGCAGCAAAAACAGGAGACAGCAAAACTTTATATAACATACAAAAGAGACTAACAGGTACTATTACATCTAAAGAAAGACCAATCATTAGCAAAACTGGAGCCATATTAACATCAAGTAAAGACCAAAAGCAAAGATGGGCTGAACACATCCAAGAAATACTTAATCGACTACACCCAAAAGAACTGATTAACTTTGAAACCGACTTACAAACCCCACAATTAAATGTCATCCTAGATGAAATTACATTGCAGGAAATTGAAACAGCAGTGAATTTAATGGCTAACAACAAAGCTACAGGTGAAGATGAAATAACACCCGAAATGTTAAAAGCTATCAATAGTGACAACATGAGACAATTACAGAGAATGTTTGATAAGATTTGGAAAGAAGAAAAGGTCCCTTCTAAATGGAAAAAAGGAATCATTTTAAAATACAAAAAGGCAACCTTAGTGACTGTAACAACTGGAAAGGAGTAACCTTAATATCAGTTGTGTCAAAAGATTTTTGCAAGGTCATTTTGAATAGACTTAAAGATATAGTGTATACCGCAATGAGAGAAAAACAAACAAGACTTTGAAAAGGGAGAAGCTGTCTCGACTATATCTTTTTCTAAGAATAATACTTGAAGAACATATTGAAAAGCAAAAAACCATTAATACTTAACTTTATAGACTTTAAAAAGTCATTTGATAGCATACACAGAGATTCATTGTGGAGAATTGTAAGTCTATATGGAATCTTATATCTTATATCCTTCCCGTGCCGTTAGACGTCACATAGGGCTCGCAAAGTAGTTCGCCAATTTTTCCTGTCTTCGGCGAGTCTTTCAACCTCATCAAAGGATTTTATGCCTGTTAGCTTGGCCTCTCTTAATAATGTTCTCTTCAGAGTTTCACGCGGTCTGCCCCTTTTTCTTCGGCCTGTTGTGTTCCACTTGATAGCTTGTTTTGGGATTCTCTGCTCATTTCTTCTCATCAAGTGGCCAACATATGTCCATCTCCTTTTCCTGATCACCCGTGAGACTGGTTGTTGTTCAGTCATCTGTCTTATCTCTGCATTGTTCTTGAATTCATTCCACTTGATGCCGAGTATTTTCCTTAGGCATTTGTTTTCAAAAGAGTCTAATTTCTTTTCTATTTCTTTAGTTGTTTTCCAGCTTTCGCATGCATAAATGAGGGTGGATATTACATTTGAATTGAATAGTCTTAACTTGGTTTTTGTGCTTATAACTTTTGAATTCCATATGTTCTCAAGATTCTTGAAGATTGATGCTGCTTTTGCAATTCTGATCCTAACTTCCTTTCTAGTGTCACCATCCTGGTCTATGTAGCTGCCAAGGTATGCAAATTGATTGACTTCTTCAATATCTGTCCCTTCTATGTGTATTTTTCCATTTTGATTGATGGGAATTTTCATTATTTTTGTTTTGTCCTTGTTAATTTCAAGTCCTATTTTGCTAGCCAGTGAAGATAGGCTATCTGTTTTTTCTTGCATGGAATTCACATTATTACTGATAAGAGTTATGTCATCAGCAAAATCAAGATCTTCTAGTTGGGTCCCATGTACCCAGTCAATACCTGTGTTACCTGTGCAGCATTTTTTCATTATGAAGTCTATTGTAATCCCAAAAAGTAAAGGAGACAGTATACATCCTTGTTTCACGCCTGTTTCAATCTGGAACCATTCACTCATCCCTTCTTCTGTCTTGACTGCACAACCATATCCATTGTATAAGTCCTTAATGATGTTGACAATTTTAGATGGTATTCCATATAGACATAAAATTCTCCATAATGAATCTCTGTGTATGCTATCAAATGCCTTCTTAAAATCTATGAAATTCAGTATTAATGGTTTCTGCTTTTCAATATGTTCTTCAAGTATTATTCTGAGAGTAAAGATCTGGTCGAGACAGCTTCTCCCTTTTCGAAATCCTGCTTGTTCTTCTCTCATTGCAGTATCCACTATATCTTTGAGTCTATTCAAAATGACCTTGCAAAATACTTTTGACACAACTGATATTAAGGTTACTCCTCTCCAGTTGTTACAGTCACTAAGGTTGCCCTTTTTTGGTATTTTCACAATGATTCCCTTCTTCCAATTAGAAGGGACCTTTTCTTCTTTCCAAATCTTGTTAAACATTCTCTGTAGTTGTCTCATGTTGTCACTATTGATAGCTTTTAGCATCTCGGCTTTTATTTCATCTTCACCTGCAGCTTTGTTGTTAGCCATTAAATTCACTGCTGTTTCAATTTCATGTAATTCAATTTCATCTAGATTGACATTTAGTTGTGGGGCTGGTAAGTCAGTTTCAAGGTTTAACAATTCTTTTGGGTGTGGTCGATTGAGTATTTCTTGGAAGTGTTCAGCCCATCTTTGCTTTTGGTCTTTATTTGATGTTAATAGTGTTCCATTTTTGCTAAGGATTGGTCTTTCTTTAGATGTAATAGTACCTGTTAGCCTCTTTTGTATGTTATATAAAGTGTTGCTGTCTCCTGTTTTTGCTGCTTTTTCTGCCTCTTTCGCCATATTGTCTATGTATTCTCTTTTATCCCTTCTAGCTGAACTTTTTACTTTCTTGTCTATGTCTTTGTATTTTGCTTTTGCCGAATCTCTTTCATGATCTGCTTTTGCATTCAACATGTTTAATTTGACTGCTCGTCTTTCATGTATATACTTCCATGTTTTATCTGATATCCATGCTTTTCTATTTGGTTTTTCCAATCCAGCGCTTACTTTTGCTGCTGTGATTATGGCTGTGCTGTAAGAATTCCATAACTCATCTATACCTATCTCCTCAACTTCAATGGGTGTTTTGGAATGATTGGCAAGTTCCTGATTGAAATTAATGTTAGTATTTTCTTCTTGTAGGCTGTGGATGTTTATCTTTCTGTGTACTGATTTCTTGTGTTGACTTTTCAATTTTAGTTTTATTTTCCCTATGCACAGGTTGTGATCACTGTTGACATCTGCACCCCTATAAGCCCTTACATCCATGAGAGATGTTCTGTATTGCTTTCTAATACAAAAATGGTCTATCTGGTTTCTAGTTCTATCATCTGGAGATATCCATGTTGTTTTATGTATCTCTTTGTGTGGGAATATTGTGCCTCCAATGACCATGCCCTCTGTTAAACATATTTCAATTAATCTTTCTCCATTCTGATTAACCATGTCAATTCCTTCTTTCCCCATCACTTTTTCAACGTCGGTATTATCCTTCCCTACCTTAGCATTGAAGTCCCCCATAGCAATGGGATATGGAATACCATCTAAAATTGTCAACATCATTAAGGAACTCTACAATGGATGTGTTTGTGCAGTCAAAACAGAAGAAGGGATGAGTGAATGGTTCCAGATTGAAACAGGTGTGAAACAAGGATGTATACTGTCTCCTTTGATTTTGGGAATGTCAGTAGACTTCATAATGAAAAAATGCTGCACAAGTAACACAGGTATTGACTGGGTAAAGGGACCCAACTAGAAGATCTTGATTTTGCTGGTTAAATAACTCTTATCAGTAACAATGTGAAGTCTATGCAAGAAAAAACAGATATCCTGTCTTCACTGGCTAGCAAAATAGGACTTGAAATTAACAAGGAAAAACAAAAATAATGAAACTTCCCATTAATCAAAATGGGAACATACAAGTACAAAGGACAGATATTGAAGAAGTCAATCAATTTGCATTCCTTGGCAGCTACATAGACCAGGATGGTGACATCAAAAAGGAAGTTAGAATTGGAAAAACAGCATCGATCTTCAAGAATCTTGAGAACATATGGAATTCAAAAGTTATAAACACAAAAACCAAGTTAAGACTTCAATTCAAATGTAATATCATCCTCATTTATGCATGCGAAAGCTGGAAAACAACTAAAGAAACAGACAATAAATCAGACTCTTTTGAAAACAAATGCCTAAGGAAAATACTCGGCATCAAGTAGAACGAATTCAAGAACAATGCAGAGATAAGACAGATGACTGAACAACAACCAGTCTCATGGGTGATAACTAAAAGGAGATGGATATATGTTCGTCACGTGATGAGAAGAAACGATCAGAGAATTCCAATGCAAGTTATCAAGTGGAACACAACAGGCCAAAGAAAAAGAGGCAGACCACTTGAACTCTAAAGAGGACATTGTTAAGAGAGGCCAAATTAATAGGCATAAAATCCCTTGATGAGGTTGAAAAGCTCTCCGAAAACAGGAAAAATTGGCTAACTACCTTGCCAGCCCTATGTGACGTTTAACGGCATGGGAAGGATATAAGAAACAAAATATAAGATATGACTAGAAGGCTCCAGAAAGAGTTGACGATCTGAGACAGGTGTATGATCTGGCTATTGCCTAAGGCAATTTCCGACCCACAGAAAAGTAGGCAAGGTTTCCTCACAGTCTGTACCAGGAAATCCTCACTGGACGCCAAAAAATACATGATTACCACCTCCAGGGTCGCCCCCCCCTTGAGTGTTGACCAGCAAAGACCAGGGACTGCAATGTCGGGTCCACCCAGTAGATATGGAAACAAGAATGTCGGAAAACAGACCACTGAATTATTTCGATTACAGTACAGAATATCTAACCACGCCGCCTGTATCCTCATAGAGTGGCTAACGACGCCGCCTATGGTCTCATAGAATGGCTAACCATGCCACCTGTGCTCTCATAGACAATTATCTCACAGAACGACAATTGCCGAACTTACTGAGTAATCACCCATAGGTGCCATGTGACAATACTTTAGCGCCCAAAGGACACGTACACTAAAAGTGACCAGAAGAGGGAACGTACCGATGTATTTTACCTGTCTTACATAAGTACAAGGGTGGACACAGCATGATCAGCTGACAAACAGGTAACTTTGTGGGTTGGGCTTAGATAGTATCATGTACGACGGAAAAACAGACCTAGCGGTTTATAAGTAAGAGAAGGAAGAGAACACAAGAGAAGAGAAGGGGGAATAGAAGGGAGATAGAAGGGAGATAGAAGGAGATAGAAGGAGATAGAAGGGAGATAGAAGGGAGATAGAAGGAGATAGAAGGGAGATAGAAGGAGATAGAAGGGAGATAGAAGGAGATAGAAGGGAGATAGAAGGGAGATAGAAGGAGATAGAAGGGAGATAGAAGGGAGATAGAAGGAGATAGAAGGGAGATAGAAGGGAGATAGAAAGAGATAGAAGGAGATAGAAGGGAGATAGAAGGAGATAGAAGGGAGATAGAAGGAGATAGAAGGAGATAGAAGGGAGATAGAAGGAGATAGAAGGAGATAGAAGGAGATAGAAGGGAGATAGAAGGGAGATAGAAGGAGATAGAAGGAGATAGAAGGAGATAGAAGGAGATAGAAGGAGATAGAAGGGAGATAGAAGGGAGATAGAAGGAGATAGAAGGGAGATAGAAGGGAGATAGAAGGAGATAGAAGGAGATAGAAGGGAGATAGAAGGAGATAGAAGGGAGATAGAAGGAGATAGAAGGGAGATAGAAGGGAGATAGAAGGGAGCTGAGAGAAGGGAGGAGGTTGTGCTCTGTCTTCAAGGAAGGCAGACAGAAAGAATAAAATATCAAAGACCAGTGTAAGAGACATGCAGGCAAAGTATTTCACGGGGCAGTTACCAACATTAAAATCAACACCATTGTTATAAAATTGCAAAGTAATATATTATAAAGGCGAAGACGAAGAAGAAGAGAAGAAGAAGATGATGATGATAATGTCTATGATGACTGACATGTGCACTTTCCTTCATCTTGTCACACAACGGATGTTTTACCTAATACGATGTATGAAACATTATGATTTTTTTGTTATACGATTTGAAATCAAATTCAGAACAGTTGATTCTAGTCACGGACAATCACCAAATCACCGGCCTGGGAACTCTTTATTGATTTCTCCAGACTCCCAGATGAAGGGAGATTAGGCATGACACAATACAGAAAAAACAGCCACGGAAGTGTGTATGAGCCAACGTAAATCTTTTTTATATCATTTATGAAAAATCATTTATGAACGATCTCCATTATGCTCGGTGTCTGATATTTATACTCGCTTATATACATTTTTACTAGAATCGATACTGAATGTCAGATGTCCCAACGTGTGTGTCCATTATTTGAATATATGCATGTAAAACCGGGAATACAGAATATATGGATAAGGCAGGAATTTACAATTAGTTGTAAATAATATTATATATGATAGTTTTTTGTTTTTATTCCTTTTCTCGTAATATGGTATGAAATTATGAATGAATGATGGTTATCAGTTCTGCTACGTCTGGTGCTAGTGTAGCTAAGCTATTGTTACGGCGTGCTCTGTTTTCGTAGTTTGTGTCACGTTTTTGACAAAGCGAAATCCTCAGGATAGCCATGGTTTGCTATTTCGTGTTAATGGTTTTCGTTCTGTGCTGTCTTTCTTTTGATACTTCAGATAGGAAGTCAGTTCTTGATTGCATTTGTGACTAGTGTTTGCCAAAAATACCTTACCTCGGGAAAACATCTTTCGAGAAAAGGCGTTCTTGGAATTAGATAGGAGTATTTTTTTTAATTTCTTTTTTTTTTTTTAAATTCTGGTTTTTCCGATAAATCTCCATTTCAGTCTTAATGTTTTTTTTTTCCTATACAGATTCTTCTTTCCTTCTGGTCAATGTTTTATCGTCTGACAAATTCTTCTTTCCTTCTGGTCAATGTTTTATTGTCTGACAAATTCTTCTTTCCTTCTGGTCAATGTTTTATTGTCTGACAAATTCTTCTTTCCTGGACAATGTTTTATTGTCTGACAAATTCTTCTTTCCTTCTGGTCAATGTTTTATCGTCTGACAAATTCTTTTCCTTCTGGTCAATGTTTTACTGTCTGACAAATTCTTCTTTCCTTCTGGTCAATGTTTTATTGTCTGACAAATTCTTCTTTCCTTCTGGTCAATGTTTTATTGTCTGACAAATTCTTCTTTCCTTCTGGTCAATGTTTTATTGTCTGACAAATTCTTATTTCCTTCTGGTCAATGTTTTATTGTCTGACAAATTCTTATTTCCTTCTGGTCAATGTTTTATCGTCTGACAAATTCTTCTTTCCTTCTGGTCAATGTTTTACTGTCTGACAAATTCTTCTTTCCTTCTGGTCAATGTTTTATTGTCTGACAAATTCTTCTTTCCTTCTGGTCAATGTTTTATTGTCTGACAAATTCTTCTTTCCTTCTGGTCAATGTTTTATTGTCTGACAAATTTTTATTTCCTTCTGGTCAATGTTTTATTGTCTGACAAATTCTTTTTTCCTTCTGGTCAATATTTTACTGTCTGACAAATTCTTCTTTCCTTCTGGTCAATGTTTTATTGTCTGACAAATTCTTCTTTCCTTCTGGTCAATGTTTTATTGTCTGACAAATTCTTCTTTCCTTCTGGTCAATGTTTTATTGTCTGACAAATTCTTCTTTCCTTCTGGTCAATGTTTTATTGTCTGACAAATTCTTCTTTCCTTCTGGTCAATGTTTTATTGTCTGACAAATTCTTCTTTCCTTCTGGTCAATGTTTTATTGTCTGACAAATTCTTCTTTCCTTCTGGTCAATGTTTTATTGTCTGACAAATTCTTCTTTCCTTCTGGTCAATGTTTTATTGTCTGACAAATTTTTCTTTCATGTTTCTTCAATGTTTTATTTTCTGAAAAATTCTTCTTTCACTTTTTTTTCAAAATTGTATTGCCTAACAAATTCTTCATTCATGTTTTTCAATGTTTTATTGCCTTACAAATTCTTCTTTCGTGTTTTTCAGTGTTTTCTTGCCTGACAAATTCTTCTTTCATGTTTTTCAATGTTTTTCTGACAATTTTTGATTCATGCTTTTAATTATTTCGTCACTTGTTAAAATCAGTATTAAGTACGACTGAAATGCTTTTGATAGTTTACTATATACTGTCATTCGGAATTTACAGATTATTTCCTCTAAATCAGTGATTCTCAACAGAGAAGCAGTGACTCCCTGAGCAGGAATTTCATGTCTAAAGGGAAGGAATTTCATATCTAAAGGGAAGGAATTTCATGTCTAAAGGAAAGGATTTTCATGTTTAGATGGAAGGATTTTCATGTCTAAGGGAAAGGATTTTCACTTGGTAAAATTGTTTACGTTTTAATAATATCACTGTAGGAAAAAATGTAAAAAAGGTGACAGTCTTTGTGGATGATTGTTTAATATACTGGGGATGATTAACGAGTAGTCTGGGTTGAAAAAAGGACTTGGGGCTGGGAAGTTTAGAACCGCTACTCCAAACTATGCCTGAAAAATGTCTTACAGTTAGCATCACATTCTATCGATAAGTTTATTGTGATGCTTTATATGGTCTGGGAGACATGGGCCGGGAGATGTAACTGAGAGACGTAGTCTAGGAGATGTGGTTGGGAGACGTAGTCTGTGAGATGTGGTCTGGGAGACGTAGTCTGGGATATGTGGTTGGGAGACGTAGTCTGTGAGATGTGGTCTGGGAGATGTGACCGAAAGACGTAGTCTGGGAGACGTAGTCTGAGATATGTGGTTGGGAGACGTTGTCTGTGAGATGTGGTCTGGGAGACGTAGTCTGTGAGATGTTGTTGGGAGACGTAGATGTGGTCTGGGAGATGTGACCGAAAGACGTAGTCTGGGAGACATGGTCTGGTAGACGTAGTTTGGGAGATGTGGTCTGGGAGGTGTTGTGCTATATTTTGAACTCTTCAACGTTCAAGTTTAAATGAAATTTATAGGCCCTCCCGCCCCCCACCAATCCCTCAGATTCATGCGATAAACTTCTTTGATTTTGCTTCAAATCACACTCTTCTAATTTGGATCTGTGTCTTGGTTTGACTGGAAGGTTTATGCTAGCGAGATCCCTTTAACTGGTCAGAGAACTGCAGCTTGTTCCAACAGGTCTGTTGCAGTAGATGAGAAAACAAACGATGATAGGAGACTGTCTCACGGCCAGATAGCAGATCCACCACCCCGTCTCACGGCCAGATAGCAGATTCACCACCCTGTCTCACGGCCAGATAGCAGATCCACCACCCCGTCTCACGGCCAGATAGCAGATCCACCACCCTGTCTCACGGCCAGATAGCAAATCCACCACCCCGTCTCACGGCCAGATAGCAGATTCACCACCCCGTCTCACGGCCAGATAGCAGATCCACCACCCTGTCTCACGGCCAGATAGCAGATCCACCACCCTGTCTCACGGCCAGATAGCAGATCCTTGAACTGAGATGTTACAGGAGAGTCTTCAGAAGATAAGAAGGGCAATAAAAGTGTCTTAGTGGAACTGAATGTAGATTAGAACTGGTTTCTCAGCTCCGTCAAGCAAAGAAACTTATTCTCTTTTGACTGTGTGAAACAGCGCGATGGCATGGAACAGTGATTCTCACAGTGGACATACCGGCCCCCTTTCCCGGGGTCGCGTTGGAAAGTTCCAGGCGGAGAGTGAAAATGACATGAAAACTAAACGAGGTGATTGTATTATGTGGAATATAGGCATAGGGTCTGATTGACAAAAGGGTAGCAACGCTTAAAAGTTTAGGAACCCCTGTCTTAGAGAATGGATAGTAATTTAGTTGAAAGCTCGTGCCAAATTGGATGAAATAAAAACATATAAAAGAAAACAAAACCTCCCTAACATAGAAGCAAGAATTTTACTGTGCATATTTAACTGCGAATTGTGTGTGTGTGTGTGTGTGTGTTTGCATGCACAGAACACTTGTATGTGTGGCAGTTTTTGCTGGTAAGCAACAGCGGCTGGTATGCAGCAGTGGCTGGTATGCAGCAGTGGCTGGTATGCAGCAGTGGCTGGTATGCAGCAGTGGCTGGTATGCAGTGACTTCACCACCCGAGACATAGAGAGAGCAATAATGAAGGACATGGTTTCTAGAACACACAGAGAGTAGGCAGCAGGGGAGACAACGGGCCTGGGGTGTCACTGACAGTCTGAACACCACATTGCCAGCGGTAAGTATCCTGGTTAAACAACGAACATCTGCAGACTGGCTGTCAGTGTTCAAAGATGAGCACGCCCGTTGAGTGAATAAATGAGGAATTTACAATGTGGACACAAAGATAAGAGAGAATGAAGAAACCATATTGTAATAGCAGAGGGCCGCATACTATCCTTGTGTCATGTGTTTGACCACTCACGCTCTAGATCTAACAAGTCTTCCCATCTTGATAATGGAAAATGTCTCGACAAGAAGCGTTTTAGAGGTCCCAGGTGACCTACATGATGTCACGTTATTTGTCGCCCTTATTGAGACCAGCTATTACGTCCCTTTAGGTATCGGAAGCTCTGTTACGTATTTCTTTCTTGTTCTAATTTACTTCTTTTTCCATTTTTAATTAACACGACTAAATGGAAAATCTTATGTAAACATCGTATTTGATCTTGGATGTTCCAGTTCCACTGCCTTTCAATTCGCTTAATTTTTAAGTGAAATATCTGTCCAGACTTGGTATTCTCTTAGTTGTGGCTTTCCCTTCTGTTTCCCAGTTAGTGTCGTGTTTCCTGACTTTGTTCATTGTTTCTCTTTTTCTTCGTTCGATTCTACCACCAAGATCGCCCCATGATCCTACTGAATTTATTCCTGTGGTTCTCGCGATAGTCTCATTTAGGATGGAGGCTCAGAGCATCGTGGGGCTTGGGCCTATATTCTCGGTGGGTCACAGAATCGGCATTGGTGACACTGTGGTTTTCGTTGCAACAGTTTAGTCTAGGGTTGGACTTTCTCACCGGAAGACCTCGACGTGTTTTGGATATCAGTATATCCCCGCTGGGTGAGAGGTGGTTGCCCATCCAGCCTAGAGTTGGACTTTCTCACCGGAAAACCTCAGCGTGATTTGGATATGTATCCCCATCGGGTGAGAGGTGGTTGCCTATCTAAACTGCACTGGTCCAGTGTCTCCGACTTCAGCATTTTGTGGTCTGAGTTATAGAGTGAAGTATTACTAATGGATTTTAGATGACAGGAGAGGGGTTCCAGAGCTGTACCGCAGAGTATGCAAGCCTTTTCTTGTACAGATCTAGCCTGGGTTCAATACAAGGAGCGGGTCTGCTGGCCATATCGATTGAACTTCACTTAATCCTTTCCATTACCTTTTCCACAGCGGCGCCGCGCGGCAACCCTAATCGCATTTTTCTTCATTCTTATCTTATATCGTATATCCTTCCCGTGTCGTTAAACGTCACATAGGGCTCGCAAAGTAGTTCGCCAATTTTTCCTGTATTCGGCGAGTCTTTCAACCTCATCAAGAGATTTTATGCCTGTTAATTTGGCCTCTCTTAACAATGTCCTCTTCAGAGTTTCACGCGGTCTGCCTCTTTTTCTTTGGCCTGTTGTGTTCCACTTGATAGCTTGTTTTGGGATTCTCTGATCATTTCTTCTCATCAAGTGACCAACATATGTCATCTCCTTTTCCTGATCACCCATGAGACTAGTTGTGGTTCAGTCATCTGTCTTATCTCTGCATTGTTCTTGAATTCGTTCCACTTGATGCCGCGTATTTTCCTTAGGCATTTGTTTTCAAAAGAGTCTAATTTCTTTTCTATTTCTTTAGTTGTTTTCCAGCTTTCGCATGCATAAATGAGGGTGGATATTACATTTGAATTGAATAGTCTTAACTTGGTTTTTGTGCTTATAACTTTCGAGTTCCATATGTTCTCAAGATTCTTGAAGATTGATGCTGCTTTTGCAATTCTTCATTACCCGGGAGGGATTTCACCCACGCGTAGCAGTCGAAGAATCTCGCCAGCAGAGAGTTCATTGTTTGGTAAGTTGTCTTCATCGGACTCAGGACATTTCCACATCTGCTTGCGTCCCCCGTCCCAGTTACTGCCTCATTGCCATTCTAGATTTCTAAAAACAACAAAAAAAGATCTCAGGGAATTAACTGTTAGACAAAGTATTTTTTTTAGTTAAAGTACGATAAAGACTAACTCACAATGTAAACACGTGACGTGGCTCCATGACCTCGACTCTCTCACAATCTCTTCTTCGGATTTAAAGGGGAATAACTTTAAGAAAGTCCGCGGCTTGAGCTCGTTCAGTGGTTTTGATTTTAGATGAAGTTGTTTATCAGTAATACTCGACTTCAGAAGATATATCCATATCCTTCTTCATTCACTGACACTAGCGTTTGCAGTAGAATCTGGTGTGTCTCCCCCTGCAGGCAGACCTTATCCGTCTTCGTTGGTCTTCCCCCCCCCCACCCCCACAAATTAATGTTTCGACTGTCTACTTCTGACCCAGCATACTCAAGGAGTGGGTCGCCAACCCTTGACCTTCTAGTCAGAAGACAAGTCACTATCGTCTAGTCCAGTGGTTCTAAACATTTTGTACATCCAAGGATCATCATTTTCTCCAACTACATATAAGCTGCAGACCACCAGTATTTTAAAGAATATCTAAATGCAAAAAAACCCTTACTTGTTTTCCTTTCAACAGATGGTACTTTATTGATAAATGGTAATTTATTGATAGCGTAACATCTGAGCCGAAATTAAACACTTTATAGACCAAGACACAAGAATGATATACTACATATCACATATACAGACGCACTTAGATTACTGCTCCACAGTCGGGGATGGATGCTACGTCTCAAACACAAAAAGGCTCCACTCACTTCACAAACGAGCATTAGATCTGATTTGTGGCAAACGCCCGGTACAGACTTCAGATCACCACAAACAACTAGAAATCCTACCCCTCAAATATAGAATTATTTTTAACAGACTCAAGTTTGTTCATAGAATTTTGTCGAACAATGCTCCGCCTTACTTGTGGCCACTGTTTATGTCCAGCATTAAACATAGCCAACGTTTAAGTAACTGTCTTCTTCCTAAACCAAGGCTAGATCTGTACAAGAAAAGCCTTGCATATTCAGCGGTACAGAACTCCCTCCCTTACCATCTAAAATCCATTAGTAATACTTCACCCTATAACTCAGATCTTTTCCATTATTTACTGGCTTGTAACTATATTATTCTGTATAATATCAAATAGCCTCTAATGCCATGACTTTCCGGTCACCGTGTTCTGTTCTAAAAGAACATAGTTCTAAACGTAACTTGTTAGATCTTTTTTGAAATTATTTTAGTAAATGTGCAAGAGTGGAATATCAGAAAAACTTAATTGAAAATGTAGTGCATGTATGTGTATGTTCATGTGTGTGCGCACATTATTGTTAGATTAGTTACATATCATGTAGTTCATTATCCTGTATTTGTGAAAGTAATATTTTCAACTTGCATTATTAGGTATTTTTTCGTGTAACCTGTGTACTTATATTTCATATATATGTAATTTGTATACGTTATTAAATCGAGAGTGTGAGAAGAATGAAAGATGGAGTGATAAAGGACAGAATATAAGACAGGCCTTCGCCCTTTTAAAATAAAGATCATTCATTCATTCATTCATTCATTCAACTGATACAAAGGACCATGGACAACAGACTGAAAACCACTGGTCTAGTCTACAGCTCTTCTAGTCCGTTTACGAAATCATGTTGGAACATCACATGACTAAATAACTTCCGTGTAGGAGTCCTCTAGGGGTCTCACCCCTGTCAGATCTTCTATATGTAACCGCCCTAGACTCTATACGACAAGAACAGAGCGTACTTTTATCTGTATGTATCACTCTTTGGCACACTTTGTACTTCTGAAGTTCTGGTGTCCAGGGAAGCCAGATTAAAGAAGTGAACAACTTTATTAATAACGGCTTTAATGACAGTCAGCAAATCCCGCTGGGATTTAATCACTAGAACAAGCGATCTTAATACACTCAGTGGAAAAATGGGAGAGAAGGATGCTTAAACTAACACACACACAGAGACAGACAGACAGACAGACAGACAAACAGACAGACACAGAACTGGAGACATCGGCAGGTTACTTTTTTTTTCATTTTTCTCTTCTGTATCCTATCCAAAGCTGCTGGAAGCAATGCTAGGTATAGTACCCACCTGATGGTTATAGTACCAACCTAAAAGATATAGTACCCACCTAAAAGATATAGTACCCACCTAAAAGACATAGTACCCACCTAACAGATATAGTACCATCCTAAAAGACATAGTACCCGCCTAACAGGTATAGTTTTCTCGGAAGATGACGCCGAATAGTGTCTTATTTTTAGTAACTTTCATGGATCTATAAAATTACAAATTTTCAACAAAAGAGGAATCTATAAAGACACATGTGTGTGGGGGGGGGGGGGTTATTTCATATTTGAATTAAACGAAACAAATTAGCTTCTGGATATAAGCTGCTGGATATAAGTTGCTGGATATTAGCTGCTGGATATAAGCTGCTTTATGTTTTTATTCGCCATCCGCGAACTCACGGGTCCCATTTTACAGGGACTGAAAGTCTTTTACTCAAAATTGTACTTCTTCTTCATACACTGACACCAGTATTTACATCGTAATACAGCCTGTCTCATTTGCACTCAGCTTTTTCACAGTTTTCCCAACACTAATGATAGGTACCCGTTTTTGTAGAGGAGGGGGGTGGGGGAACTAGTTTCAAGTCTCCAGCCCAGTATATTCGCATAAGAATAAAGTTTATTATCGACATCAGCTCCATTTGATTTAAATTAAGTATACTACAGTTAAATATCTAAAAGAAAGTGAACATTTTTTAGTGGCTGATGCAAACGGAAGCAAGTCTGTTTCCATTGGTCAAAAGTTAGCCAGACGATACGGGCAAGAGCAGAGAACCGAGATAAGAAACTTTTGGCGGATGTGCACGAAGTTTGAGCGAGTAATAAGAAGAGCCTGAACTAAGAGTCTGCAGACTACGAAAGCTTGCCTCTCTCTCTTCAGACTTGCTTTTTCCCAAGAACGGCTAGCGTGTCCATGACAGCTTCAGTGTTTAGTTTGAATGTGTAACAAGGACCAAAAGAAAAAAAAAATATTCACACTCAGTCAGTCATAACTTTGCCTCCCTCACAGCTCTCCTGTAGGCCTCTATGTTGTAAGCAAGATGCCCTGCTGCTGATGCATCTATTCTTAGATCCTCAACGATGTCAGCATTCTTCGCCTTGGTCTTCCTCTCTTTCGTGTTCCAATTATGTACCCTTCCAAGACTGTCTTCTCTAAATTCTCATGACGTTTAATTTCTCCAAAATATTTAAGTTTTTTCTCTTTAATCCTCTTTACTAGCCAGCCTTCTTCAATATTAACCTTTTGTAGTATGGATATATTTGTTCTTGTTTGTGTGTGTATGTGTGTGTGTGTGTGTGTCCATGATATTTGGAGAACTCTTCTGTAACATTTACATTCAAAGGCATTTATGTGTTTCTCAACTGTTTTGTTAAGTATCCAGGTCTCACAGGCATATGTTGCGATGGGAAAGGTGCATGCTCTTAAAAATTTGATTTTTGTAGTTCTGTCTGTTCCTATCCATATCTTCTTTGGTTGTTTTATTTTTTTAAGAGCGATAGAAGTCCTCTTTTCAATTTTCCCTCATTGTAAAAAAATGTCCTCTTTTCAATTTTCCCTCATTCTATCTCCATTATTAGTTAGTAGTGATCCAAGATATTCAAAACTCTCCACATCTTCCAATTCTTTGTAAAAGTCAGCATCTTTTGCCAGTAGAAAGTGGTCTACAACATGAATTACGTCATCATCTGAAGCAAATTTGCGACCACTGAGCTCCTTTTTTAGTTTGGTAAACAGCTAATAGTCCGAAGGGGCTAAATCTGGGGAATAAGGAGGAAGTTCAAGAAGCTGGAAGCCACATTCATGAATGGCAGACATTGCCACCGCCGACTTGTGAACTGGAGCATTGTCTTGCTGAAAGATGACTCCTCTCATCAGTTTCCCTTTTTCCTTCAATTTGATCCACAGTTGTTTCACAATATTAGCGTAATAGATAAAGAAGATAGCCTTGAAGATAGCCTACCAATAACACACCTTCTGAATCCCGTAAGATGAAACCCATCACTTTGTCTGTAGACAGAACCACCCTTACTTTCTTTGGAGGTGGAGATCCATGATGTTTCCACTGGTTTGACTGTTCTTTGGTTTCTGGTTGAAAATGATGAACCCAAGTCTCATCCATAGTCACAAATTGCTGAAGAAACTTTACAGGATCTGCAGAAAAATGGCCAAGAGTGTCTCTTGACATGTTGAGACGCTGTCGTTTGTGATCAGCTCCAAGAAGTTTCGGGACCCATCGAGCAGAGACCTTTGTCATTTGAATATCATTGTAAATAATGGCATGAACACGTTCCTGGGAGATGCCCAACTCAGTAGCAATGTACCGCTCAGTTAGTCGTCGATCCTTAATTATCATGTCATGAATTCTGCCGGTGGTTTCATCTGTGATTACCGTTTTTGATCTTCCTAGACAGGGATCATCTTCCAGACTCTCCCTTCATGTTTGAATTAAGATGCCCATTTCTTCGCTGTGCTGTAAGAAGGGGCACTCTCCCCTAGAATCTCTACCATATCCTAATAGATCTCCTCAATGATAAGCCCTTGATGCAGAGGTAGCGAATGACTGCTCGATGAGAAATTTTATCAATTTTCTCAATTTTTACCACTAATTACCACCTCAATAGCCTGTAAAAAAAAATTGGTTGCAGTTAATTTCTTGAAACTTGGTGTTTAATCTTACATTAACCTGATTTACAAATGCACCTAATATCAACTGTGTGTTTCAAGTATTTGTACCTTATGCCGAGAACTTATCAATCACCCCTCGTATATGTTTCAGCTGCCACACTACAAAAGATCAAATAAAATGAACGATCACATCATGAATTAAAGACGACAAAGTAAGAAAAACAACAGCAAGTGAGCTCAAGGACAGCCCGCCAACGAAATGATAAAAGCGAGTTGGACGGTATGCAATACATCTAGCACAGCGGTTCTCAGACCCTTTTGCTGCACGACCCGCATTTAAAAGTCAAACATTTTTTCGGCCCACCGATAAAGTGCTTTATATTTGCAAGGTATAAATCTAATTTTATAAAGTATTATGTAATATTTTCTCTACATGTTTAACTGCATATTCATTGTTACACAAAAGTTCTTTTCATTTACCTTAAAGATGCCACTGTTTCCGGTTGGATAGGATGTCTATTCTGGCTGGAATTTGTGACAAACACACTCGAAGATCATCCTCCACGTTCATTCTTGAACGATATTTGGTTTTCATGGCAGTCAATGCAAAAAATGAAACTTCTCATAAATGGGTAGAAGAACTTTCATCGCCAGGGCTGGCAAAAACGGATATTCCAGCGAAACAGTGCACCAAAAGGAAGAGATATCCACAGCCGGGTCGTTACATTTGATTTGTAATGTGCGATCGCTAGACAGTTCCGCTAATTCTTCCTGTGCAGGACCGGTTAATTCAGAGAATGCACACTGAAAAGGATTACGAATCAAATCGTACGCTTTAATGTCTTTGGGCGCGAAGAATTAGTCAAAATATTCAGCAAGAGATGTCAGATGCCCTTTTATTACACCAGTGACCCTTCCAGAATCTCGCCATTAACGTCATTGCTCTCTATAAATTCACAGAACAAGTGAAACATGTCTTGTATTTTGTTCTGAGTCGCGTGCGCCAAAGTCGTAGTTTCTTCTTAAAGGCTGCAACTTTGTCGTATGTCTTGAGTATACTGGCATCTTTACCCTGCAGTGATATGTTCAAACTGTTCAAAAGGCTAAAAATGTCAGCAAAGTAAGCCAGCATGTTAAGCCACTCAATATCAGCGACCTTACCTGCCAGGTCGAGATAGTGTTCTGTCAAAAACTGCAACAATTCTAAACTAAGCTCAAACACGCCTGCAAGAACTTTTCCTCTGGACAGCCAACGCAGAGCCGAGTGCAATAGGAGATGCTTGTGTTCTGCATCTGACTCAATACAAAGTTGAGCAAATAGTCGACTGATCACTGCTCTAGTTTTTATGAAGTTTACAATCCGAACACAGTCTTCGAGTACAGATCCCAGAGTTTCATTCAACTCCTTTGAAGCGAATGTCTCACGATGGATCATGCAATGGGTGCCTACAATCTCGGGTGGCACTTGCTTTATGCGAGTTAGAACATCACTGTTGCGGCCAGTCATTGTAGCAGCACCGTTGGTGCAAACACTGATGCAATTCGTCCATTGCAGTCCAAAAGTTGTGAAAAAATCGTTTAAAAACGAAATATTTCATCGGCCGTCGTTATCGCTGGCAATGACTTGCAAAAAAGAAAGTCTTCTTGCATACTATTTTGCCAACAATAGCGAACATAAACAAGCAGCTGTGACTCGCAGGCAACGTCAGTTGGCTCATGTAACTGAATAGCAAACTTAGTAGATTGTAATCGTTCAGTGTAATTGCGCAGCAATGTCCTCGGACATTTCAGATATTCTTCTGCGGACAGTATCGTTCGAGATGGGAAATCTTTTCAGTTTTTTATGGTATTCTTAGCCGAACAATACGTCACAAATCTCAAAATAGGCTAGCATGATACGATCTTCTCCAATCGTGTGCTGTTTCTTTGATTTTGCGATTCTCTGGGCAATCAGGTAGATTCTTTAAGAGCTTTGTCGTTGAGAGTGGCTCTTGTTTTTAAGTTTTCTGTTTACTATATTCTTCGGCTTTACGTTCGAAAAATTCTTTGGTTTTATTCTGTAGATCTGGATGTCTTGTCGTTAGATGACCATGCAATTTCGTCGGCTTCCTTGCCTCATTAGAGAGGATTTGCGAACAAATAACACACTGTGGCAGATTTTGGTCATTTGTTGATGGAATAAAAGCGTACTTAATATACTCAACATCATATTTTCGAGCGTATTTAGTTTTCTTACAATTATCAGCGTTAACGTCGCCTTGATCACAGTGACTTTCGCTGCCACTACTATCAATTTGTTTGCGCGAAGTAGAAGGCTTACGTTTCACAAATCGATCCATTTTAGGGCTTAAAGTTTTAAAGTTTAAACAATAAAAAAGGCTATCCGAAAAGTTTCCACGATCACTACGTGGGTAACTGAAATCCGTTGATTAATCCAATACGAACTACACACAGCACCAAGACCGAATAGTGGCTCTCAAGCCAACGAAATATGATTTTTAAACTAAAACACAATTGCTGAGAATTTATATTTCACTTCTGCTCTCTCGCAGAATCTACTCCGACTGTTCTCTAAAATTACATAGTAAAACTGCACATTTCAGCAACACGGTCAGAAATATGCTGGTGTTGCACTTCAAAAGTGATGCCGTCTTTTTATGTACGTCACATTTCTGTTTGATGCTGGAAGAAACGCTGTCTGGACCATCCTTTCTCAAACAGCCGCACTGCGGACACCGTAATAAAACAACCTACAATTTTACGGCTTGCATTGCGTGCAGTCTGCCCCTATGCATTGTGTGAAAAATGCGGAATAATGTTTTTTTTTTTTTTGCTCCTTTGAAACTTCAGCGCGGGCCACAATACTCCCTGTGACGGCCCACCTTTGGGCCGAGAACCACTGATCTAGAACATACAAAGACCGACTGCAGTTTAGGAGAAGCGGAGATAATTTTACCGCCGACTTCTAAGACTGTTCAATGCGTAATGGACCGTGAATGATTTGCTGATTGGCTGCCAATGACACAGATGGTTGAGTAGTAATAAATAAATAATATGAACAAATGACAAAATCGAAGGAAAATTGCTATAAAAATATCTGAACTCAAATTATCTAGTTTTATTTAACCTGTAAAAGGAAAACTACATGAGATCAAACATGCATTCAGATATGAATTCTAAAATAGAAAGCAGATCGTGGACAGTGAAATGAAACAAGACAAGGCCACATATATTATTATCAATTTGAAAAATAATTTATATAATGAGAGAGATTGATTGCTTGATTGATTGATTTATCTTCATTTCAAAAGGGTTAAGAATTGGACACGCAGGCCCGTCTGACATTCTGTCCTTTATCAAACAACTTTCACTCTGTTCGTGACATTCTACAAATATGCTGCTCATATAACAAACATAATTAAGAATAAAGTTACTATTTACACATATAAATGACTAACTACATACACATATAAATGACTATCTACCAAACAAAAATTTCAGTACTGTTCAGAATAAGAAATTAACTGAATTCGTTGTCTGTAGAGCAGTCTAAAATAGCTTTTAGTTTTATGATTCATGGAGGCATGTAGTTAACATCAATTCGACATTGCAAAAGTTTGTAGTTGTAGGAAAGAGTATAGTTTATATTTTTATACAGGATTGGAAGGTATTCCAGAGATGAGCAGCAGAATAAGTAAAGCTTTGCTTGTAAAGATCGAGTCTAGGTTTTGGAAGACATATATTGTTCAAGCGTTGGCTGCACTTTGGTTTAAATTTAAACAGGTTCCATGGATAAGGCGGGGCATTCCGTGAAAGAATTTGATGTACTAACTTGGCTTTATTGAAGAGAACACTGTTCTTAAGAGGCTGTATACGTTTGTGCTGGTTAGTTGTTTGTGCTTGATCTTTATCACTAATAAGCTTTACTGCTCGCTTTTGAAGTGAGTAAAGCATCTTTGTATTTGACACTGAGAAACCATCGCAGAATGTTGAGCAATAGTCTAAATGTGTTTGTATATGTGATATGTAGTATGTTTTCCTTGTGTCTTGATCGATGAAGTGCTTAATTTTGGCTAACGTGTATACTTTTTGCGCTATGAGTTTTGTTAAACCTTGCACATGAGAGTTCCAGGTCAGATGTTGGTCAGCAATAAGACCTAGTGTTTTGTGCTCGCTAACGTTTTCTGTCTGTGATGTTTCTGCACAGAGCCGAAGTGCTGTTTTTGTAGTTTCTGTCTGCTGTTATCAGCACTGATTTTGTTTATCGGTATTTGTAATCATATCAGAGAGAGAGAGAGAGAGAGAGAGAGAGAGAGAGAGAGAATAAACCAGAGAAGTAGCTCAGACGTACATTTCTTCACTACATAACATTACAAAAACTCTAGTCTTGTATAGAGTTAAAATGGAAGATGCTTTTTGTTTGTTTTATTATTTCAAGTCCATATGTTTCATCCAATCAATTCAATTCAAGTGTAATATCCACCCTCATTTATGCATGTGAAAGCTGGAAAACAACTAAAGAAACAGAAAAGAAATTAGACTCTCTTGAAAACAAATGCCTAAGGAAAATATTCGGCATCAAGTGGAACGAATTCAAGAACAATGCAGAGATAAGACAGATGACTGAACAACAACCAGTCTCATGGGTAATCAGGAAAATGAGATGGACATATGTTGGTCACTTGATGAGAAGAAATGATCAGAGAATCCCTAAACAAGCTATCAAGTAGAACACAACAGGCCGAAGAAAAAGGGGCAGACCGCGTGAAACTCTGAAGAGGACATTGTTAAGAGAGGCCAAATTAACAGGCATAAAATCCCTTGATGAGGTTGAAAGACTCGCCGAAGACAGGAAAAATTGGCGAACTACCTTGCGAGCCCTATGTGACGTTTAACGGCACGGGAAGGATATAAGATAAGATATGTTTCATCCAGCGTTTATGCCCAGGGACCGTATTCAACGTACCTCCTTTACCCAGCCTGACCACCATGAGAGGTGGGGTGTTGTGTCCCGGGCTGTGGAGGAGTGACAAAATGTGGCAATTTATCACAAGGAAAAGTAATGAAAAGTCATTAAAATTAAACACAATCTAATGGAAACAAATGCAAGGCAGTAGTAGTAGTAGTAGTAGTAGTAGTAGTAGTAGTAGTAGTAGTAGTAGTAGTAGTAGTAACAGCAGTAGTAGTAGTCGCAATACCGGTAGTAGTGCTAACAATGGTAACAGTAGTAATAGTAGTAGTAGTAGTAGTAGTAGTAGTAGTAGTAGTAGTAGTAGTAGTAGTAACAGCAGTAGTAGTAGTAGTCGCAATACCGGTAGTAGTGCTAACAATGGTAACAGTAGTAGTAGTAGTAGTAGTAATGGTGGTGGTGGTGGCAGTAGTAGTAGTGGTGGTAGTAGTAGTAGTAGTAGTCGCAATTCTAGCAGTAGTGGTAACAATGGTAGTAGTAGTAGTAGTAGTAGTAGTAGTAGTAGTAGTAGTAGCAGTAGCAGTAGTAGTATTAGTAGTAGTAGTAGTACTAGTAGTAGTAGTAGCAGTGGTGGTAACAGTGGTAGTTGTAGTAGTAATAGTAGTAATAGTAGCGGTAACAGTGGTAGTTGTAGTAGTAGTAGCAGTAGTAGTAATAGTAGTAGTAGTAGTAGTAGTAGTAGTAGTAGTAGTAGTAGTAGTAGTAGTGGCGATAACACATGTAACAGTAGTAGCAGCAGTAGTAGTAATTGTGGCGGTAACAGAGGTAACACCAGTGGTAGTAGTAGTAGTAGTAGTAATAGTAGTAGTAATAGTAATAGTAGTAGTTGTTGTTGTTGTAGTAGTAGTAGTAGTAGTAGCTATTGTTGTTGTTGTTGTTGTTGTAGTAATAGTATTAGTATTGGTAGTAGAAAGTGTGGGAAACGGTGAGAGAGACTACCCCTCGGAATATAAATGGAGTACAGAACCGTGAACTATCGTCACGCGTAGACAGCTAAAAGAAAGATGCAGAGAACAAGGAATGCCCCCTTCGTTTCATGTGTGGAACACATTGTAGCTGTATTTCTATAACGAAAGTAAACATTTTAATTTCAATATTTAACCGTGATTAAAACATTGTATAATCAACGGTATTCAGCTTGATCTGTCACTTATCCTGCATCGGGAGTTGGGCATAAAGCTAACAAACTTATCCTGGGACCTATCTAGAGGCGACTCTAGATGGGGAAAAAAAGAACTGCTTATGGAAACTCACAAATAAACCAACCTGGCATCGGGGATGCCAACTCCGAAGAGCTCATTCATCGGCCCTAAACACGTGACACAGATTGAATTCTAGAATGTAAGAACGGTGGCAGCACCAACAAAAAACTACCCAGGTCATCAGAGAAATGGAGAGATACCACCTAGACGTACTGGGCATCAGCGAAATGCGATGGCCAGAAGCAGGTAAAAGATCGGCGGAAAACGGTAAGTTAATAAAACATTCAGACAGAGAAGACGGGAAACATCAAGAGGGGGTAGGTATAATTATGTCAAATGTAGCAGCAAAGAGCCGTGTAGAATGGGAACCAGTGGACAGTCGTATAATAAGAGCACGATACAGCCTACGACACGGAAGAATGACAATATACAGTGTTATGCACCCACGAACGATGCAGATGATGAGGTGAAAGACAAATTATATTACCAGTTACGAGAAATCATCAACAAAGTCCCTAAACACGACATCCTAATTGCTATGGGGGACTTCAACGCTAAGGTAGGGAAAGATAACACCGACGTCGAAAAAGTAATTGGGAAAGAAAGAATTGGCATGGTAAATCAGAACGGAGAAAGATTAATTGAAATATGTCTAACAGAGGGCATGGTCATTGGAGGCACAATATTTCCACACAAAGAGATACATAAAACAACAAGGATATCTCCTGATGATAGAACTAGAAACCAGATAGATCATTTTTGTATTAGAAAGCAATACAGAACATCTCTGATAGATGTAAGGACATATAGGCGTGCAGATGTCAACAGTGATCACAATCTGTGTATAGGGAAAATAAAGCTAAAACTAAAAACCCAACACAAGAAATCAATACACAGCCTACAAGAAGAGAATTCTAATAGTAATTTCAATCAGGAACTTGCCAGTCATTCTATAACACTCAGTAAAGTAGAGGAGATAGGTATAGATGAATTAAGGAATTCTTACAGCAGAGCCATAATCACAGCAGCAAAAGCAAGTGCTGGACTGAGAAAACCAAATAGAAAAGCATGGATATCAGAAAATCATGGATATCATTGGAAGTACATACATGAAAGATGAGCAGCCAAATTAGACATGTTGATTGTAAAGACAGATGTTAGAAAAGATCTGGCGAAAGCAAAATACAAAGAAATAGACAATAAAAGTTCAGCTAGAAGAGATAAAAGAGAATACATAGACAATATGGCGAAAATGTCAGAGAAAGCAGCAAAAACAGGAGACAGCAAAACTTTATATAGCATACAAAAGAGACTAACATGTATTATTACATCTAAAGAAAGGTCAATACTTAACAAAACTGGAACCCTATTAACATCAAGTGAAGACCAAAAGCAAAGATGGGCTGAACACTTCCAAGAAATACTTAATCGACCACACCCAAAAAAATTGTTAAACCTTGAAACTGACTTAACCAGCCCCACAACTAAATGTCAACCTGGAGGAAACTACATTGCATGAAATTGAAACAGCAGTGAATTTAATAGCTAACAACAAACCTGCAGGTGAAGATGAAATAACACCCAAAATGTTAAAAGCTATCAGTAGTGACAACATGAGACAACTACAGAGAATGTTTAACAAGATTTGGAAAGAAGAAAAGGTCCCTTCTAAATGGAAAAAAAGGAATCATTGTTAAAACACCAAAAAATAAAAAAGGCAACCTTAGTGACTGTAACAACTGGAGAGGAGTAACCTTAGCATCAGTTGTGTCAAAGTATTTTGCAAGGTCATTCTGAATATACTTAAAGATATAGTGGATACCGCAATGAGAGAAGAACAAGCAGGATTTCGAAAAGGGAGAAGCTGTCTCGACCAGATCTTTACTCTACGAATAATACTTGAAGAACATATTAAAAAGCAGACCATTAATACTGAACTTCATAGACTTTAAAAAGCCATTTGATAGCATACACAGAGATTCATTGTGGAGAATTGTAAGTCTATATGGAATACCATCTAAAATTGTCAATATCATTAAGGAACTCTACAATGGATGTGTTTGTGCAGTCAAAACAGAAGAAGGGATGAGTGAATGGTTCCAGACTGAAACATGTGTGAAACAAGGATGTATACTGTCTCCTTTGATTTTTGGAATTTCAGTAGACTTCATAATGAAAAAATGCTGCACAAGTAACACAGGTATTGACTGGGTAAAGGGACCCAACTAGAAGATCTTGATTTTGCTGATTAAATAACTCTTATCAGTAACAATGTGAAGTCTATGCAAGAAAAAACAGATATCCTGTCTTCACTGCCTAGCAAAATAGGATTTGAAATTAACAAGGAAAAACAAAAATAATGAAAATACCCATTAATCAAAATGGAAAAATACACATAGAAGGGGGAGATTTTGAAGAAGTCAGTCAATTTGCATACCTAAGCAGCTACACAGACCAGGATGGTGACATCAAAAAGGAAGTTAGAATTGGAAAAGCAGCATCGATCTTCAAGAATCTTGAGAACATATGGCATTCAAAAGGTATAAGTACTAAAACCAAGTTAAGCCTATTCAATTCAAATGTAATATCCACCCTCAGTTATGCATGTGAAAGCTGGAAAGCAACTAAAGAAGCAGAAAAGAAATATTGAAAACAAATACCTAAGGAAAATACTCGGCATCGAGTGGAACGAATTCAAGAACAATGCAGAGATTAGACAGATGACTGAAAAACAACCAGTCTCATGGGTGATCGGGAAAAGGAGATGGACATAAGATGAGCGAACAACAACCAGTCTCATGGGTGATCAGGAAAAGGAGATGGACTTATGTTGGTCATGTGATGAGAAGGAACGATCAGAGAATCCCTAAACAAGCTATCAAGTGGAGCACAACAGGCCAAAGGTAAAGAGGCAGACCGCGTGAAACTCTAAAGAGGACATTGATAAGAGAGTCCAAACTAATAGGCATAAAATCCCTTGATGAGGTTGAAAAGTTCGCCGAAGACAGGAAAAATTGGCGAACTATCTTGCGAGCCCTATGTGACATTTAACGATGCATGAAGTTTATAAGATATAGGATATTAGAAAACAGTATATTATTTCCCTTGAATTTCATATTTTAACACAAACATTACTTCCCTTAGAAGCTAGCCTGCCGGTTCAGGTTAATATTATTAGTAGTCTTCTTATTACTGTTGTTGTTGGTGTTGGTGTTGTTATTGTTGATGTTGCTGCCGCTGTTTAGCTTGCTGTAATGTTTAGCATGCTGCAATTTCTATCTGCTATCGTTGTAATGTACTCATTCATTCATTCATTTGCATGTCCCTTGCGGAACTTTGCCTCCCAAACAGCACTCCTGTAGGCCTCTCAGTTGTGAGCAAGATGGCCTGCTGCTGCTGCGTCCATCTGCAGATCGTCAACGATTTCTTGCAGCCATCTTCGTTTTGGTCTTCCTCTTTTTCTTTTTCCCATTATGTATCCTTCCAAAATGGTCTTCTCTAAATTATCATGACGTTTAATGTGTCCAAAATATTTAAGTTTTCTCTCTTTAATCCTCTTCACTAGCCAGCCTTCTTCAATATTAAGCTCTTATAGTATAGATATATTTGTTCTTTTTTGTGTCCACGATATTTGGAGAACTCTTCTGTAGCATTTACATTCAAAGGCATTTATGTGTTTCTCAGCTGTTTTGTAAAGTGTCCAGGTCTCACAGGCATATGTTGCGATGGGAAAGATGCATGCTCTTAAAAATCTTATTTTTGTAGTTCTGTCTGCTCCTCTCCACAGATTCTTTATTTGTTTTACTTTCTGAAGAGCAATAGATGTCCTCCTTTTAATTTCCCTCATTGTATCTCCATTATTAGTTAGTAGTGATCCAAGATATCCAAAACTCTCAACTTCTTCCAATTTTTCTTCATTGATATATATTTCAGCTGCCTTGTTTGTTTTGTCAGTTGTCATCAGTTTAGTTTTCTTTGCATTAAGATAGAGGTTCTGCTCTTCGCTGTTCTTGCGGACTTACATAATTAGTTTTTCCATTCCTTTTTGTGTTGTGGACAGTAACACTGTGTCATCAGCATATCTAATCTCTGGTATTTCATAACCTCCAATTGTTATGGCATCGTAATATTCTTTGTCTACATCTTCTCTAACATTCCTCATTATATTTTCAGTATACAAGTTAAATAAGTAGGGTGACAATATGCACCCCTGAAGGATCCCTTGTTTTATGTCAAACCAAGTTGTTGTTTCACCATTTATTCTTACTGCTGCTTGTTGGTCTAGATACAACAGTGATGTTAATTGTATCAAATGTGTTGGAAATCCCATTGTTTCCATTATTTCCCAAAGTTTCTGGTGTTGTACACAATCAAATGCCTTTGAGTAGTCTATAAAATTTGATATCATCTTTATAACTTCAGACATCGATGTTTCAGTACAGAAAGCATTTTACACTGAATGGTGCAGATAATGTAAAAGACAACACTTGTGACAGTAATACTACTACTACTACTACTACTACTACTACTACTACTACTAATACTAATAATATTACTACTGCTACTACTAATACTAATACTAATAATATTACTACTACTACTACTATTACTACTACTGTTATACTGTACTACTGCTACTACTACTGCTACTACTACTATTACTAATACTACCATTACTACTGCTGCTACTACTACTACTACTATTACTACTACTACTATTACTACTACTATTACTACTGCTACTACTATTATTATTATTAGTACTATTACTACTACTACAGCTACTATTACTACTACTACTACTACTGTTACTACTTCTACTATTACTACTGCTGCTACTATAACTACTATTGTTATTACTACTGTTACTACTGCTACTGCTACTATTACTATTACTACTACTACTATTACTACAGCTACTACTAATTATGCTATTACTATTACTACTACTAATTCTGCTACTACTACTACTACTACTACTACTACTACTACTACTATTTCCACTGCTATCATCACCACTACTACTACTACCACTAACATTACTACCAATATTACTACTACTACTACCACTAACATTACTACCACTATTACTACTACTACTACTACCACTAACATTACTACCACTATTACTACTACTACCACCAGTGCCGCCACCACCAAGCATCTATATTTATATACACATGTACGGAACACTCCCCTCCTAGATTTTTTTTTACAAGAACTCCCTCCCACTACATTGCCTGAACTCCCCCACCCCTTCATCCGCAGATTATTTTACAAGAAGTCTTCTCCCCCTCCCCACCCCCGATTATGTTACAAGAACTCCCCCGGATTATGTTGCAAGAATCCCTCGGTTTATGTTGCTCGAGAGAACAATAAACAAACTGCGTTCACCTGTAGCATAGCAGCGACAGATCCAAGACGTGAACGGAAGCAGAGATGGAGTAACTGCATAAAAGATCACTTTAAGATACTTTAAGATCACTTTAAGATCAATTTAAAACTTGCCCAGAAAATCCCCAAGAACGACACGAACGAGAGTCGAACTTGACTTGGAAAGGTCTAAATAAACTGAACTTAACTCTCAAACTAAGGAGCGGTAACACAATACACGAACGCTTTTTGTTATCACTCATCACGGCTTCCATTCTTTCTCTGTGTGTGTGTGTTATGTGTGTGTGAGAGAGAGAGAAAGAGATTTTTCTTTTAGTCAGAGAGTTTTAACATTAATATTAACGCAGAAAGATAAAGAGGTCTGTAAGAACTGAATTTAACAGGAAAGGTTAAGAAGTTTTCAAGAACTGAATTTAACTCGAAAGTGTAGAGAATTTTTTTTTATAACTGAATTTAGAATAGAATGTTAAAACGTCTATGTGAACTCAGTTTAATCTCAGAAAACTGAGTAGGTCCATGACAAATGAATTTAATCAGCAAAGTTAAAAGTAACCGAAAACTGAAGCCATCTGGGACAAAAGAAAATAAATAAAAGCGAAACTTCACGACATAAAAAGGTCAATCAAAAAAATAATCGCAATTAATGGACGTGATCATTGATATATACATGAAAAGACTGAAAAGTAAATTTAAAAAGAACAAACATTTTTGTTCAGTGATGATGAGATCTCTCCATTTTTGGAGAACTACTTTGCGAGCCCTATGTGACGTTTAACGGCACGGGAAGGATATAAGATATAAGATAAGATAAGATGATGAGATCCCTTGTTTTTGCGGCTACATTTTAACCTGGCATCGTATTATTCATTCTTTTCTCGTCTGCTGCCTTCCGCTATTCTGAATGCCATCATGATCAAAAGAAATCGACCGTACGACCAGGTCTGATCACTGTCATTTCCGGGTTATCCCCCCCTTGACCATAGACCAAGCCGGGGTCAGACATTAGTCTCTGTTCCATATCCGCTCTATCCCGCCACTGACCATCCGTACAGCCAGACAATCAGAGATACTAAATATGGCTTCTTTCTCGATGAGAGGTAAGGGGCAGGTATCAGGGCATTGTATTTTTCTTTCCTAGCTTGTCTGAGCGGTTATTTCAATTGTTTCTGTGAGAATTTTAAATCTTTGGCGGTGACTTTTTGCAGCAAGGGAAGACAAATTTCGTTTTTCCTTGTAAGAGAAAGTGCTTTGTTTAAACCAACTTCCTTTTATTTCTCTTTTGATTTGTATTTTTTTTAGAATAGCTCCCACAGAGGATGAAAATAGAATGGCTGGTCAATATGATATGTGGGTGTAAAGATATGAGGGGAGAAGGGTAGCACTAGCTTACAAAATTCACGTCGGAGACCTTGACAGCGACTGTTTCAGATTTTGATAGTGACTGTCTGAGACCTTGACAGCCACTGTCTCAGATTTTGATAGTGACTGTCTGATACCTTGATAGCGACTGTCTCAGACCTTGATGGTGGCTGTTTGATATCTTGATAGTGACTGTCTCAGGCCTTGATAGTGAGGGTTTTACATCTTGATAGTGACTGTCTGAGATCTTGATAGTGACTGTCTGAGATCTTGATAGTGACTGTTTTACATCTTGATAGTGACTGTCTCAGGCCTTGATAGTGACTGTCTGAGATCTTGATAGTGACTGTTTGAGACCTTGATAGTGACTGAGATCTTGATAGTGACTGTTTGAAATAGTGATTGTGGCCGTTTGAGACTTGGATGGTGGCTATTCGAGACCTTGATAATGACTGTCTCGGACCTTGATAGTGGCTGTCTGAGATATTTATAGTGGCTCTCTAAGACCTTGATAGTAATCGTGTGAAAGTTTTATAGTGAGTGTCTGAGACTTTGATACTGGCTGTCTGAGACCATGACACTGACTGTCTGAGACCATGACACTGACTGTCTGAGACATTGAGACTGACTGTCTGAGACCTTGGCACTGACTGTCTGAGACCATGACACTGACTGTCTGAGACCCTGAGAGTGACTGCCTGAGATGTGGATAATGGTTATCCGAGACCGTGCTGGTGACTATATACGGGAGTCCTTCTATGTCAGTTGTCTGTCAGGGTTTTTAGCTTAGAATTTATTCACTCAAGCGTATCACAAGTCGGCGTCCACTATCGTAAGAATGAACATGAACATCATTTAAGACAGACATGTTTCACAATCAACTACACACATTTGCTGAGACATATTTTCTTAACTGTGAAAAACTTATAAGCATGCAGCATACTCATTTATCTCCACAGATAAATATTGTCAGCAACAGAATTATTCTTCAGTCGATTATTTTGGAAATTGACACTAACATATGTTATAGTAAAGCCATGAAGTGCCGGGATTTTACACAAAAATAGGAAGAAAATCAAATCAGCAACGAAATAATTCTACGATAATTTCAACTTTCACTTTCCTAGTACGAAAAACAATGAGACAGGAAAATAAAGAAGGGAAAAGAAATGCGTTTCTCAAATCGGCATCTGTGGAGGAGTGTACATACTTCAAAAGACTGGCATAGTAACCTCTGTCTTGCGTTTTATTGACCTGGTCAATTTCAAAGTCCAGGAGGGCAATACGTGGAAGAGAAATCAACAGACTACAATCTTACAATCTTATCAGCTTACCTTGTTTCAGAATGGAATTACTGATATGCTTTTGATACGAGATTTTGTAAACCCCATATACAAAATATAAATCTATTTACATGGTTACAGCTTTTTTTTTCCAAATGAGACTTTGGGGTTTAATATTAACACGAAGAGAAATCGATAACATTGCGAAACTTCTAATTCTCTGGTCTCGACACTGAATTAGAGGCAACAAAATGGCTGACAGGAAATCATTTAATCTTCCATAGATAACATTATCCTGATACTGATCTAGTGTGACGAGTTGACGCAGTGTTATCGTATATGTAATGAAATTTGCTGACTCCTCTGGTGCTTATGTTAAGTTTGTATGTGTATATGTTGAGTAAGTTTGTATATGTTGAGTGATGTTTATGTGTTACAAATTTTGCTAAGGCAGTCAGAGAACTGGATTACGTTCGTTCTGGAATTAAATCGATGGTTCTCAACCTGAGCACAATCACCGCCCACCCCCCCCCCACCCACCCACCCCCCACCCTTCCCGGACATCTGTGTATGGCCCACTCTTAGACGCCCGATAAGGTAATCAGCGACCCATAGCTGATATGCCAGCGTCAGGGTTAGCGACCCATAGCTGACCAAGACCCTGTCCCACCTCTCTGTGTTACCCCTAGTAACAGGCCTAGCCTGGCTGACGGGGCAGGGATCGCCACCGTCCCCATGGTGGTGGAGTCTGCTAAAGAAGCATTGCACACCCCCTCCTTTTAACCTGTACTCCGGGACTGAAAAAGCAGCTGCCATAACCCGCGCCCACGCCGATACGATGCTTTGCCTCAACATCTCTACAGCATCGGCTGCAAAGAACAGCAGCACGCAGTTACAGGGAGTTTGTACAAGCACAAGTTATCATCTGTTATAGTCTGAAATCCAAAACGGTCAAATCACCTTCCCCTGCCTTTGAAAATTAAGCTCCGTAGAACAGAGGTCCCCACGGTTGTAAGATTCTTGCATAGCTTTACCTGCAGGCCTACGTAGCAGGTGTCTGATCGGAATCTTTCCCGGTGGCCAGGCTAAAGAGATACGAGTGCATTAGCCTGTTGCTGGGTACAGGTGAGACAGGGTCAAGGCCAGTAATGCCTACATGGCTCTGTTAATCGCGCCATCAATCTGGAACGGTCACCGTTGTTCTCATTTTACAGAATGGTGTGAGCTATAGAATAGAATAGAATAGAATAGAATAGAATAGAATAACCGCTCTCTATGGAACCCACCCATAGAAAAGGTGACCTGATTCAATAATTCTGAGGTGAATAGAATGGAATCCAGATTTTGCTTACAATGTAACAGTATTTTGAGATGCGTGTTTACCCGTGGGCTCTTAGCTGAGCCACCCCTGCGCTCGTATGTTTCTGTCAATTTGGCTGTAATAAGCAGCTCACACACGAGTCAGGGCTCCTGCACATTCCGTGAGCACGTGAGAACTAGAAAGCCCGAATACGCCTGGGTCTTGCGTGAGTAGAGACCAGAGCAGAGAATTAACGGAGACAGTAAGGCTGGAGTCCGAAACAGAAGATGGAACGTTGTTGTTGTTTTTGTTTTTGTTGTTGTTGTTGTTGTTTTGTTGTTGTTGTTGTTGCTGAGGATCATGTTTCCTTTGGCAGATTCCCGTGATCTGCGCTGTACTTGTCTTATGGCTGAACTGCTGAGTAAAGCTGATTGACTTGACACAGGGTATCGTGACCAAATCAGCCTTCAACCAACCATCATCCAGTGCCGCGTTAAACGTTATGTTATTTGTTATCCAAGGATTTATATCTGTTACTGCTACATGTATGACAACGACTGACATCGTTTACCTGTGTCCTGAGTGCAGATACTCATCTCAGGGTTTGATCTCACCCTCTTCCTCCTCCTCCTCCTCCTCCTTCTTCTTCTTCTTCTTCTTCTTATTCCACATTGCCTGTCTATATCTGCAGTCCTGTCTCTTGGATAAATTTCACTGTGTTTTTGTAAATCATGTATGGAACCGTAGAGCTTATCTTCTTTGGTAGTTTCATTGGGCCAGTAATTGCTTCTGAGTGTCTCATCGGTGCAGTTTTGGAGGATATGTTTCACAGTTTGGGGCACTTGGGCACATGTACAAAGAGTAGTAGTACCTACTTTGAACTTTGTATACATATAATCTCGTCTGTTCTCCTTCTGTTTATACTTGGTCTCTATAAGAGAGAATTATACCATTTATATTCTATCACGGCGTGTTCATCAGTTACAACCACACAGAAGACACGCCGTCACAGAAGACTCGCCGTCACAGAAGACACGCCGTCACAGAAGACACGCCGTCACAGAAGACTCGCCGTCACAGAAGACACGGTACACAAAAGACAGCACACAGAAGACAGCACACAGAAGACAGCACACAGAAGACAGCACACAGAAGACAGCACACAAAAGACAGCACACAGAGGACAGCACACAGAAGACACAGCACACAAAAGACGCCACATAGAAGACACAGCACATAGAAGACACAGCACACAGAAGACACGGCACACAAAATACGCCACATAGAAGACACAGCACATAGAAGACACAGCACATAGAAGACACAGCACACAGAAGACACGGTACACAAAAGACAGCACACAGAAGACAGCACACAGAAGACAGCACACAGAAGACAGCACACAGAAGACACAGCACACAAAAGACGCCACATAGAAGACACAGCACATAGAAGACACGGCACACAGAAGACACAGCACATAGAAGACACAGCACATAGAAGACACAGCACACAGAAGACACAGCACATAGAAGACACGACACACAAAAGACGCCACATAGAAGACACGGCACACAGAAGACACTGCACACAGAAGACACGGCACACGGAAGACATGGCACACAGAAGACACATCACACAGAAGACACGGCACACAGAAGACACGGTACACAAAAGACGCCAGATAGAAGACACGGCACACAGAAGACACGGCACACAGAAGACATGGTACACAAAAGACACCACGCAGAAGACACGGCACACAAAAGGCACGGCACACAGAAGACACGGCATACAGAAGACACGGAATACAGAAGACACGGCACACAAAAGACACCACACAGAAGACACGCTACACAGAAGACACTCTACACAGAAGACATGCCACACAGAAGACACGCTACACAGAAGACACGCCACACAGAAGATACGCCACACAGAAGACACGCTACACAGAAGACACGCTACACAGAAGACACGCTACACAGAAGATATGCCACACAGAAGACACGCCACACAGAAGACACACCACACACAGAGTTCTAGACATGCCATCAAAATAATCCCTCGAGAAAGAAGTGTCGAGTGGATGACGCATGCAGCTCTGAAAGTCGTTTCTCTAACATTTTCCCATCAAATAACCTCAAAATTCTATCGCCCTCTGTGAGTCGAGGCGTTTACATTGACTGATTGTTCGATTCACTCTCGTCTCAACTAACGGGACGAGGTCCCATCATTAATAATAATCGATTCATAGAGTTGGGTTCTAGAGTGTGTAGGTTCTTTCAGTAGCAAGCGAGAACAGTGTTCTGATTGATGTTCTCCATGCCTGTGTAAACCCAACAGTCAGGGCTAGTGAATCGTTTTTCTGATTAAGCTAGCGGTTGGTTGGTCGGTCAGTCGGTCGGTTTCACAGTTTCGCAGATGTAAGTGTGTCAGGTACCCATTTTGACAGTCTTCCGTGCCAAAAGTGTTCTCTACCAGTAAATTTATCAAGCGTACTACCCACAAATAACAACCAGATGTACGGGTATAGCGCTTATGTCCTATTGTTGGAGCTCAATGTACGGACGTACATACACTATTGAAAACAGACACATCTGACCAACAAACAAACAAACAAACAAACAAAACGCGGCAGTAATGAACTACGGTCTGAAGCAAGGGTCCCAAACCGCGATTTACGAGCTACATGCGGTTTTTTTTTTCACTATCTTCTTCTTCTTCGGCGTTCAAGGAAGGTTGGTCATGCTAAACCTGCAGCCCTGTCTCCCTAGATCTGTCTTCTCCAGGACCGAGAGTGGGGCCCCAGAGCTGTTCTTTCAGTTCCTCTCCCTCGGGCCAGATCTATGCTCGGAGGTTTGAGTGGGTTGGGCAGGATGTGTTCTGGTGTCTGGATCCCAAAGCCGCGAGGGCGTTCATTTATGTGTGATATTTTGTGGCGATAGAGGTGGCTTAGAAGCCTGCAGTGCCCCGTTCTTAGAGGAAAGATTGTGGTTTGCTGGCATCTCTGTAGTTGATTCTATTTTCATTTTTGTTTTCCAGCTGGTGATTAGTTTGTTATGGATGATGGTTGTTGCTTCTTGATATGTTACTGGATGGTTAATCTGTTCCATTTCGTTTCCTGCCTTGGAAAGGTCACCCGATTTTTCATTTCCATCTTTGTTACATAAGTGCAGCTCTCCGAAATACGAATATTGGCAGAGATTTAGGGGGGTTTTTTTTCATCGCAATTAATACAGAAGGTAAATAAAAGATTTTCTGATTTTGTAATTACTGACCACGAGTAAACAGAGACTTGCTCATTATATTATAACCTACGTTTAATGTTTTGGTGAGTAAGTACACTAACAATTTAAATGCTGATTTTAATGCTAGATTTCAGCCAGGGCTTAAAGAAATTTCGGAGCATCAAGAGTTAAAGAGGAACGGCTCTGGACAATCAGTAATCAAACACGTTGATTCTGATAACGAATAAATATCATTTCGTACATGTATTTCTTAATATGCATATACAAATTTGTAGCAAAATGTGTATGAAACAATAATAACGTTTGTTGATATCTTGCTGCTGTCAAACATATGAGGTTTATTGTATGTGGCCCTTTCCTTAAGCCAAGTCTGGCCAGCCGTGGCCTATGGGAAGCCGAGTTTTCTGGTTTGAATGGCTGGTCATAGACACGCCACACAGAAGATACGCCACACAGAAGACACGCTACACAGAAGACACGCTACACAGAAGACACGCTACACAGAAGATATGCCACACAGAAGACACGCCACACAGAAGACACACCACACACAGAGTTCTAGACATGCCATCAAAATAATCCCTCGAGAAAGAAGTGTCGAGTGGATGACGCATGCAGCTCTGAAAGTCGTTTCTCTAACATTTTCCCATCAAATAACCTCAAAATTCTATCGCCCTCTGTGAGTCGAGGCGTTTACATTGACTGATTGTTCGATTCACTCTCGTCTCAACTAACGGGACGAGGTCCCATCATTAATAATAATCGATTCATAGAGTTGGGTTCTAGAGTGTGTAGGTTCTTTCAGTAGAAAGGGAAAACAGTGTTCTGATTGGATGTTCTCCATGCCTGTGTAAACCCGACAGTCAGGGCTGTCTTCGTTTTTCTGATTAAGCTAGCGGTCGGTCGGTTTCACAGTTTCACAGATGTAAGTGTGCCAGGTACCCATTTTGACAGTCTTCCGTGCCAAAAGTGTTCTCTACCAGTCAATTTATCTTGCGCAACGCCCACAAATAACAACCAGATGTACGGGTATAGCGCTTATGTTCTGTTGTTGGAGCTCAATGTACAGACGTACATACACTATCGAAAACAGACACATCTGACCAACAAACAAACAAACAAACGAAACGCGGCAGTAATGAACTACGGTCTGAAGCAAGGGTCCCAAAGCGCGATTTACGAGCTACATGCGGTTTTTTTAAATATCTTCTTCTTCGGCGTTCGAGGAAGGTTGGTCATGCTAAACCTGCAGCGCTGTCTCCCTAGAACTGTCTTCTCCAGGCTTGTGTGTGGGCCCCCAGAGCTGTTCTTTCAGTTCTTCTCCCTTGGGCCAGATCTATGCTCGAAGGTTTGAGTGGGTTGGGCAGGATGTGTTCTGGTGTCTGGATCCCAAAGCCGCGAGGGCGTTCATTTATGTGTGATATTTGGAGGCGATAGAGGTGGCTTAGAAGCCTGCAGTGCCCTGTTCTTAGAGGAAAGATTGTGGTTTGCTGGCATCTCAGTAGTTGATGAATAGCTTCCTGTATTGATCCTATTTTCATTTTTGTTTTCCAGCTGATGATTAGTTTGTTATGGATGATGGCTTTTGCTTCTTGATATGTTACTGGATGGTTAATCTGTTCCATTTCGTTTCTTGCCTTGGAAAGGTCACCCGATTTTTCATTTCCATCTTTGTTACATAAGTGCAGCTCTCCGAAATACGAATATTGGCAGAGATTTAGGTTGGGTTTTTTTTCATCGCAATTAATACAGAAGGTAAATAAAAGATTTTCTGATTTTATAATTATTGACCACGAGTAAACAGAGACTTGCTCATTATATTATAACCTACGTTTAATGTTTTGGTGAGTAAGTACACTAACAATTTAAATGCTGATTTTAATGCTAGATTTCAGCCAGGGGTTAAAGAAATTTCGGAGCATCAAGAGTTAAATAGGAACGGCTCTGGACAATCAGTAATCAAACACGTTGATTCTGATAACGAATAAATATCATTTCGTACATGTATTTCTTAATATGCATATACAAATTTGTAGCAAAATGTGTATGAAACAATAATAACGTTTGTTGATATCTTGCTGCTGTCAAACATATGAGGTTTATTGTATGTGGCCCTTTCCTTAAGCCAAGTCTGGCCAGCCATGGCCTATGGGAAGCCGAGTTTTCTGGTTTGAATGGCTGGTCATCGTGACCTAAAGCTTGCTGCATGTATGTCCGACTTAACAGTTGTTTTGTCGGACGCAACAATGGACATATATATATATAATGTGTGTGAATTAACACAATAAAAGGCTTGTCTTATCATGCTATAGTGCCACTTAAGGATATGGTGTTGGTTCTCATATTTTCTTTCACATAAGAGGGTTATGTGACCAACACCATACCTGGCCAGCTTTGGTTCACCAGTTTCAAAAGCCAGGTACCCATTTCTGCAATCTTGGTGACTGAAGCCCCTCCTGCTAGACTTCAGCGACGGACCTCAGTGGAAGAAACAAGCTCACTGACCACTATATCATCCAGACGTTCAGTATTTGTAAAGGCACTGAGAGAAATCTCAATCGTTAGACCATTAGATAAATGCCAGTCATTGAACCATGAGACAAATGTCAATAGCTAGATCATAAGAGAAAAGGCAATCACTAGACCAGAAGAGAAGTGGCAATCACTAGACCAGAAGAGAAATGACAGTCACTAGATCAAAAGAGAAATGACAGTCACTAGACCAGAAGAGAAGTGGCAATCACTAGACCAGAAGAGAAGTGGCAATCACTAGACCAGAAGAGAAATGGCAATCACTAGACCAGAAGAGAAGTGACAGTCACTAGACCAGAAAAGAAATGGCAATCACTAGACCAGAAGAGAAATGACAGTCACTAGACCAGAAGAGAAGTGGCAATCACTAGACCAGAAGAGAAATGACAGTCACTAGACCAGAAGAGAAATGACAATCACTAGACCAGAAGAGAAATGGCAATCACTAGACCAGAAGAGAAGTGGCAATCACTAGACCAGAAGAGAAATGGCAATCACTAGACCAGAAGAGAAGTGGCAATCACTAGACCAGAAGAGAAATGACAGTCACTAGACCAGAAGAGAAATGACAATCACTAGACCAGAAGAGAAATGGCAATCACTAAACCAGAAGAGAAGTGGCAATCACTAGACCAGAAGAGAAATGGCAATCACTAGACCAGAAGAGAAATGGCAATCACTAGACAGTGAGGAAAATATTAATCTTTACAGTACTGATCAGGGAGATGTGTCGCAACGTATTTCAGAAAGCACAGCCTACAGTCTTATCCAGCTATGACTAGCCGAATCTACCAACGTCTCAGTTTATCTAACCCTGATATCTTCTCAGTTTATCTTAACTCTGAGAACGTCTCAGTTTATCTGACACTGATAACCTCTCAGTTTATCTAACCCTGATAACTTCTCAGTTTAGTCGACACTGATAACTTTTCAGTTTACTTCACCCTGACAACTTCTCGGTTTAGTTGACACTGATAACTTTTCAGTTTATTTCACCCTGATAACTTCTCACTTTAGATGTCACTGATAGTTTTTCAGTTTAGTTGACACTGATAATTTTTCAGTTTATCTGACCGTGATAACTTCTCAGTCTAGTTCACCCTGATAACTTCTCAGTTTAGTTGACGCTGATAATTTCTCAGCTTTCTGATCCTGATACCTTCTCAGTCTAGTTCACACTGATAACCTCTCAGTTTAGTTGACGCTGATAATTTCTCAGCTTTCTGATCCTGAAAACTTCTCAGTCTAGTTCACCCTGATAACTTCTCAGTCTAGTTCACCCTGATAACTTCTCAGTCTAGTTCACCCTGATAACTTCTCAGTCTAGTTCACCCTGATAACTTCTCAGTCTAGTTCACCCTGATAACTTCTCAGTCTAGTTCACCCTGATAACTTCTCAGTCTAGTTCATCCTGATAACTTCTCAGTCTAGTTCACCCTGATAACCTCTCAGTTTAGTTGACGCTGATAATTTCTCAGCTTTCTGATCCTGAAAACTTCTCAGTCTAGTTCACCTTGATAACTTCTCAGTCTAGTTCACCCTGATAACTTCTAAGTCTAGTTCACCCTGATAACTTCTCAGTCTAGTTCACCCTGATAACTTCTCAGTCTAGTTCACCCTGATAACCTCTCAGTTTAGTTGACGCTGATAATTTCTCACCTTTCTGATCCTGATAACTTCTCAGTCTAGTTCACCCTGATAACTTCTCAGTTTAGCTGAAGCTGGGAACATCATGTCTTCTACAACATCATCATCTTGACTTCCGGGTAAATGTGATACTCAATCAGAATCTGTTTTTCTCTTATTTTCAGTAATTTCCTTGCTATCTGTGAATGTCATTCAAGCCAGATTTTTGACGCTTACGCGCAGAAAAGATGATTATTCTTAAATTGCCATCAGCCAATATCCAGTCTCTCACGTGATCTTCTTCGTCAGCTACACGGAAACCAAATCTCTTTTTTTTTCCCCTCGTCGTTTATCATTTTAAACTTTTCCGGCCCATTTTTTCTTTTTAAATATGAGGGCGAGTTTTCGAATTCAGTTTCTCTACACCTTCCTTTGTCTACTGTAACTTTATCCATCCCGTTTTTTTTTTCAGTTTCTTTCCTCATTGACCACTATATGAGCTGTGTTATTGTTCTATTGTGCGGTTACTGTTATGTTGTTGTTGTTGTTGTTGTTGTTGTTGTTGTTGTTGTTGTTCTATCTCCATAGAACATGTAGCAGGATGTTTTTTCAGCCGGTGTAGTGAAGGTTTTGAGACAAAGGCTTCGTGTCGAGTTACGGCGGCTATTTTTAGACCTTTGAAGTGGAGCTAAAGAAGCAGGGATATGCAGTGCTTCTGTAAGCAATCTCCACTATGTCTATCAAGTGTCGTGCCTATTATCTATCAAGTGTCGTGCCTACTAACTATCAAGTGTCCTGCCTACTGACTATCAAGTGCCGTGCCTACTGTCTATCAAGTGTCGTGCCTACTATCTATCAAGTGTCGTGCCTACTATCTATCAAGTGTCGTGCCTACTGTCTATCAAGTGTTGTGCCTACTGGTGTTGTTGGTCATAGCTCTCCACAGCTCTCTGTTTGCGTTGCCTCTATGAGTTCTTCTGTTGTCTTCATTCCACGCCATCTTGGCAGTCCATCCGGGATTTTCTCTCTTGGTCTACCTCGGCCTCTTTTCCCCTCCAGCTTTCTGGTTGTCATGATGTGTTCTAGTCTGCCTTTTTTTCTCCACCACCATGGGGAATATAGCGACCCCTGCTTGGCCTGTTACTGTAGATACTAAAGGAGAAACGAGATAAGATTTAGGCAAGTTGTGGCTGGCAAAGTCTGGCCCAAACAGTCAATTATAGGTCACAGACTGCAGCATGGAACAGAATCTTCACTGTTGCAGGGGACAGAATCTTCACTGTAGCATAGGACAGAATCTTCAGTGTAGCATAGGACAGAATCTTCAGTGTAGCATGGGACAGAATCTTCACTGTAGCATGGGACAGAATCTTCAGTGTAGCATGGGACAGAATCTTCAGTGTAGCATGGGACAGAATCTTCAGTGTAGCATGGGACAGAATCTTCAGTGTAGCATGGGACAGAATCTTCAGTGTAGCATGGGACAGAATCTTCAGTGTAGCTGAAGCTGGGAACATCATGTCTTCTACAACATCATCATCTTGACTTCCGGGTAAATGTGATACTCAATCAGAATCTGTTTTTCTCTTATTTTCAGTAATTTCCTTGCTATCTGTGAATGTCATTCAAGCCAGATTTTTGACGCTTACGCGCAGAAAAGATGATTATTCTTAAATTGCCATCAGCCAATATCCAGTCTCTCACGTGATCTTCTTCGTCAGCTACACGGAAACCAAATCTCTTTTTTTTTCCCCTCGTCGTTTATCATTTTAAACTTTTCCGGCCCATTTTTTCTTTTTAAATATGAGGGCGAGTTTTCGAATTCAGTTTCTCTACACCTTCCTTCGTCTACTGTAACTTTATCCATCCCGTTTTTTTTTTCAGTTTCTTTCCTCATTGACCACTATATGAGCTGTGTTATTGTTCTATTGTGCGGTTACTGTTATGTTGTTGTTGTTGTTGTTGTTGTTCTATCTCCATAGAACATGTAGCAGGATGTTTTTTCAGCCGGTGTAGTGAAGGTTTTGAGACAAAGGCTTCGTGTCGAGTTACGGCGGCTATTTTTAGACCTTTGAAGTGGAGCTAAAGAAGCAGGGATATGCAGTGCTTCTGTAAGCAATCTCCACTATGTCTATCAAGTGTCGTGCCTATTATCTATCAAGTGTCGTGCCTACTAACTATCAAGTGTCCTGCCTACTGACTATCAAGTGCCGTGCCTACTGTCTATCAAGTGTCGTGCCTACTATCTATCAAGTGTCGTGCCTACTATCTATCAAGTGTCGTGCCTACTGTCTATCAAGTGTTGTGCCTACTGGTGTTGTTGGTCATAGCTCTCCACAGCTCTCTGTTTGCGTTGCCTCTATGAGTTCTTCTGTTGTCTTCATTCCACGCCATCTTGGCAGTCCATCCGGGATTTTCTCTCTTGGTCTACCTCGGCCTCTTTTCTCCCCTCCAGCTTTCTGGTTGTCATGATGTGTTCTAGTCTGCCTTTTTTTCTCCACCACCATGGGGAATATAGCGACCCCTGCTTGGCCTGTTACTGTAGATACTAAAGGAGAAACGAGATAAGATTTAGGCAAGTTGTGGCTGGCAAAGTCTGGCCCAAACAGTCAATTATAGGTCACAGACTGCAGCATGGAACAGAATCTTCACTGTTGCAGGGGACAGAATCTTCACTGTAGCATAGGACAGAATCTTCAGTGTAGCATAGGACAGAATCTTCAGTGTAGCATGGGACAGAATCTTCCGTGTAGCATGGGACAGAATCTTCAGTGTAGCATGGGACAGAATCTTCAGTGTAGCATGGGACAGAATCTTCAGTGTAGCATGGGACAGAATCTTCAGTGTAGCATGGGACAGAATCTTCAGTGTAGCATGGGACAGAATCTTCAGTGTAGCATGGGACAGAATCTTCACTGTAGCATGGGACAGAATCTTCACTGTAGCATGGGACGGAATTTTCACGTCATGTAAAGACGTGAATGGTACAGGCCACTAGGGAACTGGCATCTGCATCATGAAAGATGTTACACTCCACTACATCTCCACTTCGTTGCATCTCCTTTTCTTTATATCTCCACTTCGTTATATCTCCTTTTCTTTATATCTCCGCTTCGTTATATCTCCTTTTCTTTATATCTCCGCTTCGTTATTTCTCCTTTTCTTTATATCTCCACTTCGTTACATTTCCTTTTCTTTATATTTCCACTTCGTTACATCTCCTTTTCTTTATATCTCCGCTTCATTACACTGATATGCTACATGTAACTCCAATAACCCAGGATCAGTAAAGCACTAGATTCGTACACAAACTTGGGCCATAATCAACATTTCAACTTCTATCAACTCCACAGTCGCAACGTGACATAAATCAATCATCACATAATTCCAGCAGTTACAAGAGGTTTATTGGTGAAACCCCATTTGTTGGTGTATGTTGCCCAGTGGAAGTGGAATGAAAAGGCTGATAAAAATTATAACAACCATGGACGATCTTTCTCTCGGCAAAACAAAATGTTAAAGGACCTTTATAGCTTCTTACAACAGAAAACACAACATACTTTCTCAGTCTGAATTCACTACTTGTTAGTAGAGATAATCTACCCTCAACTCTACATAAAAACTAGAAGAAAAAACAGTCCTAAAAAGTATAAATTAATCAGCTCTAACCATTTATCTACAAAGAGACAGACATCAACCTAAACTCTACATTTTCGAGAATCAACTAAAAAGTAATACAGGTAGATAGTACAGTTTTCCAAAGCGATAGAAGGAGTGAGAAAAGTGAGAAAAAAAACACAAATAATGAAAAACACACAACGCCCAATATTTCGGCGTAAGTCTTTTTCAGGGATTACATACAAAAACAAACACAACATATAATGAAAGAAGGAAAATGAAAATTTAGCTTTGTGGCATCCCTCCTTGTACACAATACAACTGAATGCGCCCTAAAGACATGGCTGGGAACCACACATCGGATGTTAGTGGCTGTGAAAGGGAGAGAGCGATGCGGGAGTGTGGGGGGGGGGGGCCCTCGGGAAAGAGATCAGGAGGCAATAAATACCTCTAGGACCACAAGGAAGAATGTGGGGGTGGGAGGGGGAAGCTGGGAGATAACGTGAAACTGATGAACGAAGAAATGTAGCGAAATGGATGGGGATAAGTCAAGAAAGTTGAGTATAAACAACAGAAATAAGTGGAAATCTAAATAATTTTAAAAGAAGATAAATATATTGTTAATTCCAGGGGGGTGGAAACAGCCGGCCTGGAAAATAAGGGACTAGTCTAGAGCCTACCGAGGTCGTACATCAGAAGAACAGGAGCGGATTGCACTAACAGAGATGTCACGTTTTCCCCTGTGGTTTCTTTGGCAAAAGTATTTTGCCACAGGGGTCCATGTCCTCTTGGAAATATCTTTAAGATGTTGATGAAAACGGTCTCCTAGGCGTAAATCGGTCTGCCCTATGTACTTCATACAACAACATTTGCACTTATTGGCATAAATGACATTGCGTAAAGTGCAGATGAAGCCTTCCCGAACTGATAACGCGGACTTAGGGGAGGATATCTGGCTAGCCTCGACAACAAACGGGCAAGTGTTACATCTACGGCGTCTGCAACGTCTGGTACCATAAAAACTGTCCTCTGTCTTAAAGTGACGTCTAACTAATAGGTCCCTGAGGTTTTTGTCCCGTATGTAGGCCACCAATGGGGGTTCCCCAAAGAGTTCACGTATATCAGGCACGGTCTGGAGGAGATGGAGATGGCGAGACAGTATGTTTTTAACTGTCAAACTGTGGGAGTGGTGCGTGAGTATCAGTTTGACTCTTCCGAGCTACAGGGGAGGGAGGGTAGAAGTGGGGGCCTGTTGCTGGGATATATGACTGATGCGGTTCCAAGACGACGTGAGAACATGTTCTGGATAACCGCGTTGGCGGAAGAAATCTAACATCCTGTGAGCCTGATCATGGAAATCGACATCCTCAGTACAGAAACGTCACAACCTAAAAAGTACTAACTCTGAAAGAGGAACTTGCTTGATCCCACATTTTCGGACCTCCTTCCTTGCTGATCTCAGCCTATTTTTTTTTCACTTCTGCTCTTTTCCTGTGCGTTTCTTCCAGTTCTTTCACAGAGTGTACCAATACGTGAGAACTTACATCACTGTTTCGCTTTTGCTGCGCAAGCCTATACATTTCCAAAATTAGCTCTCTACAGGGGAGACTACTCGTTTTCCCTTATCCAAACCATTTACCTATCCTATTCTGTTACACATGACTGCTACATAAAATACATGTGAAAAGAACTGCTTGTTAAATATATTGATCTCATTGTGGTTTTTTTGTTTTTTTTTTCTTTTTCCGTGTAATTAAAACTTGTCTTTTGACGAAATCAATCTCTTATGTCTGAAAAACCTTGAATATGGGATAGAAAAAAGGCTAAAGACTTCTGCCTGTTGATCTTATTTAGATGTAAGGCAATGACACTTCCAAATGGCTGACTAATGTATCTTTCCATTAGCTTACTTTCAGAGAACTGACGCTACTGAAAATGTGTAGATTCCATTCCGATCAGTCCCTGTGGCATACTTTTCTCTTGTTATTTCTCACCTTTATTACTAGCTGATTACCCGGCGTTGCCCGGTGATTTCCTGGCCGCCTTTCCTTTCCCAACTCCAGAAGTCAGGTACCAGTTTCTACATCTGATGACTGGGGCGCTACATTTATTGGACTCTCTATAAATGTGTATCAGTGAATCGTTTAAACTATATAAACTATTAGTATTATTTGCCTGCTCTGTTGGAGATGAACGTCGTACATAACAGAGCAAATGAGAGATAATTATGCCAGTATTTGTTTAACTCTAAATCTAACAACCAACATCCATAACACACGAACACTATCTTCTATTAGACAGGAAAATGAATGAAGTCCATCTATAGTGTAAAGTCGAAGTAAGTTTATTTACGAGTATTTAAGTATAACTACAATATACAAATGATAAAGTAATGTCTCACTACATTATAACTGAAAACCGTGAATGTTGATGGAAATCCGGGCTGTTCAACAACTGATGTGGCGTCGAACGATGTCATTTAGAAATATGAGTTGTATTTTCTGATGTTACTCAAAAAATGCTTTGACCCTGATTTATCTCCTGATGTGTAAGTCAAAAGTTCATGTGGTGGTGTCTCCAGTTGACAGAGTTTCACTTTCCTATTTTTGGAGCACATACCAGGAGACTCTGATTTAAACTTTTTGGCATGAGGTAACTACAGACCATTTCCATATTTCCGATGGTAGGACTTGCATGCTATGAGTAGTCTTTATGTGAGTCATAGTGGAATCCTTCCATTGCTAAGCTAACATGTTGCGCAGGCCATGATCGTCTGGCTCTATCTCTCTTATCATGTAGTCGGGCCTCATGCTGTTGTACAGTCTCTGGGGCTTTAGATGTAGCATCTCTGTCTCTCTTATCCTGTAGTTGGGCCTCACACTCTTGTACAGGCTCGAGGCTCTAGATGTAGCAGCTTTCTCCCGCAGCGTCGCAAGTCTTCTATTCCTCTCCTCTGAGCAGCGTCGCAAGTTTTCTATTCCTCTCCTCTGAGCAGCGTCGCAAGTTTTCTATTCCTCTCCTCTGAGCAGCGTCGCAAGTTTTCTATTCCTCTCCTCTGAGCAGCGTCGCAAGTCTTCTATTCCTCTCCTCTGAGCAACGTCGCAAGTCTTCTATTCCTCTCCTCTGAGCAGCGTCGCAAGTCTTCTATTCCTCTCCTCTGAGCAGCGTCGCAAGTCTTCTATTCCTCTCCTCTGAGCAGCGTCGCAAGTCTTCTATTCCTCTCCTCTGAGCAGCGTCGCAAGTCTTCTATTCCTCTCCTCTGAGCAGCGTCGCAAGTCTTCTATTCCTCTCCTCTGAAGTTTCTTGTTTACGCTGTTGTGTCAGTGTTTTAGCCTTTGATTGCACGCGGCCACACCTTACGTTTGCGTGCAGGCATCCGTAAAAAAAAATGCAAAAAAAGCTATGAAACCTAGAGTAGAAAGTTAATCTAAAGATATGAGAGAACAAAATTAAAATTTAAAATTATGAAGTATAGACTATAATAAAAAGCTAATATAAACATAAGAAAAAAACAACAACAAAATTAAAATTTGAAATCATGAAGTACTTACATCAGTGTAGAAATATAAAACTCCTCACAGAAATAAAAAAAAGTATTACTGAATGAATCTAGTATAGAATGCAGTACAAATTACAATAAAAAGCTAATATAAATATAAAAAAGTATTACTGAATGAATCTAGTATAGAATACAGTATAAATTACAATAAAAAGCTAATATAAATATAAGGAAATAAAAAATTTCAAATCATGAAGTACTTACATCAATGTAGGTAGAATATGATAAAAAGCTAATATAAACATAAGAAAAAAATTTTAAAAATTAAAATTCCAAATTATGAAGTACTTACATCAGTGTAGAAATATAAAACTCATCACAGAGATAAAAAAAGTATTAATGAATGAACCTATTATAGAATATAATACAAATTACCACAAAAAGCTAATCTTGTATAAACATAAGGAAATAACAAATTTGAAAGCATGAAGTACTTACATCAGTGTAGAAAGCTCTTCATAGAAGTAAAAAAGTGGTAATGAATTTGATCCAAACTGAACACTATCACTGTAGGACACACTTATAGAATCAGTTAAAAGAGCGAAATGAGACTATCACATTTCATGAAAGATGATAAACTGGAAGACTTGCCGAATTAGCTTACCTTATATACGACTATATAACATTCGGGTGAGAGCTGGAAGTTTCTCGAACATCATGAGTCCAAGACCGCATTCATATCCACAATCTTCTAGAAGATTCTAGAATGCGCTCTCTGGTATGAAAAAAAAAACACTCTGGCTATTTTCTAAATGGACGCTGAGGTGAACAACAGTCAGCAGAAATCTGCTCCGTGGATCGTGTTTCTCGTTATCAATGCCAACGGTTCGGCAACTCAGCAGATATAACGTCATCTATTTGTGTTGGCTGGCCTTTGTCCTTCACGGCCGACAATCCAAAGCAGGCATAAATATCACGTGAGTTACTTCCCGTCGTTCAGTGGGATATGTTTCTATTGGTCGATTGCGATCCCACACCCACCATCCAGCTCCTCCCCCCCCAGGAACCCTATGGATGATCTAATCCCAACCATACCTTGTCCAGATTGTAAGTCATATGTGTGCCAAGTTTGGTTGAAATTGCACCAGGCGTTTCAGCGTGATGCTGGAACATATATACACACATTCATTTATATATATATATATATATATATATATATATATTATATATATATATATATATATATCCAGGCTCTCTATATTATTGTTCTTTCACCTGTCTTTCATCACTGTCTGATTAAGGTAGTGATCTCAAAGATCTGGTGGTTTGAATCTGGCTGGAACGCCCCACTTACTTGTAAAAAAGATTAGTAGCCGTCAGGAGCACAGACCACAGAGGAACGCAGAAATTACCTTAGAGAGCCACGGCTTTATACAGATGAACCTTTATCTCAGCCAATGTTGGCTGAGATTAAAATAAGCAATGAGTTACAATTTACAATGCTCGACGCATATAAACTACTTTGTAGTGGCCATTTTATTTCACCCCTAAGATTGTGTGTTCTTAATCTACTAGAATAAACCCTCTACCTCCTAATTAGTCTTATAAATGGGTACCTAACTCAACAGCGCTGAGGAATTCAGTTTGCTAAGGCGAGAAATACCAGCTTACATGCTTGTCACGTCTGTGTAGAGCACACACATCAGTGAATAAAGAGCATGGGAAAATGATGTTTCGTGACATCTCGCGAGTAAGGCCTTTCCTGCCAGTCCTTGGCGAGTGATAAAGGATAAAAAATTAATATCTGGTTGAGATAAAAAGCGACGTAAATATGAAAAATATACCCTAGGGCGTATCTCACGAACGATAATTGGCTGAGGTATTTTCACTGTTATTTTCCTAATCAGTGTTCCAAAATTAGATAATCAAGAGCATATTTAGAGTTGCCGAGAATAATTAAACTTCTCTACGCTTTCCTGAACTCCTAAATTTGTACTTATGTTTGTTCTTGTTCTGTATCCATGGAGCTACGTTCAAAATGTTCTTTGCCTCTGACGCGGTGAAGCTGTTGATGCGCATGCGCGGCGTACAAGGGGGAGTAAATTACAGCGGCTTGCAGATCCGGATTGGAGCTTAAAAAACAAACACAGGAAAACGTGTAATGCTTCTCTGTGGACTTCGCGCCATGGGGCAGTAACCACCCTGCCTGGTTAGCCAGGTTCTGTTATTTCAAGCATCAAGAAAAGGTTGGACAGGGTCTTGGCCATCTATGACTCTGACAACTGTGCTTTGCAAAACCAGAATAAAAGTTTTCGAGTTAGAGATATTTATTTGTTTTCAAGAATTTTTTGTATCTGTTTATTTGTGATAAACAGCTCAGAAATGCTGCTTTTTTTTTTTTGGCCACAGTTTATTTAACAGGTGTAACATCATCATGTTCCGTCTCCACACTGAAGGATGTTTGTGATGAATCCCTTACGTAGGTCTAGTACAGGTAGATCTGGAGAATCTGCTTCTCTGCCATAGCTAGATATTGTCCATCCAGCTGTATCCTTGTCGCTTCCTTGCTCTTCTATTCCAGACTTCTACACCTCATTACTGTTACTAGTATGTTGTTTCAAGTGACAAGTAAGAAGACATATGTGATAAAGCACAAGGTATGACGTTTTCTTTGTATTGTATTACAGGTGACTTATTGGCTCATATTTTTGCCCTACTGTGTATGGGATTGTTATGATTCTTACAGCAAAGATCAGAGGCAGAAAAGTGAGATTTCTAAGACATTTTTACGAGAAGAGGAAAACTGGAACATATTGTGGCAAGTGGAAAAATTGAGGGTAGAAGAGACAGAGGAAGACAGAAAGAGAAGTTACTGGTTGGGATGTCAGTGTGGCTAGGAAGAAAGTCACCGGTGGATCTCATAATCAAGTCTAAAGACACGGAATTGTGGAGAGAAATGATCGCCTACGCCACGCGGCACGGCACTTGATTGATTGATTGATGTATGGGATATGGTGTTAGTGCCATATTTTCTGTGCCCATTCATACAAAACATATAATATTAGTATCCATACCTGCATGGACTAGACTGTAGTGTATAAATGTATAGACTATAAACGTAAAGACTGTAGTATAAACGTAAAGACTGTAGTATAAACGTATAGACTGTAGTATAACCATATAAACTGCAGTGTGGTCAGTACCATGTCTAACGCTAAAGGGATCTAGGTATCCATTTTGTTTCACCTAAGATGTTTGGACCTCCTTGAGCCGGAATTGAACACAATGGATGACATGGAGCGACCATCCCCAACCCAGTCACAGGTGGTGGATGGTGAAAGTCCTTCAGATATGGAGGATCCCTGTTAACCCAAATAAGCAGGCGCGGACTAACTGGCCGTAGACTCAGAGAGCGAGGTGGGGTAGTAGGTGGCTCTACTACTCCTATAAAGTCCCTCAGGTGCTCAATGAAGGGAATACCAGGAGGGTAAGAGGCGCCTTAAAACCTCTCGCTCCCGCTGCCTTGGAGTCCAAAGGCTAGCGGAGAGTCTGTACACAAACCGGCTGAAGGCAACAGGAAACCACTGTTGTGGCTCCCAAGAACAATTATGCTTATTCAGAACTGGACAGTCTGACGGGATGGTGTGAGAAGAAATCACCAACTGAGCTGATGGCCTGCATGAAGACCTCTGGAGAAGCATAATAGCCAACGCCAGTCGGCACGGCACATGATGATGATGATGATGATGATGATGATGATGATGATGATGATGATGATGATGAGTGCAATGACTACTTTATTACTCAAATTTTTCTTAAATTTTCCAGGCTAATTTAACTTCCGCTTCCAGTCACCAAGCTGTAGAAATGGGTACCCAACTTCTTCTGGAGTTGGGGAAGGAAAGGCGGCCAGGCGTGATACTGACCATATCCCCCTCTAGTGTGCTGACAGGTCAAGGAAAATATAGGCACTAACACCATATCCCTATGTGCCTCTAAAAGGCATGAGAGGTTTACCTTTACCTTTTTTTTAACATTTTTCTAATATTTTATAATATTACTGTTTCTGTTTTTATTTCAGTTTTCCCGCTGTGTATGTATGAGTAATTATTTGCTTTCGTTTCGTGGCAATGAAAGATGAGATAATCCATATTCTCTGTCCGTGACCACACACAATATGCTCATCCACTCTGTCTGTTTCTCGCGTTAAGTTCTCCATGTTATCTTCGGATTTCTCACTGTTACTTTCACGTTAAGTTTTCCTTGTTATCTTCGGATTTCTCACTGTTACTTTCACGTTAAGTTTTCCTTGTTATCTTCGGGTTTCTCACTGTTACTTTCACGTTAAGTTTTCCTTGTTATCTTCTGATTTCTCACTGTTACTTTCACGTTAAGTTTTCCTTGCTATTTTCGGTTTTCTCATTGTTACTTCCAGCTAGAACTTGACTTTTTCTCTATTACTTGCATTCACAACTGTGTATTTTATATGTTACTTCCGTTCACAACTGTGTATTTTATCTGTTACTTCCATTCACAACTATGTGTTTTATCTGTTACTTCCAATTAATCTACTTTAATCGTTACTCCCATATTAAACTTTGTATTTTCATGTTACTTTCATTCTAAACTTTGTATTTTCACGTTACGTCAATGCTAAACTTTGTGTTTTCACGTTACGTCCGTGCTAAACTTTGTATTTTCATATTACTTCTATGCTAAACTTCGTATTTTCACTTTCATTTTCAAGTTAAACCTTGTTTCCTACTGTTACTTCCGGATTAACTTCTGACCCTCCACTGTTTGCTGGAAGAACAAAGATGACCGAGATAATGAAAAGTTAATCAGGGTTGACCACGAAGATAATGAAAAGTTAATCAGGGTTGACCACGAAGATAATGAAAAGTTAATCAGGGTTGACCACGAAGAAGAAGGACATGGTACTCTGTTTAGCTCCGTCTCGTGATACAGCCGGAAGCAGTTTACCTTACCGTTCCAGATCAGCCGCTGGATTGAAGTCACTCACTTCCCCCCTGATAATGAAAATAGATGGCTGTGTGATACATTTTACCAAAAAAAAAAAAAAAATAGAAAGAGTGAGGAAAGCAGGCAGAAACAAGAACGGCAGAAAGCAAGATGAGTACATATAAATGAAAGACATACAACAGTTCAATATTGCGGCAAAAGCCTTCTTCAAGGATCACATACAAAAACAACACAACAGATAAAAACAGGAAAAATGTGTGAAAAATATACAGACTTAGCCGTTTTACCTTCTCCTTGTAAAAAAAAAAAAGCCCGGCACGAAATGCCTTTAATGCCTCTTATCTGTTGTGTTATTTCTGTATGTGACCCTAGAAAAATCTTATCTTCTTATATCTTATATCCTTCCCGTGCCGTTAAACGTCACACAGGGCTCGAAAAATGTTTTTGTCGAAATATTGGATTGTTGTATGTCCTTCATTTATATGTACTCATCTTGCTTTTTCCATTCTCGTTTCTGCTCGCTTTCCACGTTCTTTCTTTCTTTTTGTAAAGCGGTTCCATACACCAATCTACTTTCATTACCAGAACCAGTTTTACTGCAGTTGTCATTTCTTTTCTACCCTTTCACAGTCCCCATGGTAATGAACATCACACCGAGCCCCACACCTGAACTGACCTGTACTTCTTATCTTCTCCAAGATCTTCACATTCGCAGCTGCAAACGGGACGAGACCCCGTCAATCTTTCAACTGTTTCCCACACTTTCTTCAACGTGGCCAAAAAACGTCCGAATGTTTGCTTTAATAAATGGCACTAAAGGTCCTTGCTGGCAACTTGCCCCTTATTAAATAAAGCCGAGCCATCTCATTCATGGAATATAAAATCATATTAAGATTTGCCCTGGGACTGGAAAATCATTTCGATTTTTACTTCATGTGTATGTTTATACATAATCATTGCAACAGAGAGACACAGAGGGCAAGATTTTGTTACACAAAAAAAAAAAACGGAAAACAAGTCCAAAATGAAAAAAAACCAGACTGGCAAAATAGGATCGATGTTAAGGAATGTTTCATTTTAAAAACGGAAAGGTTTCTCTTGTGAATCCTTGGCTGGTATAATTACAAATGTAGCAAGTGTTTGTTATTTTCGGCAGTGTAGGTAAGAGATAAGGATGATTTCGGCAGTGTAGGTAAGAGATATGGATGATTTCGGCAGTGTAGGTAAGAGATGTGGATGATTTTGGCAGAGTAGATAAGAGTCGTGGATGATTTTGGCAGTGTAGATAAGAGACGTGGATGATTTCGGCAGTACAGGTAAGAGACGTGGATGATTTCGGCAGTACAGGTAAGAGACGTGGATGATTTCGGCAGTACAGGTAAGAGACATGAATGACTTCGGCAGTGTAGGTAAGAGATATGGATGATTTCGGCAGTGTAGGTAAGAGATGTGGATGATTTTGGCAGTGTAGATAAGAGACGTGGATGATTTCGGCAGTACAGGTAAGAGACATGGATGATTTCGGCAGTGTAGATAAGAGACATGGATGATTTCGCCAGTGTATGTAAGAGACATGGATGGATGGACAAGCAGGGATTCTGGTGGAAGGAAAAAAATCCTTTTTTGGGGGGGGGGGTGGGGGGGGTGAGGGGGTGGTCATCATTATGTTCCAGACAACGTCACCGAAAGTGAGACCTCAGTGCAGGCGCACTCACTTCGAAGCACCAACAACAGTTCTTATCGACTACAGAGCGACGGTACCGGGAATATACCGCAGTTCCTTCAGCCAGAGAGACAGGATCGGTGTCGATTTCGCCACTTCCACTTCCTTAGAAATAAACGAAATATTTGTACAAATGCACCACAAAACTTGACAGGGAAAGAAAGACAAGAGAAAAGAAAAGAAAGGAAAGAAAAGAAAAGAAAAAAGAAAAGAAAGAAAAGAAGAAAGAAAGAAAGAAAAGAAAGAAAGAAAGAAAAGAAGAAAGGAAGAAAGAAAAGAAAAGAAAAAAGAAAAGAAAGAAAGAAAAGAAAGAAAAGAAAGAAAACAAAGAAAAAAGAAAAGAAAGAAAGAAAGAAAATGCGTTAAATATGTAGCACAATCGACTTCGAAAGAAAAACGATTTCAAAAAAAAAAAAAATCAGTTCAGAGATAGAAGGCAGTAGTCGGACAAATAATAAACAAACAGGAAGTTTTTTTTTTCTTCCTGACGCGCATGCGCAGATTGATGACCTTGCGCCAGAACAGTGTAGAAGCAGAAACAACTTTACCGCAGATGTTTGTGTTCGTGTCACAACTTGTAGATCTGCTATCCTGATTATCTATTCATTGAAAGAATATAAAAGAAAAGAATACGCGCTGGCACTGCCGAAACGAATGCAGCGTAAACATTTGGAATAATATTCTCCTGATTACATGGAATCTGTGTGAGAGAAAATCTCTTGACCACACACGGATTTCTGATGAACAAGAAGGAAATAAATCAGACAGCTCACAATTTGATGCTTTTCCCTGTTGGTCGTGTTCGTCTGGTGTATATATTCTTAAATGCTGACTGTCTGTCACGAATCCACCTCGGCTGTACTTGCTTAATTTTCTTCTACGGCTTTCTTGCTGCGATGCTATCTAAACTAAATCCTCTACCAGGTCATCAGCGTGTAAAGACTGACATAGACTGTAAAGACATTAGAAGCTTAAGTTTGGAATGTTTTTAGAAACAATCATCACGACGCCCTGTATGTGGGCAGATGGACAGTGGGGCAAAATACAAGTAAACAGCAAGACAAACAAGATGTCCGGCCATAGACATCTACGTGGGTTGTTGGGTGGTTGCAATGTTTCGAAGCAGCGCGGCCACACAAACAAGAAAAACCATGACACGCATAATCGCTACTTTTTTTTTTTCAATTTCCAGATCTATTCGTGGTATAATAATGATGAAGAAAAATGCGTTAGCATTACATGAGTTTGTTTCCAGAGATTTCTGTTGATTTTAGTTTTTTTTTTCTATGAGAACTTTATATCATTACCTTGACGTTACGGCGCACATTCGTCCATAATTTTTCCTCTTTTTTTTTTGAGAATATATTTGTAAAGTGGTTCAAAATTTTGCGCACGAACTGCTAAACTTTGTTGGTACGGTAAAAATGTAAAAGTGCCCTATCATGCCACAGAAGCATCAGTATCAGGTATCGTCAGCATCAAAGATTGTCAACATCATGAATGGTCAGTATTAGAGATGTTCAACATCATGGATCGTCAGCATCAGAGGTGGTCAGTACCACGGCCTGAACGCCTATCCTACCTTATCTTCAAAAAGAGTCGGCACACATTTCCACAACTTGGTGACGAAGGGCCCTAATGACGGATTAACCATCACCCAGGCCTCTAGACTGAACTTAGTAAGGGTCCATGTCTCGGAAGACCCATATCTCCTGATATATGACCTGTTTCCTCTCTAGCCGTGTTCTCTACCAGTGAATCCCAAGCTATAGTCCACAGATCACAAATGGCCCTCTGAGCATTATAAGATGATCGACGGACGAGTTATCGATTGGTATTACATGTTATCTATTGCATAAAAACATTTAAGGCTTCAAGACAGTGCGATGTTACATATAAGGTGGCTGGTGGCCCACAGGTATTATATTGTTGGATGCAAACAAAAAGTTGAAAACCACTGAACTGTAAGACTTTGTTTATACAGGCCAAACACCCACGGAAACGTCACTGTCTCTTGGATAACAGAAAGTTCTGGTTCAGCAAAAATAGTTGTGAATGAATGTCGCAGGAAACTCAGTAATCTGTATTTGTGAAGTGTTTTTTTTTTCTTGGCGTCAGGCCCCCTGATCTTCGGGGCCACAAGGCCTAAGCTTGTTCAGACTAATGGCTAATCCGCCACTGGTAGCGTCTCTGCTGGACAGACCTTCATCATGAGAAGCGAGTTTACTAACCACTTTACTACTCTTCCGCCCATGGTTGGATGGGTAGGTGAGTTGCTGGGCGAATGAATGAAAGAAAAAAAAAGAAAGTAGAATAAATAACTAATAGACCGACTAATTAATAATCAGATGTAGGTATGTAGATATGGAAGATGTAGGTATGTAGATATGGAAGATGTAGGTATGTAGATATGGAAGATGTAGGTATTTAGATATGGAAGATGTAGGTATGTAGATATGGAAGATGTAGATATTTAGATATGGAAGATGTAGGTGTGTAGATATGGAAGATGTAGGTATGTAGATATGGAAGATGTAGGTATTTAGATATGGAAGATGTAGGTATTTAGATATGGAAGATGGATAAGAATAGAGGCTTACAGATTTAATGACAACCGGACAGACAAGCTGAAAGACTGTCTGATTGGCTGAATGAATGTTGCCTGGTTGGCTGATTGAATGTTTCCTGATTGGCTGATGGAATGTCGTCTCATTGGCTGATTGAATATAGCTAGTGAAATGTTGTAAGACTGGCTGATTGAGTGTTGTCGGATTGGCTGATTGGTGAATATTCTCTGAATGTCTGGTGGAATATTGTCTGGTTGGCTGATTGAATATTGTCTGATTAACTGATTGACTGTTGACTGAATGTTGATAAGATCACTAGGATAATGATAAGATCAATATATAAACTGCCGAGATATTTAATGTTGTTCTATTCTGAATGAAAAAAATTATAGTCGGTGATATACCCCCACCTCCCTTCAAATGATATTCCAGGAAATGTACCCCCATGCTTTGTAGGGGCCTCGCTGGAGCAGACTTCGCTATCATACAGAAAAAAAAATAATCAAACAACGGAGACATAATTAACCTACACAGGAAATACTTCACAATGTATCAGCAGATACCAGGAAACAGATATTTTCCAGAGCGGTTTCTGTGAATGCTAAAGAAACTACATCGCGTGCACAGGAAAATGAAAGCAGTAGCTTTTGTCATCCTATATTTTTTTTCGGGAAAGAGAGTCCAAGAATCTTCACAGATGCAGAGACACGATATTTATCTGATAGACTTCTGTACTTTTGTAATCATGTAAGGGATAGAGTGAGGGGAATGAAGGACCTGTGAGACTGATAATTCATTCATTCATTTGCATGTCCCTTGCGGAACTTTGCCTCCCTAACAGCACTCCTGTAGGCCTCTTGGTTGCGAGCAAGATGGCCTGCTGCTGATGCATCCATTTGCAGATCATCAACGATGTCTTGCAGCCATCTTCGTTTTGGTCTTCCTCTCTTTCTTTTCCCCATTATGTATCCTTCCAATACGGTCTTCTCTAAATTATCATGACGTTTAATGTGTCCAAAATATTTAAGTTTTCTCTCTTTAATCCTCTTTACTAACCACCCTTCTTCAATATTAAGTTCTTGTAGTATAGATATATTTGTTCTTTTTTGTGTCCACGATATTTGGAGAACTCTTCTGTAGCATTTACATTCAAAGGCATTTATATATTTATATATGATAATTAAGTAATTAAATTCTTCCGATGGTATAAACCTACTGTGACCCCCCCCCTCCACCCAACCCTAATTTTGAAGAATATCTGACCACACCCACCCTGGTTCCCTGATCCTTGTTAGCCAACAGTTCACCCTACAGATATCATGTCTACTCTGCTTTCTCATCATCTCTCATACCAAATACAAAACAAATATCTCAGTGTATGAGAAAAAAAAAACTAACAAAATAAGTTTGTTACCACAACATCAAGAACCAACCACATCCACACAACCACACGATTGCTCGCCCAGCGAGACATATCCCGAACTAACTGGAAAATATCCTTGCAACAGCTTGTAAACTAAATAGTGTCTATGTCCCGGCCGCTGACAACAAATTGTTTACAATCACCATTTGAATATATCCGCTGATCTGGTTTCTGACTGGCGTATTAATACATCTCCGCTGACAATTTTGAAAGGACTGTTGGGTAAAACCGAAATAGTTCTTCTCCCAGTCTCTGTTTTATATTCTTGTGGTCTGTTCATTTATTTCCATTTGTGTCATATCTTGATCTCATTTACCCTTTTATTGAAGTCTTTTTTTAGGCAAAAATATCATATTATTTATCTCTTTATTTCTTCAGTCTTACGACATCCTCGTTCTCCCATATCAGTTTTTTCCTCACGTGTACAAACTGATAGTCTTATCTTTTATCTTTTATCCTTCTATCTTTCGTTTAGGTCTATACGTCTTTCTGCCTATACCCTTCCCAATTTTATTTCTTCATTTTATTAATTTAAACATGGATGATTTCTTTATCTTACTCTTCTGGTCTGCTGGTTCCTCGCAGACGTTGCTGGTTACCATATTTTCATCTGGTGAAATGAGGACGCCTCCCTAGACAGTGAAGTTCCCGCCATGCAATGCATAAAAGTTGCTGGTACCTAGATTTACATTTTCTTTTAGACTCTGTGAGAAGGGAACAGGGTGAAAGGGGGGGGGGGGTTGGTGTTTTAGGGAGAGTGGCTCTTCGAAGACGGAAGTCTTCATTTTGCTTTGAAACGACAAACCGCTGAAAAATCTACACATTTTTCAAAGTATTTGCGGACGATTCTTTATTTCTTAACCTAAAAAAAAAAAAATGAGGATACGTCCGAAAAAATGAGGGTGTAAGGCAACCCTAATGACCCATTTTTACGTGGGATACCACCAGAGTGAGGGAAAAAAGCACTGGAAGAAGAGAGACAAAACAGGGAAAGATAAAAATGTGTAGTAATTTTTACCAGAAAAATAAGGACGAGCTCGCTTAGATGAGGAAGTACGGTAATTCTACTACTGCTGTGCCCGCTTAGATGAGGAAGTATGGTAATTCTACTACTGCTGTGCCCGCTTAGATGAGGAAGTACGGTAATTCTACTGATGCTGTGCCCGCTTAGATGAGGAAGTACGGTAATTCTACTACTGCTGTGCCCGCTTAGATGAGGAAGTACGGTAATTCTACTACTGCTTTTCTTGGCCTATTTGTTTCAATGCTTTGCTTCTGCGTCTCTTTATGTCAGGTTGTGTGTATGTGTGTGTGGGGTGGGGCGGGGGTTGGGTGGGTGGGGGGGGGAGGGTGTCGAAGAAAATGCTGTCCGTTTTGGCAGTCAGCGATCCATAGCTGACATTCTAGCGTAGGAGCCCGGGGATCATAGTTGATCAAGACTCTGTCCCACCTCTCCGTTGGCACCCCCATTTACAGCCCTGAGCAGGAATCGATATAGTCCCCATGGTGGTGGAGCCTGCTAAAGAAGCACTGCACACCCTCTGCTTTTTAGCTCCACTCAGAGGCTGAAAAATTAGTAGCCATAACCAACTCCCAATCCGACACGATGCTGTGCCTCAATATCTTTACCGCATTGGCTGCAAAGAACATCAAGCTCGAAGTTCCAAAGAAGAAGAAGACAAAGAAGAAGAAGATCTTACTTGTGCTAATCCTCATATTTTTTTCCTTAAATGTGTATGTATTCAAGCACTTAAGAAATGTTTCTATACTTTACTGGACAGTTTTCTCAGTTCAAGAAAAATACCCCCCCCCCCCAAATATCAAATACACAAAATGAATACTGAAACTTTCAAACGTGTGAGGAGACAAAACGGATGAATCTTTGTGTTTTATCTTCTCTGTTGTCTTCGGTAAAGGTATTCTGGCGAAATTAGGGGGGGGGGTAATTAACCATTTCAATGCTGTTATTACCTCCTTCTGCTAATTTTCTCACTTTGTCTTTATCCACGACACCAGACACCCCCGTCTATCTCTAATCTAATCAAACGATGAGTCAACGGGACGCGAGGCCAGCATGATAAGAGGTGACGCTGTTCACGGTCAACGAAGTAAAACTGATCAAGACCCTATCCTGCCTAGATACTGACGAACTTTCTGGACAGCCTAATTTTTTTTAGGTACCATAACAAGGGTAGATATCAGACATGCTGTTGTGCCACCCGGAAAGTCTAGCTCTGGAGTCCTCTGGAAGTTAACAACAACAACAACAAAAACTGCAGGAGCTCATCCACACAGTAGAGTCTGAAGCAAGAAAAGCTGCAACAATAAAAAAGTGGGACACAAAAACCTCGCCGAGAGGTAAATAGTATTTTTTAAAACAGATTCACGGACCGTAACACAAGCACTGAGACACCCAAAGATCAAAGACCTGGACAACCTGACAGAAGCCCTATCACAAGCAAGCACAATATTCAATAAAACTGTCATTCAGTGGATACCTGCCTACATAACATCCACGGAAAAGAAGAGGAAGACAGCTTGGCAAAAGAGGGAGGAAGAAAGCGGTAGATCAATGGAAGCAAAACATACGAAGAAACAAACACATTAATAAAAAAAACAGACTAAAAGCCAAATACAGACAAATGGACAAGACAACACCCCAAAGCAAAAGCAGATGACTAATATTATTAATTTTCAATAAACAGCCTATTTATAATCTTCTGACTGAGAACAGGACATTGCAGGCTGAGACACTATTTATACCAGAAGCTGAAAACTTCAAGACATTGCAGGCTGAGACACTATCTGTACAAGATGCTGAAAACTGCAAGACATTGCAGGCTGAGACACTATCTGTACAAGATGCTGAAAACTGCAAGACATTGCAGGCTGAGACACCATCTATACCAGAAGCTGAAAACTGCAGGACATTGCAGGCTGAGACACTATCTGTACCAGATGCTAAAAACTGCAAGACATTGCAGGCTGAGACACCGTCTATATCACAAGCTGAAAACTGCAGGACATTGCAGACTGAGACACCATCTATATCACAAGCTGAAAACTGCAGGACATTGCAGACTGAGACACCATCTATATCACAAGCTGAAAACTGCAGGACATTGCAGACTGAGACACCATCTATATCACAAGCTGAAAACTGCAAGACATTGCAGACTGAGACACCATCTATATCACAAGCTGAAAACTGCAAGACATTGCAGACTGAGACACCATCTATATCACAAGCTGAAAACTGCAAGACATTGCAGACTGAGACACCATCTATATCACAAGCTGAAAACTGCAAGACATTGCAGGCTGAGACACCATCTATACCAGAAGCTGAAAACTGCAAGACATTGCAGGCTGAGACACCGTCTATATCACAAGCTGAAAACTGCAGGACATTGCAGGCTGAGACACCGTCTATATCACAAGCTGAAAACTGCAGGACATTGTAGGCTGAGACACCGTCTATATCACAAGCTGAAAATGGCTCAATAGAAGATGAACTTCTTAAACCTGAGTGACTGCGACAGAGAGCAACAGACACCACCATCACATCCTCCAAAGTTGCCAGCTACACAACCCTCTCAGGCAAAGGTCAGGCCCCAACCCGCTACAGAGGAAGCTCTAGGGTGTTGCTGAAAACCAGAGACGAACTGCAGCATGTGCGAGAGAGACTGATGTCAATGTCTAAGCGAACGACGAAGAAGAAGATCCAGTATTGAAGATGATGTATACTTTATAGCAACGTTTCTCAGTCTCTTTTATGCCAGACTCTCCTTTTTTTTAAATCCTCTTCTCTCTCCTCCACTTCCTCTACTTTCTCTCTCTCTCTCTTCTTTCTCCTTTCTCTCTCTCTCTCTCTCTCTCTCTCTCTCTCTCTCTCTCTCTCTCTCTCTCTCTCTCTCTCTCTCATTTCAGGCTTTATAGAAAAAAATCTTTGCATATTTTAGTAATGTTCTTCAAAACTTCGACGCTGACGTATAATAAACCATATGACTGCTATTAAGAAACTTTGTTTTATACGATATTCGACATGTCAAAGAGCTAATAATGCTGCCATATTATATACAGTGAAATACAATAATAACAACAATCCTTTTCCTAAATATCAATGAAATCTTGATGTTGACACTTGATGTTGAAATTTTTAAAAAACACAATTTGACACCAACTGTAATTACACGTGGAGTAGGGAACTCCATTTATCCAGCCTTCGCTGGCTCAAATAATAGATCTTGGCCAAGCAAAAGTTTATTGAAAGGTTTCACATTACCCGGCCCTCAGTTTTATTAGTTTCTGCTGGTCTTCTGTAGCGTAGATCATTTGGTCGAGCTCATGCCATGAAAGTTGCAAACAGCGGGGCAAATGAAGCAATATTTTATCTTCAATGCTGCAATGCGTGTTTTTCAAAATCGACGAAATATGACTCCCGTAATGTGAGAGTTGATTTGTCACTGATAGTAGACATAACGGGGACACAATTTCAAACAGCATCTGACTTGTACGGCACCAGTTGATACTGAATTGCACCAGTGTTCTGAATACTGAGTTATACTGAATTAGTTACACACAGTCTCAAAACTCGGATTAACTCCCAAATTCTTTCTAACCTTTGTGTTGGCACAGATAGATACGGAAAACCAAGCCTATCCATCGTGACAGGTCGATGTGAAGTTTATTCGATGGACTTAATGATAATAAAGATGGTAACGAAATGATGACTGCCGGCAGGTTGCCCTGCCATATGGCAACGTTGCGAGCATTCCAATGACTAAGAGGAGACATCGCGTCTTCACGAAACATGAAATCCATCCACACAGCTTCACTTTCAGACGTAGACTGACTGCAACTCCACAGTCTTTCCCCACAGTTCCCTCTGACACGTGATTTCTCATCACGTGCCAGTTCTGGAAACATCTGGAGGTTACCCCGGAAGTAAGCACAAGACAATCCCACAAAGGGCGTCGATATATAAACACGGTTACCTCTCTTATTCTGTAACAAATTTACCGTTGAACATATGTTCTTTTACTACTTATTTTCTTTCACTCGCTCTCAGTCATGTTCACAGTCCTACGTGCACGAAGCTGATTTTCAGACGAATATTGGTTTATATTCTTCACCTACTATCCACCAGGTTCATCCATTGTTTTAGAGCATATAAAACAGGCGTCGCTTTGCCCCTCAGAATTATGGTATAAGAGGAATGAGATAAGACAAGGCAAGAAAATATTTATTTCATACATTAAAGATCGAGGGCAATTTCAAAGTAGATGCATTAGTGGCCTTGACTATCTTGAAACGCACACCAAGAATATCGTCTACTGCATGACCTTTGATGATCAAGGCCACCAACACGGATTTCGTCATTTTCCTCACGGAAGGTTATCGTCGGGGACAAACAACCAGTGATCTTCATTTCCGTTGTTTTTTTTGTTTTGTTTTTTTTTAATGTTGAACTCTCATACATCTCCTGATGGCAGAGCTGCGCTGCCTGGCTTTACCGTCCACTTTTCCCAAGACAATTTCCTTTGGAATGGGAAGATCTTTGAAAAGGATTAGCCTCCGTCAGGTTGCGAAATGAGACATCTTGTACTCTTTGTTATGCCAACCTCTGTTCAAGAGGATGAACCTTCACCTTTCCAGCTGTATGCAGTCTCATAGGCTTTTCCATGTTGGCAAAGGTTACCTTTGTTGTTTGTTGTTTTTGTTGTTCTTGTTATTGTTCTTGTTGTTGATCAGCTTCTTCTTACGGCTGATTTTATATACAGTGAAATACAATAATAACAACAATCCTTTTCCTAAATATCAATGAAATCTTGATGTTGACACTTGATGTTGAAATTTTTAAAAAACACAATTTGACACCAACTGTAATTACACGTGGAGTAGGGAACTCCATTTATCCAGCCTTCGCTGGCTCAAATAATAGATCTTGGCCAAGCAAAAGTTTATTGAAAGGTTTCACATTACCCGGCCCTCAGTTTTATTAGTTTCTGCTGGTCTTCTGTAGCGTAGATCATTTGGTCGAGCTCATGCCATGAAAGTTGCAAACAGCGGGGCAAATGAAGCAATATTTTATCTTCAATGCTGCAATGCGTGTTTTTCAAAATCGACGAAATATGACTCCCGTAATGTGAGAGTTGATTTGTCACTGATAGTAGACATAACGGGGACACAATTTCAAACAGCATCTGACTTGTACGGCACCAGTTGATACTGAATTGCACCAGTGTTCTGAATACTGAGTTATACTGAATTAGTTACACACAGTCTCAAAACTCGGATTAACTCCCAAATTCTTTCTAACCTTTGTGTTGGCACAGATAGATACGGAAAACCAAGCCTATCCATCGTGACAGGTCGATGTGAAGTTTATTCGATGGACTTAATGATAATAAAGATGGTAACGAAATGATGACTGCCGGCAGGTTGCCCTGCCATATGGCAACGTTGCGAGCATTCCAATGACTAAGAGGAGACATCGCGTCTTCACGAAACATGAAATCCATCCACACAGCTTCACTTTCAGACGTAGACTGACTGCAACTCCACAGTCTTTCCCCACAGTTCCCTCTGACACGTGATTTCTCATCACGTGCCAGTTCTGGAAACATCTGGAGGTTACCCCGGAAGTAAGCACAAGACAATCCCACAAAGGGCGTCGATATATAAACACGGTTACCTCTCTTATTCTGTAACAAATTTACCGTTGAACATATGTTCTTTTACTACTTATTTTCTTTCACTCGCTCTCAGTCATGTTCACAGTCCTACGTGCACGAAGCTGATTTTCAGACGAATATTGGTTTATATTCTTCACCTACTATCCACCAGGTTCATCCATTGTTTTAGAGCATATAAAACAGGCGTCGCTTTGCCCCTCAGAATTATGGTATAAGAGGAATGAGATAAGACAAGGCAAGAAAATATTTATTTCATACATTAAAGATCGAGGGCAATTTCAAAGTAGATGCATTAGTGGCCTTGACTATCTTGAAACGCACACCAAGAATATCGTCTACTGCATGACCTTTGATGATCAAGGCCACCAACACGGATTTCGTCATTTTCCTCACGGAAGGTTATCGTCGGGGACAAACAACCAGTGATCTTCATTTCCGTTGTTTTTTTTGTTTTGTTTTTTTTTAATGTTGAACTCTCATACATCTCCTGATGGCAGAGCTGCGCTGCCTGGCTTTACCGTCCACTTTTCCCAAGACAATTTCCTTTGGAATGGGAAGATCTTTGAAAAGGATTAGCCTCCGTCAGGTTGCGAAATGAGACATCTTGTACTCTTTGTTATGCCAACCTCTGTTCAAGAGGATGAACCTTCACCTTTCCAGCTGTATGCAGTCTCATAGGCTTTTCCATGTTGGCAAAGGTTACCTTTGTTGTTTGTTGTTTTTGTTGTTCTTGTTATTGTTCTTGTTGTTGATCAGCTTCTTCTTACGGCTGATTTTATATCTGATAAGCATAACTAGCCTGACTGTAAGGCATCCATGAGATATGTTTCTGTCTACTGAGAGGAATAGTCTACTGAGAGGAATAGTCTACTGAGAGGAATAGTCTACTGAGAGGAATAGTCTACTGAGAGGAATAGTCTACTGAGAGGAATAGTCTACTGAGAGGACTGGTCTACTGAGAGGAATAGTCTACTGAGAGGAATAGTCTACTGAGAGGAATAGTCTACTGAGAGGACTGGCCTACTGAGAGGAATAGTCTACTGAGAGGAATAGTCTACTGAGAGGAATAGTCTACTGAGAGGAATAGTCTACTGAGAGGAATAGTCTACTGAGAGGACTGGTCTACTGAGAGGAATAGTCTACTGAGAGGAATAGTCTACTGAGAGGACTGGCCTACTGAGAGGACTGGCCTACTGAGAGGAATAGTCTACTGAGAGGAATAGTCTACTAAGAGGAATAGTCTACTGAGAGGAATAGTCTACTGAGAGGAATAGTCTATTGAGAGGAATAGTCTACTGAGAGGAATGGCAAGAACCAGCAAAAAATACAAAAAGAAAAAAAAACTGACAGGTACTTTACAAATATCATTGCATCCTAGGTCTGGCCTTCTTATTTACAATCTTTCACTTCAAAATGTCGCCATTTACTTCTAGGTCTGGCCTTCTTATTTACAATCTTTCACTTCAAAATGTCACCATTTACTCCTAGGTCTGGCCTTCTTATTTACAATCTTTCACTTCAAAATGTCGCCGTTTACTCCTAGGTCTGGTCTTCTTATTTACAATCTTTCACTTCAAAATGTCGCCATTTACTTCTAGGTCTGGCCTTCTTATTTACAATCCTTCACTTCAAAATGTCACCATTTACTCCTAGGTCTGGCCTTCTTATTTACAATCTTTCACTTCAAAATGTCGCCATTTACTTCTAGGTCTGGTCTTCTTATTTACAATCTTTCACTTCAAAATGTCACCATTTACTCCTAGGTCTGGCCTTCTTATTTACAATCTTTCACTTCAAAATGTCGCCGTTTACTCCTAGGTCTGGTCTTCTTATTTACAATCTTTCACTTCAAAATGTTGCCATTTACTCCTAGATCTGGCCTTCTTAGTGACAATCTTTCACTTCAAAATGTCGCCATTTACACCTAGGTCTGGCCTTCTTAGTGACAATCTTTCACTTCAAAATGTCGCTATTCTCTCATAGGTCTGGCCTTCTTAGTGACAATCTTTCACTTCAAAATGTCACCATTTACACCTAGGTCTCGCCTTCTTAGTGACAATCTTTCACTTCAAAATGTCGCCATTTACTTCTAGGTCTGGCCTTCTTAGTGACAATCTTTCATTTCAAATTGTCACCATTTAGTCCTAGGTCTGGCCTTCTTAGTGACAATCTTTCACTTCAATATGTCGCCATTTACTTCTAGGTCTGTCCTTCTTAGTGACAATCTTTCACTTCAAAATGTCGCCATTTTCTTCTAGGTCTGTCCTTCTTATTTACAATCTTTCACTTCAAAATGTCGCCATTTACTTCTAGGTCTGGCCTTCTTATTTACAATCCGTCACTTCAAAATGTCAACATTTACTTCTAGGTCTGGTCTTCTTATTTACAATCTTCACTTCAAAATGTCGCCATTTAATTCTAGGTCTGGCCTTTTTATTTACAATCTGTAACTTCAAAATGTCGCCATTTACTCCTAGGTCTGGTCTTCTTATTTACAATCTTTCACTTCAAAATGTCGCCATTTACTCCTAGATCTGGCCTTCTCAGTGACAACCTTTCACTTCAAAATGTCGCCATTTACACCTAGGTCTGGCCTTCTTAGTGACAATCTTTCACTTCAAAATGTCGCTATTTACTTCTAGGTCTGGTCTTCTTATTTACAATCTTTCACTTCTAAATGTCACCATTTACATCTAGGTCTGGCCTTCTTATTTACAATCCTTCACTTCAAAATGTCGGCATTTACTCCTAGGTCTGGCCTTCTTATTTACAATCTGTCACTTCAAAATGTTGCCATTTACTTCTAGGTCTGGCTTTCTTATTTACAATCTGTCACTTCAAAATGCCACCATTTACTTCTAGGTCTGGCCTTCTTATTTACAATCTGTCACTTCAAAATGTTGCCATTTACTTCTAGGTCTGGCCTTCTTATTTACAATCTGTCACTTCAGAATGTCGTCATTTACTTCTAGGTCTGGCCATCTTATTTACAGTCTGTCATTTCAAAATGTTGCCATTTACTCCTAGATCTGGCCTTCTTAGTGACAATATTTCCCTTCAAAATGTCGCCATTTACTCCTAGGTCTCGCCTTCTTAGTGACAATCTTTCAGTTCAAAATATCGCCATTCTCTCATAGGTCTGGCCTTCTTAGTGACAATCTTTCACTTCAATATGTCGCCATTTACTCCTAGGTCTCGCCTTCTTAGTGACAATCTTTCACTTCAAAATGTCGCCATTTACTTCTAGGTCTGGCCTTCTTAGTGACAATCTTTCATTTCAAATTGTCACCATTTAGTCCTAGGTCTGGCCTTCTTAGTGACAATCTTTCACTTCAATATGTCGCCATTTACTTCTAGGTCTGTCCTTCTTAGTGACAATCTTTCACTTCAAAATGTCGCCATTTTCTTCTAGGTCTGTCCTTCTTATTTACAATCTTTCACTTCAAAATGTCGCCATTTACTTCTAGGTCTGGCCTTCTTATTTACAATCCGTCACTTCAAAATGTCAACATTTACTTCTAGGTCTGGTCTTCTTATTTACAATCTGTCACTTCAAAATGTCGCCATTTAATTCTAGGTCTGGCCTTTTTATTTACAATCTGTAACTTCAAAATGTCGCCATTTACTCCTAGGTCTGGTCTTCTTATTTACAATCTTTCACTTCAAAATGTCGCCATTTACTCCTAGATCTGGCCTTCTCAGTGACAACCTTTCACTTCAAAATGTCGCCATTTACACCTAGGTCTGGCCTTCTTAGTGACAATCTTTCACTTCAAAATGTCGCTATTTACTTCTAGGTCTGGCTTTCTTATTTACAATCTGTCACTTCAAAATGTCACCATTTACATCTAGGTCTGGCTTTCTTATTTACAATCTGTCACTTCAGAATGTCGTCATTTACTCCTAGGTCTGGCCTTCTTATTTACAATCTGTCACTTTAAAATGTCGCCATTTACTCCTAGGTCTGGTCTTCTTATTTACAATCTTTCACTTCAAAATGTCGCCATTTACATCTAGGTCTGGCCTTCTTATTTACAATCTTTCACTTCAAAATGTTGCCATTTACTCCTAGGTCTGGTCTTCTTATTTACAATCTTTCACTTCTAAATGTCACCATTTACATCTAGGTCTGGCCTTCTTATTTACAATCCTTCACTTCAAAATGTCGGCATTTACTCCTAGGTCTGGCCTTCTTATTTACAATCTGTCACTTCAAAATGTTGCCATTTACTTCTAGGTCTGGCTTTCTTATTTACAATCTGTCACTTCAAAATGCCACCATTTACTTCTAGGTCTGGCCTTCTTATTTACAATCTGTCACTTCAAAATGTTGCCATTTACTTCTAGGTCTGGCCTTCTTATTTACAATCTGTCACTTCAGAATGTCGTCATTTACTTCTAGGTCTGGCCATCTTATTTACAGTCTGTCATTTCAAAATGTTGCCATTTACTCCTAGATCTGGCCTTCTTAGTGACAATATTTCCCTTCAAAATGTCGCCATTTACTCCTAGGTCTCGCCTTCTTAGTGACAATCTTTCAGTTCAAAATATCGCCATTCTCTCATAGGTCTGGCCTTCTTAGTGACAATCTTTCACTTCAATATGTCGCCATTTACTCCTAGGTCTCGCCTTCTTAGTGACAATCTTTCACTTCAAAATGTCGCCATTTACTTCTAGGTCTGGCCTTCTTAGTGACAATCTTTCATTTCAAATTGTCACCATTTAGTCCTAGGTCTGGCCTTCTTAGTGACAATCTTTCACTTCAATATGTCGCCATTTACTTCTAGGTCTGTCCTTCTTAGTGACAATCTTTCACTTCAAAATGTCGCCATTTTCTTCTAGGTCTGTCCTTCTTATTTACAATCTTTCACTTCAAAATGTCGCCATTTACTTCTAGGTCTGGCCTTCTTATTTACAATCCTTCACTTCAAAATGTCACCATTTACTCCTAGGTCTGGCCTTCTTAGTGACAATCTTTCACTTCAAAATGTTGCCATTTACTTCTAGGTCTGGCCTTCTTATTTACAATCTGTCACTTCAAAATGTCGCCATTTACTCCTAGATCTGGCCTTCTTAGTGACAATCTTTCACTTCAATATGTCGCCATTTACTCCTAGGTCTGTCCTTCTCAGTGACAACCTTTCACTTCAAAATGTCGCCATTTACACCTAGGTCTGGCCTTCTTAGTGACAATCTTTCACTTCAAAATGTCGCTATTTACTTCTAGGTCTGGCTTTCTTATTTACAATCTGTCACTTTAAAATGTCGCCATTTACATCTAGGTCTGGCTTTCTTATTTACAATCTGTCACTTCAGAATGTCGTCATTTACTCCTAGGTCTGGCCTTCTTATTTACAATCTGTCACTTTAAAATGTCGCCATTTACTCCTAGGTCTGGTCTTCTTATTTACAATCTTTCACTTCAAAATGTCGCCATTTACATCTAGGTCTGGCCTTCTTATTTACAATCTTTCACTTCAAAATGTTGCCATTTACTCCTAGGTCTGGTCTTCTTATTTACAATCTTTCACTTCTAAATGTCACCATTTACATCTAGGTCTGGCCTTCTTATTTACAATCCTTCACTTCAAAATGTCGGCATTTACTCCTAGGTCTGGCCTTCTTATTTACAATCTGTCACTTCAAAATGTTGCCATTTACTTCTAGGTCTGGCTTTCTTATTTACAATCTGTCACTTCAAAATGCCACCATTTACTTCTAGGTCTGGCCTTCTTATTTACAATCTGTCACTTCAAAATGTTGCCATTTACTTCTAGGTCTGGCCTTCTTATTTACAATCTGTCACTTCAGAATGTCGTCATTTACTTCTAGGTCTGGCCATCTTATTTACAGTCTGTCATTTCAAAATGTTGCCATTTACTCCTAGATCTGGCCTTCTTAGTGACAATATTTCCCTTCAAAATGTCGCCATTTACTCCTAGGTCTCGCCTTCTTAGTGACAATCTTTCAGTTCAAAATATCGCCATTCTCTCATAGGTCTGGCCTTCTTAGTGACAATCTTTCACTTCAATATGTCGCCATTTACTCCTAGGTCTCGCCTTCTTAGTGACAATCTTTCACTTCAAAATGTCGCCATTTACTTCTAGGTCTGGCCTTCTTAGTGACAATCTTTCATTTCAAATTGTCACCATTTAGTCCTAGGTCTGGCCTTCTTAGTGACAATCTTTCACTTCAATATGTCGCCATTTACTTCTAGGTCTGTCCTTCTTAGTGACAATCTTTCACTTCAAAATGTCGCCATTTTCTTCTAGGTCTGTCCTTCTTATTTACAATCTTTCACTTCAAAATGTCGCCATTTACTTCTAGGTCTGGCCTTCTTATTTACAATCCTTCACTTCAAAATGTCACCATTTACTCCTAGGTCTGGCCTTCTTAGTGACAATCTTTCACTTCAAAATGTTGCCATTTACTTCTAGGTCTGGCCTTCTTATTTACAGTCTGTCACTTCAAAATGTCGCCATTTACTCCTAGATCTGGCCTTCTTAGTGACAATCTTTCACTTCAATATGTCGCCATTTACTCCTAGGTCTGTCCTTCTTATTTACAGTCTGTCATTTCAAAATGTCGCCATTTACTCCTAGATCTGGCCTTCTTAGTGACAATCTTTCACTTCAAAATGTCGCCATTTACTCCTAGATCTGGCCTTCTTAGTGACAATCTTTCACTTCAAAATGTCGCCATTTACTTCTAGGTCTGGCCTTCTTATTTACAGTCTTTCACTTCAAAATGTCACCATTTACTTTTAGGTCTGGCCTTCTTATTTACAATCTTTCACTTCAAAATATCGCCATTTACTTCTAGGTCTGGTCTTCTTATTTACAATCTTTCACTGCAAAATGTCGCCATTTACTCTTAGATCTGGCCTTCTCAGTGACAATCTTTCACTTCAAAATGTCGCCATTCTCTCATAGGTCTGGCCTTCTTATTTACAATCTTTCACTTCAAAATGTCACCATTTACTCCTAGGTCTGGCCTTCTTATTTACAATCTGTCACTTCAAAATGTCACCATTTACTTCTAGGTCTGGCCTTCTTATTTACAATCTGTCACTTCAAAATATCACCATTTACTTCTAGGTCTGGCCTTCTTATTTACAATCTGTCACTTCAAAATATCGCCATTTACTTCTAGGTCTGGTCTTCTTATTTACAATCTGTCACTTCAAAATGTCACCATTTACTCCTAGGTCTGGCCTTCTTAGTGACAATCTTTCACTTCAAAATATCACCATTTACTTCTAGGTCTGGCCTTCTTATTTACAATCTTTCACTTCAAAATGTCACCATTTACTTCTAGGTCTGGCCTTCTTAGTGACAATCTTTCACTTCAAAATGTTACCATTTACTTCTAGGTCTGGTCTTCTTATTTACAATCTTTCACTTCAAAATGTTACCATTTACTTCTAGGTCTGGTCTTCTTATTTACAATCTTTCACTTCAAAATGTTACCATTTACTTCTAGGTCTGGCCTTCTTAGTGACAATCTTTCACTTCAGAATATCGCCATTTACTATTTTTTGCTTTAAACTTCAGTCTTCCTGAAACTGCGAGGTGGTATTCTGTGCAGCCGGTGCAGTGAAGATGTTGAGGGACAGCATCGCATCGGTTTGGGAGCGGGTTACGGAGGCTATTATTTTTTATCCAGTCCCAAAGATGAAACTAAAAAAAAAAAAGTAGGGAATGTGCAATATTTCTTTAGTCGACTCCATCACGATTTTTTTATTCTCTCCCTTGATCAGAGAGTTTCTCGAGTCATCCAGAAGGTTACCTCCGCCTGGATAACTGTGATTTTGACTCCAGAGAATGCCTGTGGTACAACGTCCACCTTGACAGCGCTCACAACAGCTTCCGATGGAGTGTAGTAAACAGCACGGAATTACTGCACCACAAAGAGGAAGTCTCACATGTCCCAGGTAAATGTTATATTATTATAAATCATTATTTGAGATTTTCTCATTACTTTGCTAGTTCTAAAATAAAAAGAACATCGGTCTATATCAAAATGTATGGGAAAGTTTTACAAGGACACTTTCAAGTTATTTAACCCTTTAGTTCCCATCCTAGTAAAACTGCCGATTCGACTCTTGGTAGCAGGAAAAAGAAAGTGACGTTTTATTTCAGTGCCAGAATTTTAAAAAATGATTTTCTTGTAAGAAAAGTTAGAAATGTTAAGATCTGTTGAAAATGGTTTCATATTTAATGCATTTGTTTTAGTTTTGACCTGGTATTTTGATTGAAAAAAATATTTGAGAAAACATAATAAAAGCAAAAAGAAAATTCAAGACATTCCAAAATACACACTTTCACATACAAAGAGAGAGAGAGGGGGGGGAGAGAGGGAGAGACAGGGAGAGAGAGAGGGAGGGAGAGAGAGAATGAATGAATGAATGAATAATCTTTATTTTTAAAGGGTAAAGAATTGGGTACGCAGGCCCGTCTTACATTCTGCCCTTCATCACTCCATCTTTCATTCTTCCCACACACTTGATTTAGTACAAATATACAAATTAAATTAGGAAAAAAACACATCAAAAGAGTGTAAGATTTAACTATTAGAGGGAGGGAGAGAGAGGGAGGGAGAGAGAGAAAGAGAGAGAGAGGGAGGGAGAGAGAGGGAGGGAGAGAGAGAAGAGAGAGAGAGGGAGGGAGAGAGGGAGAGAGAGAGAGGGAGAGAGAGAGAAAGAGAGAACGAACTCTATGCTCAAAGGGTGAAAGACTGACATACATCCCAGGTAATTCCTTTGCCTGACATTCTTCACTTCATCACTGAACTGAAGACAGACAGACAGACAGACAGACAGACAGGTAGACAGACAGACAGACAGACAGGTAGACAGACAGACAGATAATCTAACACATAAACGTATGTCCACTATCTGATTTTTATTTTTTACCTACAGATAATTATCTACAAATATCTATGTCCCAGTATGCACCTGGGCTGGAACCCATTCTTCGAAGTGTTGTCTTTCAACCTCACTTCTCTGAGAGTGCAACATGTCAGGTCTGTGCCATGCCCTGACCCATGTCTGTGTTGTATGTGCCCTGACCCATGTCTGTGTTGTATGTGCACTGACCCATGTCTGTGTTGTATGTGCCCTGACCCATGTCTGGCCTTCTTAGTGACAATCTTTCACTTCAAAATATCACCATTTACTTCTAGGTCTGGCCTTCTTATTTACAATCTTTCACTTCAAAATGTCACCATTTACTTCTAGGTCTGGCCTTCTTAGTGACAATCTTTCACTTCAAAATGTTACCATTTACTTCTAGGTCTGGTCTTCTTATTTACAATCTTTCACTTCAAAATGTTACCATTTACTTCTAGGTCTGGTCTTCTTATTTACAATCTTTCACTTCAAAATGTTACCATTTACTTCTAGGTCTGGCCTTCTTAGTGACAATCTTTCACTTCAGAATATCGCCATTTACTATTTTTTGCTTTAAACTTCAGTCTTCCTGAAACTGCGAGGTGGTATTCTGTGCAGCCGGTGCAGTGAAGATGTTGAGGGACAGCATCGCATCGGTTTGGGAGCGGGTTACGGAGGCTATTATTTTTTATCCAGTCCCAAAGATGAAACTAAAAAAAAAAAAGTAGGGAATGTGCAATATTTCTTTAGTCGACTCCATCACGATTTTTTTATTCTCTCCCTTGATCAGAGAGTTTCTCGAGTCATCCAGAAGGTTACCTCCGCCTGGATAACTGTGATTTTGACTCCAGAGAATGCCTGTGGTACAACGTCCACCTTGACAGCGCTCACAACAGCTTCCGATGGAGTGTAGTAAACAGCACGGAATTACTGCACCACAAAGAGGAAGTCTCACATGTCCCAGGTAAATGTTATATTATTATAAATCATTATTTGAGATTTTCTCATTACTTTGCTAGTTCTAAAATAAAAAGAACATCGGTCTATATCAAAATGTATGGGAAAGTTTTACAAGGACACTTTCAAGTTATTTAACCCTTTAGTTCCCATCCTAGTAAAACTGCCGATTCGACTCTTGGTAGCAGGAAAAAGAAAGTGACGTTTTATTTCAGTGCCAGAATTTTAAAAAATGATTTTCTTGTAAGAAAAGTTAGAAATGTTAAGATCTGTTGAAAATGGTTTCATATTTAATGCATTTGTTTTAGTTTTGACCTGGTATTTTGATTGAAAAAAATATTTGAGAAAACATAATAAAAGCAAAAAGAAAATTCAAGACATTCCAAAATACACACTTTCACATACAAAGAGAGAGAGAGGGGGGGGAGAGAGGGAGAGACAGGGAGAGAGAGAGGGAGGGAGAGAGAGAATGAATGAATGAATGAATAATCTTTATTTTTAAAGGGTAAAGAATTGGGTACGCAGGCCCGTCTTACATTCTGCCCTTCATCACTCCATCTTTCATTCTTCCCACACACTTGATTTAGTACAAATATACAAATTAAATTAGGAAAAAAACACATCAAAAGAGTGTAAGATTTAACTATTAGAGGGAGGGAGAGAGAGGGAGGGAGAGAGAGAAAGAGAGAGAGAGGGAGGGAGAGAGAGGGAGGGAGAGAGAGAAAGAGAGAGAGAGAGGGAGGGAGAGAGGGAGAGAGAGAGAGAGGGAGAGAGAGAGAAAGAGAGAACGAACTCTATGCTCAAAGGGTGAAAGACTGACATACATCCCAGGTAATTCCTTTGCCTGACATTCTTCACTTCATCACTGAACTGAAGACAGACAGACAGACAGACAGACAGACAGGTAGACAGACAGACAGACAGACAGGTAGACAGACAGACAGATAATCTAACACATAAACGTATGTCCACTATCTGATTTTTATTTTTTACCTACAGATAATTATCTACAAATATCTATGTCCCAGTATGCACCTGGGCTGGAACCCATTCTTCGAAGTGTTGTCTTTCAACCTCACTTCTCTGAGAGTGCAACATGTCAGGTCTGTGCCATGCCCTGACCCATGTCTGTGTTGTATGTGCCCTGACCCATGTCTGTGTTGTATGTGCACTGACCCATGTCTGTGTTGTATGTGCCCTGACCCATGTCTGTGTTGTATGTGCACTGACCCATGTCTGTGTTGTATGTGCCCTGACCCATGTCTGTGTTGTATGTGCCCTGACCCATGTCTGTGTTGTATGTGCCCTGACCCATGTCTGTATTGTATGTGCCCTGACCCATGTCTGTATTGTATGTGCCCTGACCCATGTCTGTGTTTATGTGCCCTGACCCATGTCTGTATTGTAAGTACCCTGATCCTTGTTTTTCTTGTTTATACCCTGATCCATATTTTTTTGCGTTTCATTGACTATGTTTATGTTATATGTGTTATTTCTTAAAGCTAACCTCTTTCTGTATTATGCTATGTATCCTAACCATGACTGTATGATTACATCCTCTTGTTGTATGTGTCCGTTATAAAACTGATTCTCCTCTCAAGCTGTGTTTATGTTAGCATGCCATGCTATGTGACTGTTTCTCACATTCTACTAACATATATCACATTGTTTATGTTAGCGTGCCATGCTGTGTGACTGTTTCTCACACTCTACTAACATATATCACATTGTTTATGTTAGCGTGCCATGCTGTGTGACTGTTTCTCACATTCTACTAACATCTATCACATTGTTTATGTTAGCGTGCCATGCTGTGTGACTGTTTCTCACATTCTAACATATATCACATTGTTTATGTTAGCGTGCCATGCTGTGTGACTGTTTCTCACATTCTACTAACATATATCACATTGTTTATGTTAGCGTGCCATGCTGTGTGACTGTTTCTCACATTCTACTAACATATATCACATTGTTTATGTTAGCGTGCCATGCTGTGTGACTGTTTCTCACATTCTACTAACATATATCACATTGTTTATGTTAGCGTGCCATGCTGTGTGACTGTTTCTCACATTCTAACATATATCACATTGTTTATGTTAGCGTGCCATGCTGTGTGACTGTTTCTCACACTCTACTAACATATATCACATTGTTTATGTTAGCGTGCCATGCTGTATGACTGTTCTTCACATTCTACTAACATATATCGCATTGTTTATGTTTGCTGTTGTCTGTGGTTAGCAGTAGTACAGTACTCCTAGCAGTTTTATCAAGGAATACACTTTTATTGTGGTTTTTAACAAGAAGAGCGAGCAGTTGCTTCAAGAGTCCACATGAGTGGTCTAAAAGGAGAGGAAAGAAAAGGAAAGGAAAGGAAAGGAAACTTGAACTTGAAGAACGGCCGTGCTCTGTTGCTGGCCTAGAGATAGGCCTCCTTGCACTCTGGACTCTCCCATGTGTGCTTGACCTCTAACCTCAGTGTTGCTGGTAGTGTGTGTTGGGTGATAGTGCCAACTGCACATTGACTGTACACAGCTCTATCTTCTCACCAAAGTTCTGAATGTCTGCCACTACCTTTGGTTATTTCCCTTTCACATAGTCTTTGGTGATAGGTATAACAGAATGTGCCTGTGCCTTGTACGGTACCAAATAAAACAGTGGTCTTCTACAGTGAAGGCACAAACTAACTGTAGGTGATACAGCAACACAAGTAACAGATACCTGACAGCAAAACGTTACTTTGTTAAGCACTTAGTAACAGCATTCAACCAGGTAAGGAAAACTCCACAATTCACACAATAACAGAAGGAAGGTAACATGAATGACTGACAGTCATAAGGATTCAGCTGTCCAATTAATCAGTCAGTTAACAGCACTACAGAAAAACATTGATGTAAACAACAGGCAAAGTCAGCAGTTACCAAAATCCTTCAACAGATTTAAATGAGAAATAGTGAGGATGGAATCGTAATGAATGCGGAGATGAATCATCAGTACAAGACAAGAGAAATCAACAATACAATAATACACAAAAGTATTCCGACGAATTTGACTTCGCCACAGGAATATACATGTAACTCCCCCCCCCCCCCCCCCCAACAAAAAAAACATACTAGTACTAACCTCAGATCAGGAATTCATCCAATCCGAAAAACTCTGCACAACAACATGTCTAATAATTTCTCATCTGTGTCCTAAAAAGGACAGACATACGTATAGTTTTAAGGTGCTAGTTGGCTAAGTCGATAGTACGCTGTTCTCTCGTGGCTAGACGGCTGCTCGTCCTACCGGAGTCCGTGTTCGAATCCCGGGTAATTCTCTTGTGATTTTTCTTTCTCTCACGTCTCACTAAAGTGCTTTGTCTACGATTTTTTCGAGGTTTAATCCTACAATATTTGTTCTCTTACTTTAGACATACGTATATTCCTACATTCTAACTAGACTTCACAAAAACTACCAATGTGTCCTAAAAAGGACAAGCAGACAATTATTCTTACATTCTAACAACGCTACAAATACAAACACCCTAGACTCTTGGCGAATCACTAACCCGTCTGCTCTTTCGCACGGATCCCAACTTCAGCTCTCCAATCACGAAAAGAACTCTCAGCTGGACAAGGAACAACCAATCATAATACGGACTTTCCGAGATTACGCGAACAAGGGCATTCACCTTGTCATAAAGAGTGGCATCGTTCAAGACCTTTTTTATGTCCCCTATACTGGAACAAAACCCAAGCTAAGATTATTCAATTCACATGTAATATCCACCCTCATTTATGCATATGAAAGCTGGAAAACAACTAAAGAAATAGACAAGAAATTAGACTGTTTTGAAAAAAAAATGCCTCAGGAAAAATACCCCGTTATAAAATGGAACGAATTCAATAACAACGCAGAGATAAGGCAGATGAGCAAACAGCAACCTGTCTCATGGGTGATCAGAAAAAGAAGATGGACATATGTAGGCCATGTGATGAGAAGAAACAATCAGAGAATACCAAAACAAGCTATCAAGTGGAGCACAACAAGCTCAAGAAAAAAAAAGAGGTCGACTACGTGAAGTTCTAAAGAGGACATTGTTAAGAGAGGCCAGCTTAATGGGCATAACATCCTTTGATGAAGATGAAAAGCTCACCGAAAACAGGAAATCTTGGCAATCTACCATGCGATCCCTATGTGACGTTTAACGACACGGGAATATACATGTAACTCCCCTCCCCCCCCCCCCCCAACAAAAAAAACATACTAGTACTAACCTCAGATCAGGAATTCATCCAATCCGAAAAACTCTGCACAACAACATGTCTAATAATTTCTCATCTGTGTCCTAAAAAGGACAGACATACGTATAGTTTTAAGGTGCTAGTTGGCTAAGTCGATAGTACGCTGTTCTCTCGTGGCTAGACGGCTGCTCGTCCTACCGGAGTCCGTGTTCGAATCCCGGGTAATTCTCTTGTGATTTTTCTTTCTCTCACGTCTCACTAAAGTGCTTTGTCTACGATTTTTTCGAGGTTTAATCCTACAATATTTGTTCTCTTACTTTAGACATACGTATATTCCTACATTCTAACTAGACTTCACAAAAACTACCAATGTGTCCTAAAAAGGACAAGCAGACAATTATTCTTACATTCTAACAACGCTACAAATACAAACACCCTAGACTCTTGGCGAATCACTAACCCGTCTGCTCTTTCGCACGGATCCCAACTTCAGCTCTCCAATCACGAAAAGAACTCTCAGCTGGACAAGGAACAACCAATCATAATACGGACTTTCCGAGATTACGCGAACAAGGGCATTCACCTTGTCATAAAGAGTGGCATCGTTCAAGACCTTTTTTATGTCCCCTATACTGGAACAAAACCCAAGCTAAGATTATTCAATTCACATGTAATATCCACCCTCATTTATGCATATGAAAGCTGGAAAACAACTAAAGAAATAGACAAGAAATTAGACTGTTTTGAAAAAAAAATGCCTCAGGAAAAATACCCCGTTATAAAATGGAACGAATTCAATAACAACGCAGAGATAAGGCAGATGAGCAAACAGCAACCTGTCTCATGGGTGATCAGAAAAAGAAGATGGACATATGTAGGCCATGTGATGAGAAGAAACAATCAGAGAATACCAAAACAAGCTATCAAGTGGAGCACAACAAGCTCAAGAAAAAAAAAGAGGTCGACTACGTGAAGTTCTAAAGAGGACATTGTTAAGAGAGGCCAGCTTAATGGGCATAACATCCTTTGATGAAGATGAAAAGCTCACCGAAAACAGGAAATCTTGGCAATCTACCATGCGATCCCTATGTGACGTTTAACGACACGGGAAGGATGTAAGATGTAAGATGATACTGGAACATAGGTGATGCGTTAAAAAAAAAATTTGTTCATCTCCTTGTAATTTTGATACAATGGCTGTTATGTCTGCTGTGTCCATTTCTAGGTTGCACGGAAAGGAAAGAAAAGGAAAGGAAAGAAACGGAGCGGAATAGACGGAAAGGAAGGGAAAGGAATAGAAAGTAAAGGAAGGGAAGGAAGAGAAAGGAACGGAAGGGAAGGGAAGAGAAAGGAAATGAACGTAAGGGAAAGGATTTGAAAGGAAAGGAAAGGAAGTGAAAGGAATGGATAGGAACGGAGAAAACCTAAAAACTTACATGTCCTGCCAAGAACAGAAAAGTTCATTTAAAAATTAATTGAAAGTTTGCTGACCACAGAACCCCCCCCCCAAACCAAAAAAAAAAAAAAACTGATCAGAAATTTACTGTGACATTTCTGGGACACCGATGATGATTATAGAAAACAGTGCATTGGAGATATTCTTGAATCAGTTATGATGGTTGAATTTTTCATTATATTGCTCAAAAAAGTTGCAACAAAAAAAAAAAAAAATCAGCTTGGAGGCTGGTGCTGTTTCATGTTGCCACCCGCTAGAGATAATCCCAGCTTGTGGTGGTTAATGTGCTGTGTTCATTTGTTGCAATTCTATCTTCTCATAAGGGGAGCATTTTAGCTTCGCTAAAACTACTGTGATTGAAAAAAACAAAAACTTTTTTTCCAGTGTAACATGACACTTTAATTTATGTTTTTTTTTGTTGCGGAAATCATCAGATATGTCATCTGATATTTGTCGGTGGTAACATTTCTCTTGATTATCAGTGACCTTTGATTATCAATGACCTTTGTTTATCTGTGCCATCTTCCATACTCAGAGTTATGTTTATCACTTCCTGTTATACAGATTTTTTTTTCTGCACCTGTTGTTGTAACTCTCTTTTTTTTATGTCGTCTTTCCTCGTATTTTTTTTAACGACAAACTTGATTATTCTTTTTCGCGATTTAGAAATTAAAATGTTGATGAAGCTATCGGAGAATCATTATTATCTCTTTAGTAAATTGCAAGTTATTAAATTGTTACTTTTCTTCCAACTTTGCTGGATGAATTTTTCAGTTTTCTGCTCTCCACAGACCAAAATTATCAGGATAGTTTATCATTAAAGTGTACTTTATTTTTTATAGAAGTTTCAAGCAGTTATTATTATTATTATCATCATCGTCATCATCATCATCATCATTATTATTATTATTATCATCCACATATCTAATTAAAACTCCCAACGTGAAAAAAACAACGAAACAAAGTTTGTAAACAACAAAAACTATTTTAAATTATAAGAAAAAAGAGTAAAAATTCTTGAACATGTCATAAGAAGACACGAGTTACAGAATTTATGAATAACTGGAAAATTCAAGGGAAAAAGTTGAGATGGAGGTCATTTTTAAAAAAAATTCCGCAGATTGATCACTTTGCATGGGTGGAGGGGGGGGGGAGGCATTTGAATTGACTGGAAATGCCAAGGATGGCAATCGATGCAGAAACTCCACCGCCATCTGTGTTGGGCATGGCACGTAGTGTAATGTAACGATACTGTGAGAGAATAAATATATTTATTCTGCTTGCGTAGCTAACATTTAATAAATTATTAATCTTGTGATGAATACTTTTTTTCTTGATCCATGACAAACTATGATACAGCGATAGTTATTGTTGCCTCTCGCCGGGTTGTGTACGGCGTTCTCTGCTAGACTTTGGCTCTCGCCGGGTTGTGTACGGCGTTCTCTGTTAGCCTTTGGCACTGAAATAAGCGGACTCCACAAAGAAACAGGGCGGGGGAGGTTGTGGCGCCCCTTTCTCGCCGGTGGTCATATCACTGACTTAAGAGAGGACAGAGAAGACAGAAATATCTGGATGGCCTGACTGCATGGTTTGGCGGGAAAACAGGAGTCGACTTAATTCGAGACAGAGGATCGAGCGAGATGGAGAGAAATAACCCCCCACTCCCTACACCTGTCGACAAGGCACTCTCTGATATGATCTGATGACGACATGTTTTATTGTTCATGAAGAGAGAAAGACGAAGGGCAAGAAAGATACATACTTTAGTGAGTGTTCATATATAAAGAATTGAGCGTTTCTTCTCAAATAAACGCCTGGGATAATGATGAAGAAAATAGTTATTAGTGACACTAACTGGCTGGTTGGCACAGGGTTGGCGGTCCTTATCCGATCAAGATCCTGTTCTACCTCCCAGTGTTGCCCCTGTACAACAGTTTGATCCCAGTGAGCAGGGCTCACAATGGGAAGGCTACCCCGGCTTTGACTCTTTCCCGCCAAAAGAACACTGGCAGAGTTGTTCTATCTTGCACGCTTATGCGAATCAATGCTCAGATGGTAATTAGGCAAAATCTAAATAACATTAGAAGTAGCACATTTCTAATTCAGTCCCACGTTTTTAAATTACAGAGTAGCTTCCCCTCTTCCAGTTTCTTCCTATCAGAATTTCTCGCCAAAATTTATTCTGGCAGAGCATAAAAATTCATCCAAGAGTGAAAAAAAAGTTCGACCCAGCTCTGGATACGTCGGGCCGCACAGTGCACAAAAGCGGCAGAACACAACCAGCTCCTTTTCGAGGACGAATGTGAAGAAGAAGAAAAGAAGAAGAAGAAGAAGAAGGGTCCTAGTGCTTTACTGTGATACATGATAAAACTAGCTCTTGTATAGCTAGACATGATATGATAATGATAATGTACAACCGCATTGAGGTTTGTCCTTATTTTCCTGTATTCAGGTACGATTCTGGTATAGCAACACAGCTAAAGATGTGGTCCTCAAGTTGGAACTTCTGGAGATTTCTCCCAAATCATCCTTCCCATCGACCGTACATCTGTGGGAGAGCAGTTTCAGCGGCGGCTCAGATGACCTACTTACCTCCCCTGACCAGGACACGTGGAACAGGGTTGTTAGAGACGTGAACTCTGTGCCTATTAACCACATATCTAATTAAAACTCCCAACGTGAAAAAAACAACGAAACAAAGTTTGTAAACAACAAAAACTATTTTAAATTATAAGAAAAAAGAGTAAAAATTCTTGAACATGTCATAAGAAGACACGAGTTACAGAATTTATGAATAACTGGAAAATTCAAGGGAAAAAGTTGAGATGGAGGTCATTTTTAAAAAAAATTCCGCAGATTGATCACTTTGCATGGGTGGAGGGGGGGGGGAGGCATTTGAATTGACTGGAAATGCCAAGGATGGCAATCGATGCAGAAACTCCACCGCCATCTGTGTTGGGCATGGCACGTAGTGTAATGTAACGATACTGTGAGAGAATAAATATATTTATTCTGCTTGCGTAGCTAACATTTAATAAATTATTAATCTTGTGATGAATACTTTTTTTCTTGATCCATGACAAACTATGATACAGCGATAGTTATTGTTGCCTCTCGCCGGGTTGTGTACGGCGTTCTCTGCTAGACTTTGGCTCTCGCCGGGTTGTGTACGGCGTTCTCTGTTAGCCTTTGGCACTGAAATAAGCGGACTCCACAAAGAAACAGGGCGGGGGAGGTTGTGGCGCCCCTTTCTCGCCGGTGGTCATATCACTGACTTAAGAGAGGACAGAGAAGACAGAAATATCTGGATGGCCTGACTGCATGGTTTGGCGGGAAAACAGGAGTCGACTTAATTCGAGACAGAGGATCGAGCGAGATGGAGAGAAATAACCCCCCACTCCCTACACCTGTCGACAAGGCACTCTCTGATATGATCTGATGACGACATGTTTTATTGTTCATGAAGAGAGAAAGACGAAGGGCAAGAAAGATACATACTTTAGTGAGTGTTCATATATAAAGAATTGAGCGTTTCTTCTCAAATAAACGCCTGGGATAATGATGAAGAAAATAGTTATTAGTGACACTAACTGGCTGGTTGGCACAGGGTTGGCGGTCCTTATCCGATCAAGATCCTGTTCTACCTCCCAGTGTTGCCCCTGTACAACAGTTTGATCCCAGTGAGCAGGGCTCACAATGGGAAGGCTACCCCGGCTTTGACTCTTTCCCGCCAAAAGAACACTGGCAGAGTTGTTCTATCTTGCACGCTTATGCGAATCAATGCTCAGATGGTAATTAGGCAAAATCTAAATAACATTAGAAGTAGCACATTTCTAATTCAGTCCCACGTTTTTAAATTACAGAGTAGCTTCCCCTCTTCCAGTTTCTTCCTATCAGAATTTCTCGCCAAAATTTATTCTGGCAGAGCATAAAAATTCATCCAAGAGTGAAAAAAAAGTTCGACCCAGCTCTGGATACGTCGGGCCGCACAGTGCACAAAAGCGGCAGAACACAACCAGCTCCTTTTCGAGGACGAATGTGAAGAAGAAGAAAAGAAGAAGAAGAAGAAGAAGGGTCCTAGTGCTTTACTGTGATACATGATAAAACTAGCTCTTGTATAGCTAGACATGATATGATAATGATAATGTACAACCGCATTGAGGTTTGTCCTTATTTTCCTGTATTCAGGTACGATTCTGGTATAGCAACACAGCTAAAGATGTGGTCCTCAAGTTGGAACTTCTGGAGATTTCTCCCAAATCATCCTTCCCATCGACCGTACATCTGTGGGAGAGCAGTTTCAGCGGCGGCTCAGATGACCTACTTACCTCCCCTGACCAGGACACGTGGAACAGGGTTGTTAGAGACGTGAACTCTGTGCCTATTAACCACAGGTACAAAATCTTTCGGCTGTAGCTGCACTGTACCCGACGCTGCAGGCTGTTGTGAATGACTGGTGTCTGGATAAACTGCAAAAAAAAATGCTTGTCAGTGTCTTGATCATATCTGTAGTTTAATGGCTAATGAAACTTCACTGGAAATATATCCATCTTTCTACATCAGTCTCATAAATTTATCCATCATTACATATCAATCTCATAAATTTATTCATCATTACATATCAATCTCATAAATTTATCCATCATTACATATCAATCTCATAAATTTATTCATCATTACATATCAATCTCATAAATTTATTCATCATTACATATCAATCTCATAAATGAATCCATAATTAGATATAGATCTCAGAAAATCATCCGTAACTCCTTGTGCTCCACGAAAGTTATCCAGATAAAAGTTATCTATAATGTTCTCCCCATGCCAGATAAAAGTTATCTGTAATGTTCTCCCCATGCTTAAAAGACTCAGACCTGCTATTGGCAAGACTTGGAAGATTTTCCAACGAGCATCTCACGAGGGGACTTAACTCGGGAGTGAACTCTTACGTAATTATTTTGGTGGGGGGGTCAGGGAAACAGACTTGCATTTGCAGCTGCTCACTGAGTTGGGGAGGGGGAGGGGGTTCTCTGTTGTTGTAGAGAGCTGAATAGATACAGGGGGAAATATATCTGTGATGGGTCTACAGGATGGAAGAAAACGACATTAACGACAGTAGAGCTAGACGAGTTTTTGTTGTTGTTGTTGGGGGGGGGGGGGGTAGCGGAGATAGAAAAGGAGAAGAGCCAGGGTTGTACACATGGGGCACGGGTTGTTCAGTAGGACAGTGACCCTGGGCCCCCCCCCAACCCCCACCCTTGTTTGTTAACATAGACAATGCAGGAAAACAATGTAATGGTCCTTCTACCGAGTTCTGTGTGTGTGTACATATAGGGGCGGATAGTAAGTGAACGTAACATGACTTCCCACCGCCTGGGTGGAGCCACATCAGCGACTGGACGTCTTTTTCAAGGCATATACATTAGTTATCTCCTCAGAGCTGCCAGTACGGTATTCTTAACAGATGATGTAATGAAGATGAAACAAATATTACTTATTTTATGGCTTGTATAATAATGTGCTGGAAAGTGTGTAATATACTTGTATATTTACATTCCGAGACATCACCATAAAAGCCATAAGTAATATTTTCTGTTTCGTTCTTATATGTTTCATATTACATACGTAGATTTAGCTTTCCCTTCCTTTCCTGTCTTTTCTTCGTCCTGAATGTTTTTGTATGAATAAGGAGAAAGCCGAAATGTTGAAAATGTTATCCCGTTAATGAATAAAGCTGTTCCTATGTTTTTTTTAAAATAAGCGCGGTGGCGTCGCTTAGGTGCGCGTTGTGTACGAGCTACAGTGGGACACGTTTCGATCCATATTTGAGGGCACGCCTTCCCATCTGCGTGCACATGTTGGGAAGTCAAGCGTCTCTTTTAGAGCTGTGGGACTGGGTCAGATCACAGCCGAGACCGCTACCTGCACAAGCTACCCGCTGATGTCTTGGACTGGGCGTTGTATTTGTACCACAGTCAGCCTTCGTTCGTGCAGTTACTGCTGCTGATAAACGTACCTGAGCCCCTGCTGATAAATAGGGCGCGATAAACTTGTTATCACCGGACAGCGAACTAAACTTTGTTATTCTTTACAGTAATAAATGTAGATAGAGGTGTCTGGTTCAGTTTTACAAAACGACAAAGGAAATGAGGAAATTGATCAGCAACACAAATGGCAGAGAATAAGAAAGTAAGATGATATCATCATCATCATCATCAGGTGCCGTGCCGACTGGCGTTAGCTATTATGCTTCTCCAGAGTACACGATCCTTCATGCAGGCCATCAGCTCAGTTGGTGACAAACAAGATGATAACGTATAAATAAAAAACATACAGCATCCAATATTTCGGCCTGAGCCTTTTTCAATAACTACATACAAAGACAACACAACACATTTTTTAAAAAAAACATTTAAACACTTCTGTCTACCTTTATTACTAGAACCAGTTTTACCGCAGTCGGCATCTCTTTCATCTGTTCTTTACTGTGGAGAGCGGAAGATTGTGTCTTACATCTGAGCCACACTCTATCCACTGTCAAATACCAACAGGCATATCATGTCGTTATCATCATCCTCACAACATAAATACACCACCCCCAACGTATAAGTATAATTATTTGTTATCACAGCTTTTTTTTTTTTTTGCGGTGGTCTTGTCACCCTTGTGTGTATACAGACAGCCTGCACTTTCCGACGTCCACTTTACAACAATTTCACCGACCATCGGTCATGTGACTTCTTACTGCAGATTTACAAATTTAAAGCAAAACTATTTATTTTAAAATCTCTGTGCAAATTATAAGGCCATTCTAGTTTATTTGTTTTAAGACACTCTTGTCTATTGACTGTAACTTACTGCACATGGAATTCGTTTTACCGTCATATCGCCCTCCAGCTGCGCGATCATTATGAAACCCCGTTGGAAAGTGAAGACTACTTGTAAAAATCGAACATAAAACCTGTTTATGTTACATTCAGTCAAGGGTTCTTGCTGTTGTCACACAGTGTCCTTGCCCTACGCTGAGGTCCTCTAAGCAAGGAGGGAATTGAAGCATCTATGATCTTGTCCTGATAGCAATGGCGATAATTCTTCAACATTTTCTTAAACTTTTATTTCACGTATAAACAGTTATCTCCTTCCTCATCTACATATAAAGTTACAAACGTTCACAGCATCCCAAGAAAATATACTTTGTATTTATCAGTGTTATATTAAAACATTCTTTATATACATTTCTTAGGGAAGTATAAGGAGAGAATGAAGAATCCACCATGATAACACTAGTCTTATCTTGTTCGGATAGTCTCAAGCTTTTTCAGGATGGTAATCCTTTAGCTCCCAAACCAGATCCTTATTACTCCCAAAAATATCTTTGGATGATTATTTCTGATGCCCTCTGCTGCTTCTTTCTCTCTTACCTTTTTTTGATGATTATTTCTGATGCCCTCTGCTGCTTCTTTCTCTCTTACCTTTCTTGGATGATTATTTCTGATGCCCTCTGCTGCTGCTTTCTCTCTTACCTTTCTTGGATGATTATTTGTGATGCCCTCTGCTGCTGCCTTCTCTCTTACCTTTCTTGGATGATTATTTCTGATGCCTCCTGCTGCTGCCTTCTCTCTTACCTTTCTTGGATGCTTATTTCTGATGCCCCTTGCTGCTGCCTTCTCTCTTATCTTTTTTTAGATGCTTATTTCTGATGCCCCTTGCTGCTGCCTTCTCTCTTACCTTTTTTTAGATGCTTATTTCTGATGCCCCCTGCTGCTGCCTTCTCTCTTATCTTTTTTTAGATGCTTATTTCTGATGCCCATTGCTGCTGCCTTCTCTTTTACCTTTTTTAGATGCTTATTTCTGATGCCCCTTGCTGCTGCCTTCTCTCTTATCTTTTTTTAGATGCTTATTTCTGATGCCCCCTGCTGCTGCCTTCTCTCTTACCTTTCCCTGGATCTTAAGATTTATTGTCTAGAGAAAACTGTGAAGTCTTTCGAAGCTTGACGTTTTGTCCCCAAAGTTTATCTTCTAGCGTGGCCCCCTGCGGCCAGAGCTGGAGCTGGGTTTCATGGTGGAGGGGATTAAAACTGTATGATGTACACCCCCCCCCCCCCCAGATTCTGAAAACCTGCCTTACATGTAAAGCTGGAGATACATAAATTATGATAAATTTGTTTATTATATTTCCCTCAGCTACATTCTGCAGTTCAAGATTTACTCCACTAAAGACAACGATACCAGTCATACGGGGAATGTTTCCATCCACAGCATAAGCCTTAGTCCAGACTGTTTCAGTGCAGGTATAGTATTCTCTGTGTTATCAGTTTTTTTTTTTTCTTTCTTGAAAGAAGTTGTGGTGACTAAATGATTTGTGTTTTTAAAGTTTGGTCAATGTTTCTGAGTTTCTGTTAGAGACTGCATACGTTTCTCAGATTTCCCAGTTTTCTTTGTTTGCTCTGCAGATTCCACTTTTATCTGGTATGAATTCCAGTTTTATTATATATGGCTTACTGTAGGTTTTTATCATGCTTTTCTTCTGATTATAGGTGACTGGTATGTCTGGTTGCTCCATTTCAGTGCCCTCTTTGGCCAGATGGTCAGCTTTCTCATTGCCTGGTATCCCACAGTGGGAGGGAATCCATTGCAAAGTGACTCCATGTTGTAAGCCAATTTTTGACAAGGCATCCTTAAGGTCTGGTAGTTTGTTGCACTGAAGAGCCTCCAGTACTGATCTTGCATCTGTGAGAATTACTACAGGACATGTATCAATTCTGGAGTCTGATAGTTTTTCAACTGCAGCAATAATTGCCCTAACTTCTGCATCAAAGCTGTTGCAGTATTTACCAGTGGGTATGGAAATCTTGTCAATGGTGTTGTTTGGATATTCAATATATGCTCCTGCCCCACCATTCTTTATGGCATTATGTGCAGATCCATCTGTATACACACGTATCCAGGTGTCACATGGATATTTGTCATCTAGAACACTAAGTGTGGCTGTTGATCTTACAAGACTGCTCTGCATCTCACCATTCTGCACACCTTTCACTTCAGTCTGAATAGTTATTTGTGTATAATCTGCTTCTTTCCATGGTGTATGCTCTGGTACAGATGATAATGGAGTGACTACAGTTGGAAGGTCAGGTATCAGCTTACGCATACGCTTGGCCTGATGAATGAAGCTGCTTCTTTTAAGCCGTCCTAATGCCAAGTTATTGAATCTCTCCTTCAGGGGATGGCTTACAGAGCTAAGGAATTTTTCTCCCATGGTCATGACCTTTGTGTCTCTACGTTCCTTTAGCGGTTGAACACCAACTATTTTCTGCATTTCTACTATTGGTGTGGACCTCATGGCACCTGTGATAATCCGTAGTGACTGATTTTGAACCTTGTCTAGATTATGCAGCGTAGTGTTTGATGCTGTGCACCAAGATGTTGAGCCATATTCTAAATGTGGTAGAATACTTTGCTGATATACATTCTTGAGGATTCTTTCACTAGCTCCCCATGTAGTCCCACTCAATTTTCTTAATATGGCTAGTTTTCTTCTGGCTTTTGCTTCTGCACTGTTGATGTGTTGCTTCCACATCAGTTTTGAGTCAAGAGTCACTCCTAAGTAAGTGGGTTGGTTGTCCATCCTTAAGGGTATTTCATTTACAAAGATCTTACCTGCTTTCTGTTTAGATGAGAGGGTGAACAGAGTGGTGCTTGATTTCTCTGTGTTGATACTTACACACCATTTGTTTGTCCAAGTTTTAATAATGACTTACAGATTTCCAGTTTTCTCTGTTGTGGCTTGCATATCTTCACTTTTCTCGGTTAAGCTTATACACTATATTCTAAATTTGTCCACTATGGCTGTTAGTTTTCCTTTTCCACTTCAGAGATGCTGAAGAAAGTGAGTGTGTCGCCATTTTATTATTTTCTCTAGACTTCTCCTCTGCACTGTAATTTGCAATTCCTAGTCACTTAAAAATAATAAGTGACGAGATGAAAAGAATGGGGATACACATTTTGGGAATCTGCAAACATCGATGGAAAGGATCAGGACGCTTTAAGAGCAAAAATGATAATATATACTCTATATACAATCTTGGAAGAGTACATAATGGGAAAAAGAAAGAGAGGAAGACCAAGGGGAAGATGGTTGCAAGACATCGTTGATGATCTGCAAATGGATGCATCAGTAGCAGTCCATCTTGCTCACAACTGAGAGACTTACAGGAGTGCTGTTTGGGAGGCAAAGTTCCACAAGGGACATACAAATGGATGAATGAGTCACTTAAATATACGACAGCAGGGCATTTTAACCACCATCCTTCTACAAAATGCAAAACCTCCATAAATGAATCCTACCAGAATGCCTCCTCCAACAGTGGTCCTTGGAATTTCTGTTGATTTCTTTTCTGGCAAGTTTAATGTTGAAACATCATGAATTTTCCATGCCATCACATGTAAGTTCTATAACATTGCTTCACAAGTTTCTTAACATTTGGTGGTGAATCTGATGTCATTACAAGTTAAATGTCATTAAATTGTGTCATTATATGACATTTCATGATCAGTTCAGTGTCTTTTCTGATCGTTTACTTTAGTTTGACTTTTTAAAGTCAATATCACTACAATCCATTTTAATTTTTTTTATTTGAACCTATTGTCTTTTGTTTCCATGTTAATGTGCAGGAACTTTGTTGTAGTGCTAGAAAGTACTACTTTACATGATGTGGCAAATCGTGTATTTCCATTTTGTATGTTCTTTGCTATTTTGAAACATTTATTTTATATTTTTATTAATTTTGCTTTACATCTTTTACTCATTTTGTCCACACTTTTTTATATTCACTCAGTTCTCAAATAAATAAATGTGATTTTCATGTGAAATTCAGTTCATCCCATAAAACACTGATAGACTTGATTACAGAATACGCCTGTTCATCTTGCTTTTCTGTTTTCATAAACAGCTTCCATAACATAAGTGAGTCTGGAATCTGGTTTTTTTTCCAGCTGGGTTGACTGTAATGAAACGGTATCAGGCCTCCAGTCTGCTGGCTTATTTCATCTGTCCATGAGCTGAAATAGTTCCAGTCTGCTGTCTTATTTCATCTGTCCATGAACTGAAATAGTTCCAAGCTAAATTCCTTCAGGAAATTTGCCAGTGAATTTTCATACTTTTTTTTTTTTTTTTGGTGACATTATAAAGGAATTTCGTTGTCATTTTCTTGTAGTATTAATATCATCTTTTTTTTTTGTTCTTTTCAGCATTCCCGAAGATTTTCTCTCCATTTGTACAGTCTTTTACTTTATAAAATTCATATTTATTGACTCTTTGCATCCTAAAATTCTAGTTGCCTTCCTGACATCTTGTGGTGCTGTTGGAGACCATGGACCAACCCAGGATCAGTGTGACCAATATTACGGGCAGGAAGGACTTGTACATGTGACTAAACATGGTCAGTCTGAAGGCATGCAAGAGTGGACAGCTCCTGAATCAAACATTTACAGGTGAAAATGTTCCATGTATTTACAAATGATTCAGCAGATTAAAAAAAAAAGTTGTAATTCTCTTTTACAATAACATTCTTTTCAATATCCCTTCTTTTTTTCCCTCTAATTTTGTCTTCCTTTTGTCAGACATAAATAGCCTTTGTAAAATTTACTTTCTCTGGGGACATTACATGGCTAAGCTGGCTTTTCTTACTTTCTAGAGTGGATGTAGAAAACATATTTCATTACTATAAGAAACTTGTCAGTCTGTACTCTACAGCAGCCTAAAATAACACATCAAACCATATTTCAGGCTCCGAATGGGAAATTGTAGACTACAAGTCATCCTAATATACTGAAGGTTGTTCAAGCCCCACTTTCATATGTCAAGATGATATTTAGAATCGAGAGTAACCTGGGTGTATTTTTTTTTTTTGCTTTGTTTTTTTTTTTTTTTTATAATAAGGATTTCCTCATGAAAAAATAATTATCAGAAATGAGCATAAAGTTAAAATGTATGGACCTTTGCAAAGAAAATCTCATAGATGAGGTAAAGAACTGTGATAAACTGAGGTAGATTATGAGTGATGAGGAATGAAAAGCCAAGAAAAAGTCTTTTTTACATTTCAAATGTGGGTGACATTTTTTTTTAAAAATAGCATAATTATGTAAAGTCCAATTTTTGAAAGCCACATTATTCTTTACAGAATACAGATTGGAGGATCACAAGGCGGAGGTGAAGTTTCCGATAATAACATCATTCCAGAGACACGGGGCACAAGCATCATAGCCAAGTTTGGGCTCCTCAAAGGAGAGAAGCTCTACTTCCTTGTAGGTCAGCCAGGAGAATATGCTTGCCAGGTAAAGGTGGACTCAGTATGCCACTGGTGCAGTGATGAGATGTAAATTCTAGAAATATCTGATATTTTATTCTGTAAATGTTTAAGAAAATGTCTTTTCTGTTTTACAAAATATAGAACTGTTGGACAACAAAGGAAAAGGAGGAAAAGTAATAAAGAAAAATTACCAATAATAAATTTAGCCAAAAGACTTCTTTATGAACAACATAAAAGACAGAAGAAAAATAAGAGGGGGTGTGTGTGTGCATGAGAGAGAGAGAGAGAGAGAGAGAGAGAGAGAGAATAACTTTCCACTCAAAGTGCTGTAAAAATTCAGCATGAAGCCTACACAAATGTTAAGTTACACAAATGTTAACTTACACAGTTAACTTACACTGTCAAAAGTAAAAAATATGCATTTCTTTGTTTTCGTGCCTTTCCATAGTTTCATTTGATTTTAAAAAAAAATTTTTTCAGGCAATACACGAAGATCTGGATTCATTTCTTTCTCTTGTGATGCAAAAAGCAGAAGGAGGAGATGGTGGAGGTGGGGGAGCCACCATTGTGTTGAAAGTGAGCATGTGGAACATCCTATTTACTTTCATTATTATTGTTATAATAACACAATCTATATGAACACCAACATTAGTTTTATACCCCTGAACAAATTTTTTTTAGACTCCACAAGAAACTGCTTTTAAGAGTAAGATAACCCTTTACAAAGTGGAGAAAAGGTGCTTGGCAGAAGTATTTTTTTCTTTACAATGCCTTAATTTACAACACCAGAAACTTTGGAAAATAATAGAAAAAAATGGGATTTCCAACACATTTGATACAATTAATATCACTGCTGTATCTAGACCAAGAATGTATACTGTCTCCTTTGCTTTTTGGAATTGCAGTAGACTTCATAATGAAAAAATGTTGTACATGTAACACAGGTTTTGACTAGGTACATGGCACCCAGCTAGAAGATCTTGATTTTGCTTCTTCTTCTTCGTTCGCACGACATAACTCTTATCAGTAATAATGTGAATTCCATGCAAGAAAAAACAGATACCCTGTCTTCACTGGCTAGCAAAATAAGGCTTGAAATTAACAAGGATAAAACAAAAATAATGAAACTTCCCATTAATCTAAATGGAAAAATACAGATAGAAGGGACAGATATTGAAGAAGTCAATCAATTTACATATGTTGGCAGCTACATAGACTAGGATGGTGGCACCAGAAAGAAAGTTAGAATTTGAATTGCAAAAGCAGCATCCATCTTCAAAATCTTGAGAACATATGGTATTCAAAAGTTATAAGCACAAAAGCCAAGTTAAGACTATTCAATTCAAATGTAATATCCACCCTCATTTATGCATGCGAAAGCTGGAAAACTCTTTAGTTTCTAGACAAGAAATCAGACTCTTTTGAAAACAAACGCCTAAGGAAAATACTTGGCATCTAGAGGAACGAATTCAAGAACAATACAGAGATGAGACAGATGACTGAACAACAACCAGTCTCATGGGTGATCAGGAAAAGGAGATGGACATATGTTGGTCATGGAATGAGAAGAAACAATCAGAGAGTTGGTCATGGGATGAGAAGAAACAGTCAGAGAATCCCAGAACAAGAGGAACACAACAGGCCAAAGAAAAAAAGGCAGACCACATGAAACTCTAAAGAGGGCATTGTTAAGAGAGGCCAAATTAATAGGCATAAAATCCCTTGATGAAGTTGAAAAGCTCGCCAAAAACAGGAAAAATTGGCAAACTACCTTGTGAGCCCTATGTGACGTTTAACGGCACGGGAAGGATATAAGATATAAGATCTAGACCAACAGGCAGCAGTGAGAATAAATGGTGAAACATCAACTTGGTTTGACATAAAACAAGGGGCCCGTCAGGGTGCATATTGTCACCCTGCTTATTTAACTTGTATACTGAAAATATAATGAGGAATGTTAGAGAAGATGTAGACAAAGAATATTATGATGCCATAGCAATTGGAGGTTATGAAATACCAGAGATTAGATACGCTGATGAAAATGTATTACTATCCACAATGCAAAAAGGAATGGAAAAACTAATTATCCTAGTCCGTAAGAGTAGTGAAGAGCAAAACCCCTATCTTAATGCGAAGAAAACTAAACTGATGACAACGACAAAACAAATAAGGCAGGCAGCTGAAATAAGTATCACTGAGGAAAAATTGGAAGAAGTGGAAAGTTTTGAATATCTTGAATCACTGCTAACTAATAATGGAGATACAACGAGGGAAATTAAAAGGAGGACATTTATCACTCTTCAGAAAGTAAAACAACTAAAGAAGCTGTGGAGAGAAACAGACAGAATTACAAAAATAAGATTTGTAAGGGTATGCATATTTCCCATCGCAACATATGCCTGTGAGACCTGGACACTTAACAAAACAGCTGAGAAACACATAAATGCCTTTGAATGTAAATAATTCAGAAGAGTTCTTCAAATATCATGGACACGAAAAAAAGAACAAACATATCCATACTACAAGAACTTAATATTGAAGAAGGCTGGCTAGTAAAGAGAATTAAACAGAGAAAACTTAAAATTTTTTGGACACATTAAACGTCATGATAATTTAGAGTATACCATCTTGGAAGGGAAAAAGAAAGAGAAGAAGACCAAGGCGAGGATGACTGCAAGACATTATTGATAATCTGCAAATGGATGCATGAGCAGCAGAGCATCTTGCTTACAGCTGATAGGCCTACAGGAGTGCTGTTAGGAAGGCAAAGTTCCGCAAGGGACATGCAAATGACTGACTGACTGATACCTTATTTAAGAGTAGCTTGACTGAGCAAAGAGTTTATGGCCAAGATATTGTATAGTACAACTTTTAGAATGGCAAAATTTCTACTGCTGCCTTGCAAAAACCTAATGAAAAGCTGCATGAAACACTTACTAGCCCACTGAAACATCTAACAATCCAGTCTCTGAAATCTATACAAGAACACTTAAAAAGTCCAATTTATTTAAGATCCGGAACTGGATATCATCATTCTGTGCCACTGTCTTAGAATGGTTAGTGACAGTGGCCCTTCATCTTGATGTGTCCCTTATCTTCACACTGCACCTGGCCAGATTACAGTCCAGATCTGGAAATACATTCCTTAGGTGTGTATGAAAAAAAAAAAGAAGAAGGTATCTATTCCATGATTATAATTATAATAACAAAACACAACTGATCTCCATCATTAGAAGATGGACTTTACTAGCAGATATAAACTGAAAGAATGAAGAAAAACAGGCAAACTAAACTTTTAGACAGTTAAAAGATGACAAGGACAAGAGACAGACCAAGGCCAAAGTGAAGAGACAGCACAGAAGATGACCTACAAGAACTTGAAGTTCACTAATTTGTGAGGTATACTCAAGATCAGGGATGGATGGAGAAGAACTTCATCTGTCACAATGAGTCCTAATGGCTTGGGAAATTTAAGAAGAATAACTACTGTCACTGCTTTAGAAAGGATTAAAACTGAAATGACAAAGCCATGAAGTGACATGTGCCCTTTGGTTCAAATCAAATCTGGCTGGAGGCACCTCAGTCATGCAACTGCAGTAAAGGATATGTGGGTGCTTCTGGAGGAGGTGAAAGAAAGGCAACCAAACATGATGCTGACCATATCACACTCTAATGTACCAATAGAACACATCAAGGGAAATGTGGGCACTAGCACCATATCTCATAAATGCCAGTATGGCATGATATATCTCTCTCTCTCTCTCTGAACCTTAAGTGCCCAGGGCACATGGGGCTTCCGCAAGGGTTTTCCACAAATGCCTGTCCTTTGCCTTTTTTTCTGCTCTTGCCCAGGTGAGCCCTCTGTTGCTCAACATCCTTTCTGTTGTTCTTCTCCATGTCTCTTTTGGTCTACCCTTACTTCTATTCCCCTGTGGTGTCCATCTTAGTGTTATCTTTGGTAGCGAGTTGTCAGTCATTCGGAGCACATGTCCCAACCATCGATAGCATCTTTCTTCAATAATATGGCATGATATAGCTGCATTTTATTCTGTTGCTAAATAAATATTTGTATAAAATAGTGAACCTTATGAATATGTTTTGCAAGTCTTACAACTGGAAGTCATATCAAATATATTTCTGTTGTTTCAGGTTGATGGTGAAAACAAGACCCAAGTTTTGTTGGTGGCGGGAGGGGGTGGAGGACTTCCTCTTGACTTTAAGACCAGTTCTCGAACAGGTCAGAATGGTCAAACTTTATTTTGAAATAGTCAATGAACTGGACAGACAGGCTTATCTGATGATACTTCCATTACTTCTCAGCTAACACACAGTTGCACATTTGAGTAAAGAGTTCAAGATTATTCATACAAAACTCATCCATTCATTCAGTAGCCACTGTGCCAGCATGTGATCACTTTGTATGGTATTTAATATTTCTAATCAGATCTATCATCTTTTTTTCCCTAAAAACTACAAGGAAAGTATGTATTTCATGGTTCCATTCCTTTTTTTTCAAGTTTTCCAGTGATATGACTTTCTTTGGTTGTTAACCTACTTTCGACTTGTGTGTTGTTCTACAAGCTACTGATAACCTATTTTTAACTAGTGTGTTGTTCTACAAGCTACTGATAACCTACCTTCAACTTGTGTGTTGTTCTACAAGCTACTGATAACCTACTTTCAACTAGTGTGTTGTTCTACAAACTACTGATAACCTACTTTCAACTAATGTGATGCTCTACAAACTACTGATAACCTGCTTTCAACTAGTGTGTTCTTCTGCATATTTATAGTTTTGTATGTGCAGCTGTGTGTTCTTGTCTGGTTCGTTTCATTAATAACCTCCACACAAAGTAGGACCTCTTGAACAATAGGAGATTTTGTTTTCCTCTTTATATTTAATCTTTGTTTTTTTCTGTTGTCTCTGAAAAGTTTAATTTGCCAAAATATTGATTGTATTTGGGTTTGTTTTTTTTTTTAACATTTTATCCATTCTTCTTTTATTTATTTGTACCTATTCTCCTCTTTTGTAAAACTCCCCCATACAATAGTACAATATTACTCCACAGAATCAATTTCTTTTTGTACTGCAGCCATTGTTTAACTCACATTATAACATAATACTAGTATCCAATATAACTAGCCTTCTAGTGTAGGACTTCTTCTTCTTCTTCGTTCGCAATAGTGTAGGACATAATTTATCAGAACATTACACTTCTGATGAGGATGAAAGAGCTAGAAGGACAATGAGTACCAGATGTGAATGTCATTATGAGGGGACAAGAACAACAGTAAATCAACACAGAACTGGTCGTCAGTTGCTGTATGCTGAAGGATATATTAATTTTAGCCTACCATGAGCTATTTAACTCTTCCCGTACTGGAGGTCCCGACTGCGACCCTTCCGCTTTGTCAAGTTTTGGCCAAGGTCCTGATAGGGAACCTAGCTCTGTTTCATTAAAAACCAGGTGTAACTTTTGATTGTAAACAGTTTAGTATGCATGTCTAGTGACCTTTGTCACCATTTTGAAAGCATCATAACAACAGGGTTCAAAATACACCGTTTCGATCGAAAAAAATAAGTGTGACTTCAGAAGCTAACATGTCCCCCCATGATTAGACCACTGTTCATGAATGTACCCCAAGTAGATTTATACTATTAGATGGACTGGAGAAGTAATTAGAAGGTTATTTCAGGTATTATTTTAAAGTGAACATGCAACATAATCACACTACGAGATCGGATAAAATGACAAAGTCAATCTACACATCGCCAGTTGATTGATGCCAGTCCTAGACCTACTCGATGGACAGTCATTCATTCATTCATTTGCATGTCTCTTGCGAAACTTTGCCTCCCAAACAGCACTCCTGTAGGCCTCTCGGTTGTGAGCAAGATGGCCTGCTGCTGATGCATCCATTTGCAGATCCTCAACAATGCCTTGCAGCCATCTTCGCTTGGTTTTCCTCTCTTTCTTTTTCCCATTATGTACCCTTCCAAGACGGTCTTCTCTAGATTATCATGATGTTTAATGTGTCCAAAATATTTAAGTTTTCTCTCTTTAATCCTCTTTACTAGCCAGCCTTCTTCAATATTAAGCTCTTGTAGTATGGACAATTATCAGCTAAAATCATTACACATCTTTTTTTCCTAAAAATACTCTTCATTTATGAAATCTTCTTACATTTATAGCTATATGGAGGCATAATACACATACTTTTAACGTGGAAATAATTAGTTAAAAATTATCCCCTATACATATCAAGACCCACGCTTTTTGTCTAGCACAGAATGGAACATCCGCTTTTTTACCTCCAGCAGGGAAAGAGTTAAAATGTTTAAAAATTTTTTTAGGTATTGTGAACAGTTTTTTTTTCTGTAGTTGGAAGTTTTAAATTTGAAACTGTCATAAATACACAAAATAGGCAGGTATCATTTCCCAGTAAAAGGCTCCAGCTGAAATATTTGACAATAAAAAATGTTTGTGTGTCACTGGCATTGTTTGATAAGCAAAGAGTTAAGGTCAGGAATGGAGCATCTTTAGAATTCTTGAGAAAGGGTAATGGTTATGGCTAACTCAGTACAGCTATTTTCCTGCTCATAACATTTTTTATGGTATTTAGCTCCAGAAAATGTTCCTGGAATGAGCGACAAGGAAGCAGAATTGTTTGCAAGTGGTCCTCTGCAAGGATCAGCCCCTTGTCAAGATACAGCCAATAAAAATCAAATTTGTCATGGGAAGGGTGGTTTTGGTGCAGGAGGCGGAGCCTGCCTTGGTGGAGGACATGGAGGAGGAGCCAACAGTTAGTATATAATATATATGTCAGTCAGTCAGTCATTTGCATGTCTCTTGTGGTACTTTGCCTCCCTAACAGCTCTCCTTTTGGCCTCTCGATTGTAAGCAAGATGCCTTGCTTCAGATGCGTCCATCTGCAGATCATCAATGATATCTTGCAGCTGTCTTCACCTTGGTGCTGTAATATATGTATATGTACATATAATGTATATGTCATAACTTGAGGATAGGACAACACTTTGACCATTTGGTCAACTTATCAAAGTATCACCACTGCAACATGGTTGTCTTGACTCCAGTATTTTAAGTAAAAAGAAAAAGTCATAATAAATTTCCTTCAGAAACAAATGTATACCAGAATGTGATGAGATAACCTGTACACATTATTCAAATGTGACAAAATGCTATTTTTAATACCATGTATGTGATATAGTGTATCCAGGGTTTCCCTGGGAAAGCAAAAACATAAAAGACAGATGCTGGCCAAAACAAAACAAAAGTTAACTACAGAAGTTAACAGTAACAACGTAGGATCCCAAAATGACAAATTTAGAACAAAGTCTAAACACTGTGTTGTTCATGTGTACCAATATAACTATAATTTTATTTACTGGGGATGACTTGATCATTTGGGGGGGGGGGGGAATATTATAAACAAAGCAGTTAGAATGGCTTCAGTCATGATGAAGTCAAGAACCTAAAACTGCGAGGGTCTATCAAGACCTCAATGTTATCTGTACCAGATAAGCTATGTCAAGTGCTGCAAAATTTTACAAGTAGATCATTTCTGGCCATCATGTTTTCTTAATTCTAGAAACCCAGCTCAGTGCCAGATGGAATTTAACCAGAGCTAGCGTTGGTCAACCTGGCAGGTCTTATGTTCATAGCTCAGCTCTCTTTCACTCTATATTAAGAGGTAAGTTTATTAAACCATACTGTAGCACTCACACCTGCATCTAAAACACTGGTCAGAATAAACTCAGAATAAATATTCATAGCTCATAATTTTTAACATCTATCAATCGTCGTCATCATCATCATCATCATTGTCATAATCAAGGTATTTCAAGGTATTGTGCATTCTTCCCCAAGGATAGGCTGGCTGCACTTGATCTCCAACTTGTTCCATCCCTTGATTTCTTGATGCACCATGCCATGCTAATTTCTCCATGTTGTCCACCCATCTGTGTTGTTGCTATCTCTTCTCTTTATGTTGTCCACCCATCTGTGTTGTTGCTATCTCTTCTCTTTATGTTGTCCACCCATCTGTGTTGTTGCTATCTCTTCTCTTTATGTTGTCCACCCATCTGTGTTGTTGCTATCTCTTCTCTTTATGTTGTCCACCCATCTGCGTTGTTGCTATCTCTTCTCTTTATGTTGTCCACCCATCTGCGTTGTTGCTATCTCTTCTCTTTATGTTGTCCACCCATCTGTGTTGTTGCTATCTCTTCTCTTTATGTTGTCCACCCATCTGTATTGTTGTTATCTGTTTCTTTTTGTACTTTACTTTTTCCCTCAAGTGTGGTTTACATTTTTGTCTTATGCCTTCTAATATGACCAAGATTTTTTTCTAGTTGCCTGTTCTTGTTTTTCATTATTTCTCTTTTCGGTTTCCTTTTATTTAGTAAAGATAAGAAATCAGTAATTAATTTGCTGACTGAAATCAAAATACCATCTCCATATTTTGAACATTCACAATGTTTTTTTTTTCAGTTCTCTTGTTCATTTGTTCCCTTGCTATAGGAAATTTCTTTTCTTTGAATGGTTTATGTCAATCAGTAATAGTCCTTGCTTTTACTATCTTTGTTCATTTCTCTGCATTCTATGTGTCATTTCTTCCTGCTTAGTGTTCATAACTTCTGTAACTTCATAACTCTTTTTTTTTTAATTTCTTTTCATTTCTTTTTCATCTGTTGTCAGTTTCTGCTTCAATTTTTTGTCTGTTCTTCTGACTGGATGCCTCTTTTATCAAATATGACCAGACAGTCACTGGGGGCAAGGTTTTGTGAAGATCTTCTCAGAGATAGACTGTGGCTGTGGAGGACATCTGTGCTCATTTCCTGGCAATAACTTTACCACGCCCACTTGCATTTGTCCTGACAAGGGGATTGTGGGTTCATGTCAAGGTAGGTATTATTTATTATATATATATGTATTATATATATATATATAATATATATACACACACACACACACATATATATATATATATATATATATATATATATATATATGAGTATATAAAACAGTTAAATACTCGGTATAAAGTGGAATGAATTCAAGATCAATGCAGAGATAAGACAGATGAGCAAACAACAACCTACCTGTCTCATGGGTGATCAGAAAAATAAGATGGACATATGTCGGTCATGTGATGAGAAAAAACAATCAGAGAATCCCAAAAGAAGCTATTAAGTGGAACATAACAGGCCGAAGAAGAAGAAGAAGCTGATCACATGAAACTCTAAAGAGGACATTGTTAACGGCATAGGAAGGATGTAAGATATAAGGCATTGTTGAACTAGAGGATTTTCCAACCTATAGGATGCATGGGCATATAAGAAGCACCCCTTTTTCCATGGATTTTTTTTTTAGCTCGGGAGGGGGAGAGAGAGAGAGATAATTTTAGCACATCTCATCATATATGTTTTGGAGAAGATAAAAAAAAAGAAAAGAAAAACATCTAAAATACCAGAATATCACAAACTCTACTACACTTTGCCAAAGCAGTTTTCCTAACACATTTGTGTCCACTAAAATATCTGTAGCTGAAACAGTCATGGTTCTCATGCAAGCTGGCATACACTGAGCATTACTCCGTGCGTATGGTCGAATTTTCGACAATTCCGGTGGTCCCAAGCTACCGTATGGTCGAAAATTCGACAATTGTTTGTTTCATTAAAACAAGCGGTGTAACATTTAGATTGTACATATTTCGTCCGCGATTCCGGTGACACTTTCAAAATGGAGAATGCGTGCCTAGTTACGAGCGATGCCGAGCGAGAACAAGGACGCGAAGCATGGAAATTTTTTCAATTTTTGATGATGTAGATAGGGGTATGGACATAGCCTATGGCCACCCCGCTGCTCTTGAATGTTTTCTAAGTAGATCTAGACATATTTAGACGACTGGAGAAGTAGTTAGGAGTAGTTAGGAGGTTAGTTCAGACATTCATTCAGCGAGAATGCAATACGGAGTCACAATACGAGATCGACAAGTAGATCTACACATCTCAGATGGTAAGTAGGGGTAAGTAGCGCGGATCTAGACCTAGCCGATGGTGAGCTGGCCACAATCAGTGTCTAAAAAACATCACATTACTTCTTTTTTCCTAAAAAAAACTCTGCATTTATGAAATTTTCATTCATTTAGCTATACTTTGAAACATATTAAGTATACGGAAGTACATGGAAATACTGTTTTACGTTCCATTTTATAACTATACCCCCTAACATATCAAGACCCGTGTTTTTACTCCCGCACCCAACGACACGTCCGTGTTTCTTCTGCCGCACGGAAAGAGTTCCATGTTGCACATACACACACGCACCTGCGTGCATGCATGCACAGGTACAAACTGATGAAAACGTGAAAAGAACTTATTAGGTTAGTAGAAATGTGCCCATTATTTGATTTGCTGGTCAGAAACCCTCCGATAAGTGCAAGTTCAATTTCTTTGCATGTAACATCATGGCGAAGGTCTTGAACATTAAACCAAATTGGTAGTAATTGTCAGTGAGCCACTTTAATTCTTGTAGAAGTCCACGTGAGCCGGTTTCCATGCAGACTCCATCACCAAGGAAAAACACCAGTATGTAACCATGTATGGAAGAACAAAGTGAGTCATTATTCTAGCTCTGAAATAAAAGCAGACTGACAACGTGGTTTCACCAACAATTCCACACCGGAAATTTCTGCAGTGTTGGCCAGTAAGACGCATTTTTTTTTAAAACCCAAAAAACTTTGTCTCATAAATGGAGTGTACCGTCTCATCAGAAGCAGATATTTCAGGTGTAATTTTGATTCACAAATTTTAGTCAGTCTTCTTGTCTGTGTTTATCATATCTTTGCTTAGTTCTCACCTCCTGGTCAAACACTGATTATGAGTAAACCCACTTCCACAAGCTTTCCGCAGTGCAAGATGCAGTTTCTAGTTTGCCTTGCTGCCTTTATGATTCTGTGTAAATCACTAATAAACAACCTTGACATTTTTGTACGTTATATGATGACCTCTTCTGATCATTATAATTTTTTTTTTTAACATCTAAAGTTATCTGCTGACATTCATAGCTATCTTCATATCATAAATTAGAAATCTGTATGGTTGTTTCACCTTCAGCCTATAGTTTTTTGTTCAGACATCTCTGTCCTCTTTTATTACTTGGCAGCAGTTTTAAATGACTTTTATTCCTTTGACTGTCTGAATTCTGTCTCCAAGACTGCCGGCTGTTAGGCCTGACTAAGTCATGAATTCATTTTCTCTGGTAATCTATTGTCAGCTTTGGCTTTTATCTGTCAGAATGCATATTATCAACTTAATATTCTAACAGTTTAATAACTTTCTAGTTTTTTAAAATGACAGTCATCTACAATAGTATTCAAATTATTGACTATGACTTGCTTGTTGCCAGGATCTGTGAAAAAGGAAAAATTATCAGCCAATCATGTGTTTCTAGTGGTCCTTGTTGGAGCTTTGCTGATCACATTCCTCAGCATTATTTGCATGTGCTTATGTAAGTATACCAGATGGGACATGGGGAATAGTCTTCAAACAGGAAAATCTGGGCAGAAAATGACAAGTGAAAAATATTGTATGACAGATTTATAAATTGTCTGACGCAGCAGAGGAGGGTAAAGAAAATATAGACAAAAGGAGGTAGAGCTAAGAAATTAGGTCACTGTAAGAGCACTCATAAACAAAACATATAGCAAATAAGAACTAGTATCTAGTTTGGACTCAACTTTAACAGAACAGTTAGTTAGTTAGGAAGGATCATCATCCATGTCGCTTCGGACATGTCACTCTGGACATGACACTCTGGACATGAAACTCTGGACATGAAACTCTGGACACATCCATAGAGCACCAAATCATAGGAAGCCAGTCTACTAGCTGTTACACCAAAAACTGTGTAAATAGGTGACAATGTACAATGTGTATAAGAAAAAGTGACAATGTACAATGTGTTTAAGAAAAAGTATAAAATCAATGGCTAAATAATATATACTGTTTGAAAAAAGAAATGCAACAAATATGATTTTGCGATTTAAACTGAAGTTTACTTATCAGACAAAGGCAAATTGCCTGAAACGTTCACTTGGACATCAGCTTCACGTGCTGACCTGAAATGAACTCAGCAGATGATTCATGAGCACAGAAAAGCGACACTAGCCAAAACACCATTTTTGACAATAACTCATGACTAGTTCAAGAGAATCCTGTGAAACTTACTGAACATAAAACTCACTGACTATGTTATTGAATGCCTATAAAAGATTGACGCTCCTTGAATCAATTCATTTCCAAATTCAACGCGCAAGTATGGCTCATCTCACTACAGACTCATCATCATTTGATGTTTACAGACTGGACAGTCACAAAGTGTAGTGGCCAGACAATTTAATGTGGTTAGAAGCACCATTAGTCACCTTTGGAGATGATATGAAGAAACTGGCTCAGCCGCAGACTGGCCGCGCAGTGGAAAATCCATAGTCACAACTCCTGCCGAAGACCGCATCGTACAGCTGAGTCAGCTCAGGAATCGATTTGCATTTGCATCCTCAACAGTCCAGTCAATGACAGCAGCTCGTTGAATTTCAGATCAAATGGTCAGGAACCGACTGCACGACGCTGGTGTTTTGGCTAGAAGACCCTACAGAGCTCCTGTTCTTACTGACCAGCATCACCAGAACCAACTGCAGTGGGCGAACCAGCATCGTCAATGGACTGTTGGGAATGATTGGAGAAGGGTTTGGTTTAGTGATGAAACATTCTTTCTGTTCCAGCAACACGATAGATGGAGAAGAGTTTACCACAGAGTCCATAAGCGCTACACCCAGAACTGCGTGGATGAGGCTCCTGTACATGGTGGTGGAGGTGTACTGTTGTGGGGGACAATCAACTTCATTGGAAGAAGTGACCTGGTGCAAATTGAAGGATGCCTGAATGCACCAGGTCTTATTTTTCTTTTTAGTTTGATGCAGGGGTTTTCCTTAGTAACACCATCAGCATTTTGCCCGTCGTCACAATTACTAGTACTGACCTCTGTCTCACACTCTTCCCCAGTATTAAAATTAGATCTATCTGGCCTGGGGACTCACCACCAGATCCTTTTCGTATTTGACTTTCCATGATTGCTGTTTGGGTTTCTTGGTATATTTCCAGAAGATAGTTTACCATTGCTTTCCTTCCAGGCAGTGACTGTACTAGTCAGTGATCATAGCCATTGTCCCTACATTGAGATCATCTGCCTACCATCATAGAATGGTGACCATAACCAACATTATCTGTCAGCAGCTCTCCCATTCCATCCACCACCTGCTCCCACGGCTTCACGTCGCTGATCAGGGGGCTAAATGGGTACTCCACCTTGCCCAAGGGTGTCCCATAGACTTTAGTATGTGGTTAGCCTAAAAAAATAGTACACAAAGCACTTTAGTGTAAGCTAAAAGAAAAAAAAACTATACATTTTGCAAAATAAGCTAATGAAACTTTTTTATAAGCAAAGCATTTTAGTGTATGATTACCTTAAAAAAATAGTAGATAAGGAGGAGAGGGAGACCAAGGAACTCCTGGCGCCGAAGTCTGGACACGGACATCAAAATAATGAACCAGACATGGAGACAGTTGGAAAGAGTGGCCCAGGACCGAACTGCCTGGCGAGCTCTTGTTGGCGGCCTATACTCCACGAGGGGTCAGAGGCGTAGATAGATAGATAGATAGATAGATAGATAGATAGATAGATAGATAGATAGATAGATAGATAGATAGATAGATAGATAGATAGATAGATAGATAGATAGATATAGATAGATAGATAGATATAGATAGATAGATGATAGATAGATAGATAGATAGATAGATAGATAGATAGATAGATAGATAGATAGATAGATAGATAGATAGATAGATAGATAGATAGATAGATAGATAGATAGATAGATAGATAGATAGATAGATAGATAGATAGATAGATAGATAGATAGATAGATAGATAGATAGATATAGATAGATAGATAGATAGATAGATAGATAGATAGATAGATAGATAGTAGATAGATAGATAGATAGATAGATAGATAGATAGATAGATAGATAGATAGATAGATAGATAGATAGATAGATAGATAGATAGATAGATAGATAGATAGATAGATAGATAGATAGATAGATAAAGCACTTTTAGTGCTAGTTAGCATTAAAAAATAGTGGGCAATGCACTTTAAACTTGATAAAGAAACACATTGTGCTCAAGCACAAGCCTCATTTCTAATTTGCTAAATAAATTTAATATGGAGAAAAATGATTGACAGTGTCTATTTATATGGCACCTGAAAAATGAAATCATATTACATACAGAAATTCATACAAGTATATGTAATTCACAACTAAGGAGTGGAGGTAAAGATTTATATTTTGCTTAACAGAAATTTATATTTGTATAAAAGTGTCTGGAATGAATGAATGTACTAGACATGCTCAAATTCTGGAACATTCTCACAACAGATATACAGAGGCACACTATCAGAAGCAGGCACCCAACCAATGTCAAAAAAGTGGCTTCGTTCCTGTGTCCATGTATTGATTTGTCTCGCCGAACCCTGAGTCTAAGTGCGCATGTACTGCCCCAGATTCAGAGACCACCAGCCATCATGCATGTAAACCCTAATTATGATGTTGTCACAACAAAATGTCCTGAACAGAGTCTCAAAGAACTCCCTCGCAAGCATTTAAAGCTGATGAGGTAAGCATCAGTACTAAGGCCTACTATAATGCATGCCAGAACAGTAACTACAGTTACTGTTTATGATTACCCTTCATCATTTTTGGATTCTGGACAATACTATAGGTTCTCTGATCTCCTTAAAGGAAGATCTGAGCTTTAGGGCATGCTACTCCAAATCACTACTAAGAAGTAACTTTTCCTCACACATTGTGCTGAGTACTAATTTTAGAGCTGAGTTGACTGAAGAGTGATGGCTGCTGGGATACAGCCCATTGTTTTCAAGCCCAAGAAGCCATGTTGCTTATCAGTTCAGCGACCCCAATAGAAACAAGAGCAGTAATATTTTCCTGGATGTATATGTTGGTGAACCATAATTGGTCAAGACCCTAGCTCACTTCCATGAAATATTACTTTCTTAAAGCAAGCAGTTGTATAACAATGTGGCAACACACATACAAATACACACACACACACATACATATATGGTCATGGTCACTGCAGTAATTAAATATACTGAGGAGAGTTCGACTGAATTTCCACAACAGTTGTGATGCTATCACATAATCCTCACTCTTTAAACATCAAAATCAAGTGAATGTAAAACCTATGTTTATGTAAATTTTGTAAAAAAAAAAAAACCACAGAAACTTTCACTTATGGAACCAGATTAATGATACAGTTTACAAACTGTGCTGTATTATCTTGGAGAACACTTTCTGAAAAATCGTGTTACATGTATCCTCCCACAGTGCACTTGGCCAGGGTGCATTTGGAGAGGTGTATTATGGGCTGTTGTCAAATGTTCCAATGGTTGAAGGAGATCTACCAGTTGCAGTAAAGACACTCCCTCCAATGTGTACAGAACAAACAGAAATGGACTTCCTTATGGAGGCTGTTATAGTCAGGTTACTAATATTTTTTTTCAAAATTATGTATCATACTATAAAGTGATCATGCCTCAGCATAGACTGTATGATATCAGAGCATACCATGTCACAGCCTTACTATACAGTATGATAAAATATTACAGCATACAATACAGTGCCATGACGTATATCTGTTTCACCATTCTATATGTTGCTGTACTGTACTATTAATGTATTACACTACATCACATCATAACACCTATTACGTAGTATTCTGTATATTTCTATACTAAATTGTATTGTTCTGTAGAGTGTTTGATTATTTTATATCATACTTTATTGATAGCAAAGATAAAACTGGTAGGCTGTGGTCATATATATTTATGTGAAAATTTGTTGACACATTTACATCATATTTATCTGTTGTTTTGTTTTTTACACACAAGTAGACTATTTTACTTGATTTATCTGCCAGTATTCACATTTGTTATCCTATGCTCTTGCATATAGCAAATTCAACCATCCAAACATTGTCAAATTTATTGGAGTGTGCTTTGACCAGCAGCCTCATTATCTTGTACTTGAACTCTTGGAGGGTGGAGATTTGAAAAGCTTCCTGAGGCAAGCTCGACCTAAGTGGGTATGTTTCTACTGTACACTGTCATTGGCAGTAATACTGAGTAACATCAATACTAGTCTTATAGAACCACTAATAATCACATAAAATGGAGAAGCATAGTCACCAATACATATTGATGTTTTGCCTAATGAATAAATGAAAATCCTTTGATGAGGTTGAAAGACTCGCCGAAGACAGGAAAAATTGGCGAACTACTTTGCGAGCCCTATGTGACGTCTAACGGCACGGGAAGGATATAAGATATAAGATAAGATATTACAAGAGTTAAACTCATCAAAGTTCATAAGAAAATCTTGTTAGCTCAATGGTTACTATAAGCTATAGGTCATGTTTCAGATCATCTAGCCAGGTTTTTAGGACTTTTAAAAATATGACTTGCTGATGAGGACTGTGCACACACCCTAGTTTCTTACATAATGAGATTTGATTCTAGCATTTATAAATACAATAACTGCTCCAAAACCACATACACTAAAGTTCCTTATTCACACACTGTCAGTCTGTTAAAGAACAAAGATATTCAAGTATATATCAGTCCCGTGTAAGTGGAACTGTAATGAGATTTATAGTGGGAACTCAAAGATGAAAAAAACAGGAACTGAATTTTTATCAATCTAATACCCTAGTACATTTTTCAATTTTGCTGACTTTTTCTTTTGTATAGTCTGCATTTTAAGTGAGTACATTATAATTCATCAAATTCAGATATTATTGATGTTCTTCGATCCAGCTAATCATCTGTGTTTTTTACTTTACTTATTCCCACTAGGACCAGCCCTCATCACTAACAGTTTTAGACCTGCTCCGCCTTTGTCTTGATGTGGCTCGTGGTTGTCAGCATTTAGAAGAAAAGCATTTTATACACAGGTAAGATTAAGCATTGTTTTGTTATAAGGTCACTGCTGGTGAGATTCTTTGGATGCCACGCATGGAGTGAAGCTCCTCCCGGCCAAGGAAGAAAATGCAGAAAAGCAATTAGGGTTGCTGTGTGGCACCGATGTGAAAAGGTGATGGAAAGGATAAAGTGAAGCTTAATTGGTATGACCAGTATTATCACTGCGAGAACTACTCATACCACGGAGCCTCTGCTCTAGAGGCTGGCCATGTCCGAAATACACACATACTGGTGAAATATGCCTAAACCGGCGTACACTGGAGTGAAACTTGACAGCCATGCATGTCGCGGTACCTCCGCTCTAGAGGTTGGTCACATCCGATATACACCCATACTGGTGAAATATGCATAAACCGGCTTACACCAGAGGTGAAACTTGATGGCTACACATGTCATGGTACCTCTGCTCTAGAGGTCGTCACGTCCTTAACACACTCATACTGGGATAATATGCCTAAACTGGCTCAACCAGAGGGTGGAAGTCACTAGTGACGAGGATTCGTCCTCTTGGACAAAAGCACCACCCTGGTTACAACTAGGAAGGGTAGTGGCCACAACACAAAATGCTGAAGTCAAAGACATTGGACCAGGGCAGTCTAGATAGGCAACCACCTCTCACCCGGCAGGAATGTATGCGTATCCTAATCATGCTGAGGTTTTCCAGTGAGAAAGTCCACGCTGGACTGGATGGGCAACTACCTCTCACCTGGCGGTGATACTCAGGTATCTCAAAATACGTCAAGGTTTTCTGGTGAGAAAGTCCAACTCTAGATTAAACTGGTGCAATGAAAACCAAGGTGTCACGCAATCCTGCTTCTGAGACCCACCAAGAATACAGGCTCAAGCACTGCAATAGTCTGAACCTCTTGTGGTCCTCTCTGGGACCACACGGGGGACCACGGGACCTATCGAGGACCACAAGTGTAAATTCAGTAGGATCACAGGGTAGTCTTGGTGGTAGAAGTGAACAAAGAAGAAGAAGAAGTTATAAGGTTAAGCTTTTCATTCATATAATAAAGTTACTGTTTTATTTTATGCTCCTATGAACGGTATAAAATGTCCTCATATTGTTTATTTTATGTTCATGCTTATGATGCAAGATGTCCTGAAAGTGTCTGGTTTTATTTGTTTCATGATTATGTAATAGGTTTTTAAATTGTTCATGGTTTTATAACCGTCTACACTATCTGTATGACAACATCTGTTTAAATGAAATGATTTCAGTTAGCATTTATGGGTGGCCTGGTTAGCTGAGTGATTAGGCACTGTGGCACCGGGTTAAGTCCCTACAGTGGGTTTTTTTTTCTAGTACACACTAGAAAGGCCCCACTGTTCACCCACCCTCTAAAAATGGGTACCAGAGAAATATGGGAAGGTAAAACGGTCAAGGGTGATACTGACCAGATCACATTTTCATATGCCAAAGATCATGGAAAATATGGGCCTAACACCCCAATGGAAATGAGAATTTTACCTTTTTATACAACAGTGACTGGTTATGCCCTATACTTTAAGTCTAGAGTTTTGTTTAGCACATTTTTTTAAAAATTACTTTCCTCACTTTGTGGTTATATATTTATACTCGTAATTTGATCTCTGCAAGTCTGTTTTTTAAACACATTTCTAGCCTGTATGCCCATGTCTGTAAGTTTGTTGTCTATAAACATTTCCAGCTTGTGTCTGTAAGTTTGTTTTCAGCTTGTGAGTTTGTGTCTGTTTGTTTGTTTTTTTTTAAATTTTTTATATACATTTCTAGCTTGTGAATGCTTATGCCTGTATGTTTGTTTTTTATCCACATTTCTAACTTGTGAGCTCATGTCTGTACTTGTGATTGCTTCTAGTTAACCAGGAACCATCATCCTTGCTCTCCAGACAAGTCCAGCATGGTCTGATATCCTCCTCATGTATCCTTCACAGTGCAGTAACTGATGACACCTGTTCTAAGCTGATTTAGTGTTCTTCTTGTCTCCTCAGTCTGGTGTTCATGCTTGACCATCACATTTTCTTCCAATTCTTTAGATCTAAGCAGAGATGTCATGTCACTGCATGTATCAAAATCTTCTGCCCTGCTAGCCTCCATGAGAATACTAATAATGTAATGCTCTTATCTGAACCTTATGAATCAAACTGCTACAAGAGGAATCTCATAACACAGTACTGATGCTAAATTTAACTTTAGAATACAAGACACTGATGCTGAATCTAACCTTTAAAAAAAACAACACTGATGCTGAATCTAACCTTAAAACACATTAATGATGCTGAATCTAACCTTTTGTTAAATCTATCATATTTTTCTTTGTTTCAGAGACATTGCTGCTAGAAATTGTCTTCTGACTACAAAAGGCCCAAACAGAACAGCAAAGATTGCTGATTTTGGAATGGCCAGAGATATTTACAGGTGAACTTTTGAGTTCCTAGTACATTTTTGTTAGGTGTAATGACTAAATGCAAGTCATTTTATTTCATAGGTTGCTTTCAGAAAGTGATGCTGTTCTTCCAGATCCAGATGTATGTAAACCTTTTAGCCACATGCATTTACAAGTGTAAATGTGTCAGATGTTTTATTGCCCCATATAATTATCAATTCTGCCTGTTTGTAGAGAAAGAATATTAGAATAAATCAAAGAAATTAGGAGCAGCTTTATTCAGTAATGAGCATACATTCTTTTGGTAACTTTTTATCTTAACTTTATCTTGATTTTTTATTCATACAGAAACATACAGGACCAGAGAAATATAAAGTAAAGAGAAAGTATGAAATATAACAAAAAAAAGAATGGAAAAATAAGGAACACTTAGCTGTGACTTGTATGCAGTTGAATCTGAGAGTGTGTTTTATGAAAGACGGTCAGTTTTTTTTTTTATATCATTGTGGACCATGCAACAGTGGTTAGCAGCTTTGTACGTAAAAGTGGCTTAAAATAGAATGTTCTTGTATTCTAATTTTGACTGATTGTGAATGTATCATATTTTTTGTAGTCGCTTACTATTAAGAATGTCAGTCATACTTTCTGCAGTGCCTAAACTATAAGCATTTTACTGAACTCTCTACAAACACATCTTTACTATTCCAGGTCAGACTACTACAAGAAATCTGGTAAGGCCATGTTGCCAGTTAAGTGGATGCCACCTGAAGCTTTCCTGGATGGTGTATTCACTTCAAAAACGGATGTCTGGTATTTATAATAATATTTTTGTCATTTCTTTCTTTTCCTTTCTTTCTTTCTTTCTTTTTTTTTCTTTATGTGTCTGTGGTATATGTGTGTGTGTATGTGTATCCTGTATATAAAATCAGGACTAAATATACAGTTGAAACAAAATCAGATCCATTCAGAGAAGAAAACTAAAATTAAATAAATAAATCTAGAGATCAGAATATATATTCAAACAATGTCCAGCATATGCAGATCTGTGCTATCAGACTTGACATTCGGGTTTAGATGCTGAATACATCAAAATATAGACAAAATAAAACTTCTCTCTGGTAGTAGCAAAACCTCTATCTTAATGCAAAGAAAACTAAATTGATGAAAACTGACAAAATAAACAAGGCAGCTGAAATATGTATCAATGAGGAAAAACTGGAAGAAGTGGAGAGCTTTTAATATCTTGGATCACTACAAACTAGTAATGGAGATACAATGAGGGAAATTAAAAGGAGGACATCTATTGCTCTTCAGAAAGTAAAACAAATAAAGAATCTGTGGAGAGGAGCAGACAGAACCACAAAAATAAGATTTTTAAGGGCATGCATCTTTCCCATCGCAACATATGCCTGTGAGACATGGACACTTAACAAAACAGCTGAGAAACACATAAATGCCTTTGAATGTAAATGCTACAGAAGAGTTCTTCAAATATCATGGACACAAAAAAGAACAAATATATCCATATTACAAGAACTTAATATTGAAGAAGGCTGGCTAGTAAAGAGGATTAAAGAGAGAAAACTTAAATATTTTGTACACATTAAACGTCATGATAATCTAGAGAAGACCGTCATGGAAGGGTATCTAATGGGAAAAAGAAAGAGAGGAAGACCAAGGTGAAGATGGCTGCAAGACATCGATGATCTGCAAATGGATGCATCAGCAGCAGGCCATCTTGCTCACAACCGAGAGGCCTACAGGAGTGCTGTTTGGGGTGCAAAGTTCTGCAAGGGACATGCAAATGAATGAATGAATGAATGAGTGGTAGTAGGACTTCAGACTTACCATGACATTATTAATATTATTATTATTATTATTATTAGAACAAGAAGAAGAAGAAAAATAGCAAGAACAAGAAGAAGAATAAAAAGAACAAGAAGAAGGTCCTGAAACATTTTAATATTAAAAAAATATATATATTAAACTATTTGGACATACAAATGAGGCATGATCATTTATCACAAATGATATAAACAGTCATTTCTCTCCATGTCAACCTGACATTAATGGTTTCTGTTAGTCCTGACAATGATTTTTTGACCTTGTATTTAGTACTACTTCTAGTACACTTTCAAAACAGGTCCTTCGGAATTCTGATGTGGGAAGTGTTTTCACTGGGTCACATGCCTTATCCTGGCTGTTCTAATGAGGAAGTGATGAACTTGGTCACTCAAGGTGGCCGCTTGGACCCTCCAGAGAGTTGTCCCTCTGCAGTGTAAATATTTTTTTTTAAGTAGATGGTTTATATCATGTTTTCCACTTACAATTTGTGTAACATTGAGTTATCTAATCTTTGTTTTAATATTGTGTTTTCTAATCTTTGTGTGCTAAGAGTCCATTTAGCACAGTCATCGATTTAAAGAACCTGACAAACATTGGATACCTCAAAGAAAATAAGAGATAGATATATATGTAGGTAGAGAGAATATAAAAAGATATAAACAACTGACTAATCAAGTGGCGCAAGAAAAGAGAAACAATAGATCTTCTAGAGATACTATATGCCAGAAAAAACAAGAAGAAATATCAAATACTAGACACAATAGAGAAATATCAAATACTAGACAGAGTGGAGAAATATCAAATATTAGATAGAATGGAGAAAAAGCAAATACTAGACAGAATGGAGAAATACTAGATACTAGATAAAAAAAATATCATATACTAGACAGAATAGAGAAATACCAAATACTACACGAGTGATCATTCTAGGATTTTTTGGAAACTGGTACAATTGTACCTGTTTTTTTAATCTTGCAGAAAGTATTCTCCAAAATAATGGTTTTGTCATACAACATTAGATACTTTATACGTTTTTTTTTCTTAATGTAAAATTAAGCACACTTTAAAAACCGGCTGAAAGTAAATCTTCATGTGTTTTTTTTTTTCTCCCCTTATTTGTTGTGAGATTTAATCTTTACAAAATGCTAACATGCTGAACCAAAGACAAAACTGGCTGATTCTCCTCCTTACAAATTGAGAATCATCAGTTTACTGATCCGGTTATCCTCCAACTGATTTTTTTTAGTAGGTTTTTGATAATATAAACTGATTACTGTAAGCAAGGGGCCGGCTAGCGTAGTGGTTAGAGCACTCGTCTAGCAACCAAATGGTCGAGGGTTCGAATCCCCAGCTGAGCGGGACCAATACGGCCCTGAGGTCGACCCAGCCTCGTAAAATGGGTACCAGAGAAAATCTGGGAAGTAAAGGCAGCGAGGAAAGGAACTGGTCACCCTACCTCATACGCTGATGACCCAGCATAATGAGGTCTCTAACGCTTCACCCCCTACGGCATTTGAAATGCTATGGGACTATCTTTACTTTTTTTACTGTAAGCAGGGACCTCTAAAAGTTTCAGTTTTTCTCTTTTTAATTGGTAAAGTAGTGGTAATTGTCAGTTAATGTGATCACTGCACTAGATGATAAAGGTAAAATCCTGGTTTCCATGCCATTAAGGCATATTGGGGCTACGGTGTTAGGCCCATATTTTCCATGACCTTCAGCATATGAAAGTGGTAAGTATCATGCCTGGCCTTTTTACCTTCACAGATTTCTCTGGTACCCATTTTTAGAGACTGGGTGGACCATGTGGGCTTTTTTTGATGTGCACTAGAAAAAAATCTCACTGCTAGGACTGAACCTGGTACCACCGGATTAGTAAACTGAGCGACCGTACTAGACAGAATGGAGAAATATCAAATACTAGAGAGAATGGAGAAATATCAAATACTAGAGAGAATGGAGAAATATCAAATACTAGAGAGAATGGAGAAATATCAAATACTAGAGAGAATAGAGAAATATCAAATATTAGACAGAATGGAGAAATATCAAATACTAGACAGAATGGAGAAATATCAAATACTAGAGAGAATGGAGAAATATCAAATACTAGACAGAATGGAGAAATATCAAATACTAGACAAAATGGAGAAATATTAAATATTAGACAGAATGGAAAAATACCAAATACTAGACAGGATGGAGAAATATCAAATACTAGACAGTTCATAGTTCATAATTGCTTATGAGTTATATTAGGCTTCCTGATTTATATGTTCAGTCTGTTTGATGGCGTTGGCTTAACGTCTTTACTTATTTCAGCTTTGATATCATGGTCTCTTGCTGGGGTGCATTACCCGAAGGTCGGCCAAACTTTTCTCTTATCATTGCCAGTCTTGAGAGAACACTACAGGTAATCTCACGCTGCCATCATCATCTTTAAAAGTTTGGAACATCAACATTACCTTAGAGTGGATTCTTAGTGATGACTATGATGAGAGTTGACTAGTTTGATTGATGATTTTCTCTTAATTCTGTTCTTGTTAAAGTGCCTCTATAATGTCGTCATCATTGTCATAGTCATCATCGTCATAATCAGCATGCTGCATAAAACTGAACAGAGTACTTGGCCCAACAATAAACATGGATACTCACATTATGTTGAGGAAAATACCTCATTATAGATTCTTAGTTTTGCTACAGAGTGCATGCACCAGTGCTGAACAAATGAACAAAAAAAACTTTATTTTCAAAGAATTGGACACACTGAGATCTTTCTAGGCTAATATCTTTCATAGATGTAATCAGATCACCAAAGGACTTGCCTGGAGTTGAAGTATGGTGACTCTAACTGCTGACATAACAAATATCAGTCATTAGTTATAGTGATTTTCACCATGGAGGCAGTTGGCTTGCCAGGGATGAATTTAAAATCTAAAGGGTGTAATTTTTTTTTCCAAGGAGGGAATTTTTTTCTTTGAAAGGAATTGGGGATAATTTTTTTTTGTGAAAGATACTGGTGAGGAATTGTTTTCCTGTGAAAGGAATTGGGGATAATTTTTTTTTTTCTGTGAGAGGAATTGGTGAAGAATTTTTTTTTCTGTGAAAGGAATTGAGGAGAATTTTTTTTCTATAAAAGGAATTGGTTAGGATTTTTTCCTTATGAAAAAGAATGCATAATGGTGAAAATCCTTTCTCGATGACAATTAGTAGGATTTGGGGGGGGGGAGGAGGAGATGAGCAGTCTTATTGAAGAGGAAGGGTTGGGACCTGGAAGTGGAAAACCACTGGCAGCATAAGCCAGTTTTATACCCTATACTAGCTGATTACCCAGCATTGCCCGGTGATTTATTTATTCCAATCATCTATTAGACAGGAAAGGGAATGAATTCTGTCTATAGTGTAATATCAAAGTAATTTTATTTACCAGTATTTAAAAGTATAATTACAGTATACAAATTATAAAGTAAAGTCTTTCACAAATTCAATATAATATTAATTTAATTCAAAACTTGATTATAAACAACATTTTTAGTTTCACCTCCAAGATAAATAAGTCCTTTGGTGAACTCACCCTTGAGCAAGCAACATAAAATTGTCAATGGGAGAAACACAGCGATATCAAATCTATCTCTCTCCCTCTCTCTCTCTCCCTCTCCCTCTCCCATCTCTCTCCCTCTACCTCTCCCTCTCCTCCTCTCCCTCTTTCTCCCTCCCCTCTCTTTCTCCCTCCCTCTCCCTCTCTCTCCCCCTTGCTCTTTCTCTCCCTCTCTCTCTCCCTCTCTCTCCCTTGCTCTTTCTCCTCTCCTTCTCTCCCTCCCTCTCCCTCTCTCTCCCTTGCTCTTTCTCTCACTCTCTCTCCTCCACTCCCTCTTTCTCCCTCCCCTCTCTCTCTCCCTCCTTCTCCCTCTCTCTCCTTCTCCCTCTCACTCCCTTGCTCTTTCTCTCACTCTCTCTCTCTTCCTCTCCCTCTCTCTCTCTCCCTAATTTGAAAAGTTAATTTGAACAAAATAAGAAAAAGGCCACTGTCACTGAGCAATGAAATCTACTATAGAGTACAATAAAAAGCTAATATAAACATAAGAAAACAAAACAAAAGTTAAAATTTATTTATTTGGACTCGCCATGAGAGACTACAAATGCTTCTCTTAGACAAATAACACTATATTTCATGATTATCTCCCTTATCCCATGTTTTTTTCTCCTTGAGTTTAGTGAATAATACCTCCCCTCCCCCCTTTCATACCCCCACTCCCAGGGGTGGTAGGAGTGATCTTACCCCTACAGTATTTTTTCCAGATTGCAAGTCATATGAGTACCAAGTTTGGTTGAAATTGCTACAGGCATTCCAGAGTGATGTTGGAACATACACATATACATATATACATGTACATACATACATTTTTATATATATATATAATATATATATTAGTGGCAGTCTACATATCACAGCTTGTACACCAGTATAATCTTGATATCATATGAAACACTAGATGCACTGAAATTCTATTGTTAATGAGGACTTCATCTTGATGTTTCCTCTATCATTCATTCATTTAATATATGTCTTACTGATTAGGGTTGGTAGTCATACTCTTCCACTTTCCACAGTCTTTGCTATTACTAATAAGTTTTGTTGCTTTCTTTTTCTGTGCTTCTCAGTGTGTCCATTAATATTTTTTTCCATTAACCTCCTTTTCCTTTATACCCCCATGTTGTTAGTAGTTATCATCTTTATCTATCAGCCATAAAACTATTTTAAAAAAAACAGAATTACACTGAAGCGGTGCAGACTACAGTCATTGACTTTGTGTATTCTGCAGGATGATGACATGGTCTCACGAGGTTTACCTGTCTTCTATGTGCCACCCATCATCAATACACGGGGTCTCAGGCTACAGGAGAGCCAAACCCACAATGTGGCACGGCCAAAAGTTTCAACAAGGGGCACAACCAGTCCTAGTAACATTGCTCTGATTCCTAATATTTCAGGAGATGGCTATCTCGAGCCATTGCTTACTTCTGGCTCCAGAAGTGATTCCCAGAGCAACTTTAACCCTTTAAGTGAATCGAAGATAAATGGTCGTTCTTTACGGGAGTTTGCAAATGGCAGAATATTTATTGACAGTGGAAAACCAGTGAGTAAAATTGCGTGTCGGACTCCAAGGGTATTTTACAAACCTGGTTCCAGCCATCAACATTCCCAAGATGCTGCGGCATCTGAATCATTGCTTTGCTCCCAGAATTCGTTAAGGAATTACAGTTCACCTCAGAAGGATGAAGAAGACACGCTTGTTGATCAGAAGTATGAACTCCGAGTGAACATGAATGGAAGCCACGCTGGTAAAGATGGTCATCATAATGACAGTGAGGATCTGGACAATGAGGATTTAAAAATAAGCCAAACAGTAGTTCCAGAACACAGGAACAAATCCTACACAGACTTCCCAACACCACCCACCTGATGGTACACTTTGTCATCATTCAATGTTTATGCTATTGTCTAATTCAGAAGAGGATTCCTCATCCACTTTTTGATCCACCTCTTGCAGTGAGCAATTATTTTAGCATTAATAGTCTATTACATTTATGGAAATTACCACCAAAAAAAAAATCTAGCCATCCATTCAAAATGTGGAGGCATGTATTACCTCTCTATGAAATAAGAAGAGGGTTAAATTACTATTAACAGTCATGTTAATATCCTTCCACCCCATTTTTTTACCTTACATGGAGTTGGAGAAGGCACATTTGATGCAGTGCTTGCATCTTCTTCTTGCTGCAAATTAGAAGCTGTTTAAAACCAGTGCTGCTTTGAAGAATCTACAGCAGAAGACCTTAAATCAAATGGAAAGTAAACCATTGTGGCCCTTTACTTCCCAGCCCTAACCTAAAGATGTAGTTATCTCAGCTGGCTCCACCGCCATGATCCTTCTCTGTTTACCCAGGTTGAAGTTTTGTAACAGTCTATTACCAGGAACAAACAGCACAGAGGTAGGGTAGGGTCTTGACCACCTTTGGTTCACCAGCCATGATGAGAGGTCCATCTCTGGTGCACTTATCTCAGTCTCCCAGCACAACATAAAAAAAGAGTATAAAAAATATATTATAACATGGAGACTAACACAACAGAAAATAAAAAATATAATGAAATGTATTCTATATGAGACTCGTACTTCTAAGTTTATGTAAGACTTTCATCATACTTCAGATATCTCGAGTTATTTAGTCTAGAAACAGAGAGTCAGGGGAAGTGCCATGCAGGATTTTGTTTCTTTCTTTTATCCTCAAGTACTTTTCACATTCAGATCTTCTTTGGGCCAGTATTTTAATTTATTCCAGACTTTTCTCAACTTTATCACATCTCTTTCTTGGCCAACCATGTTCGTTATTCCAGGTAGCACAATGGTATGACAGTACCTTACTGTGGTGATGCACTGTTGTGATGGTACTTTACTGTGGTGGTAAACTGCTGTGATAGTACCTTACTGTCATGGTACTTTGCTGTGGTGGTACCTTGCTATGCTGGTACCTTACTACAGTAGTAAAATCTATAAACTAGGAAAAAAGTAGGAATAGCTTTATTATTGTATGTTACTACAATAATAGCTTGCTATGGTGGTACTTTACCATAACAGTAGTTTGCTGTGGTGGTACTTTACTATAATAGTATATTGCTATGGTGGTACCTTACTATTACAGTAGCCTCCTATGGTGGTATCTTATTATAATAGTACTTTGCTATAGTGGTACATTACTATGATAGTAGCTTATTATGGTAGTACATTACTATGATAGTAGCTTGCTATGATGGTGCCTTACTATTATACTTCTTTACTTACTATATTGATAATTTGCTTAGTTAGTACCTTGGCTGACTAGCATTTCTTCTAATTTAAAAATAGAAAAGCGACTTGTGTTCTGCTATAAAAATATTGCACTCAGAATTATTTAAGACTTGGTTTTAAAAAATATTCATATGCATCTTATCCTAAAATGAAATATTCCAGTTGGACACGTGAAACAGATGACGTTAAAGAAAATGTTGAAAACAGGGGGAAACAAATTATGGAAATAACTTGAAATAAAATAAAAAGTGATTGACCAAACTAAAATTAGATGATAAATCTTGGGGAATGATCTGTGCTGCACAAGGAGAATGCAAAAGGATGATGATAACAGCTGAAACACAGTAGCTCCCCCTTCCATCTGCAACCGTTTGGTTTCAGCCCTTACTGTGGATGCTTGAAACCACAGTAATACGGTTTTTAATACGTATCTGTATCTGTGATGCAGTCTAATTTGAAAAGTATACACATTAAAGCTTCTCTTTGGCTTGGCAGTATTGCTGTCATTGCTATTTTTACACTTTGGGGCCATATTAAGTCAAATAAATAAATCATACAGAGTAGTTATAGCGATATCATGAGTGTGGATATTATTAATACTGTTGATGCTATTGCATAACTGTGTGAGTGGGAGACTGGAAAAGCAGGAAGCTGAGCAGGCAGGAAAGTGAGCAGACGTGTAATTTATGAATTCAGATTGATGACCTAATTTCTGGAATTTTTTTATTTAATATTTTCAGTAAACATTTGGGGCGGGGGAGGGGGAAGAGAGAAAGAACTACTGTATCTTCTTTTTCCTCATGCCAAACATAAGATTTCTCTAGACATCTTAAGATCTATTGCAGCAAATGTCGTGAATCTCACATTTTTCCACTTGTCTGCTTGGACTTGGCAGGGCCTTTGTTACAATTTCTGGAGGTCTCTGCGCTCTTGCAGTTCTTGAACAAGAGTATGTAGGCATCTCACTTTAGAGTGATGGTGGTTTTTATCTTATAGAGCATGCATTGCCCCATTCTCACATGGAATATTGTTGTCTGAATTCCCTAGGAAAGGAGTTGCAGATTGCATGTGATTAGTTTTATTAATTGCCAAGAATATTTTTCCATGTGTTACTCATTTTCAATTAGTTATGAATTTAAAAACAGTAGAAGCAAATTTTATATGTTTATTATTAAGTCAGTGTTGAACCTGTTTGTACATATAATGTAATGTGTACGCCCTCTAAAACTGAGTGTATATGGACAGTGGCAGGCAGCGTTGTTCAAGCTTGAAATCTGATTATATTTTATCATGAAATGTCATTTTGCTTTAGTGAATGTACAATGTACATGTACATAAACTGTGATGGCATGTGGTTTGTCCTCAAGGCTGTGAAATCTAATTTGTTGGGGTAAAGTTGGAATCAGCTCGTGAGGTCAGGTATAAATCATAATCTAAATCCAGCTGTGATTTGGCTTGTATAATAAATATAGAGAAAATATCTCATATATATGTATATGTATGTGTGTATATACATATAAATATATATATATATATATAACATTGTGGTTTACTTGCTTTCTCATACTGGAATCATTCAGCCATTTTAAGGACTTTCATAACAGATGGAAACTTCTTAACTGGCTCCACAATCCAAGTTATCATGCAGATTTATATTCTTTACACTTATGTATAAAGCTCAATAAATCTGGTTTGAAATTTATTGCATGTCCTGAACAAAGGGACTGACATGTTCTTATTTAATTTTTAATACGAGGAGAATCTACGTACAAGTCAGTTTTGTGATTGTCACCTGTCTGAAAAAAAGTACTGCATTCTTTGTGTTATGTGTTTAAAATCAGCCATTTTCATTCACACAACTTTCAACCTTCTGAAAAATGCAGTCACTTCCGTTCGTGCATCATTTAACCTTCCAAGAAGTTCAGCCACTTTCATTCAGATATCCTTTATCTTCCGAAAAATACAATCAATCAAGTTATATTTTATCTTCTGGAAAAATACAGTCACTTTCATTCATGCATCATTTAACCTTCTGAAAAATTCGGTGAATTTCACTCACATATCTTTTATCTTCTGAAAAATTCAGTAAATTCCATTCATACATCTTTTATCTTCAAAAAATATAAGCACTTTCTTTCACACATATATAGTTTATTTTCTGAAAAATGAACTTCCACTCATATCACTTATAACCATTTGAAATCCAAAGAATTTTTCAGCCAAATCATAAATTCTAGCACATTGAAAAGTTAATGGAAGAAAGGTGCCTTAGATCAAGATTCAGGATTGCAAAGTTATTATTTGATCTTACAGTGATATGAATCAAATTATGACCTTATGTGACCCTGAAAGATCCTTGATCAAAGTGATATATTGATCAAAGTGTGATGGTTAACTGGTCATTTTTGACAATGCTGCGTAATCCAGATCTTGTAACAGTTTCTGGGTATAAGATTGTAAAACTATATAAACATACAAAAAAGCCACTGCAGTGAAGCTGTCCTAACAAAAATGAATAAAGCTATTTCTGTCTTTTCAGAGGGGAGTGGCTCAGAAGAGTGACATGACAATGGAGTGAAAAATAGGAGATTAATTTCATTGGAATGATAAAAATACTGTTGTAAAGAAGAAGAGACCTGTTTTGTATTAATCTACAGTTTTATGTTTACAGACACAACTCATTTAATTTGTTTATTACATCAAAAATACTCGGAATTTTCCATGGTTTAGGGTTTAGAGGTTCAGTCATAAAGTTCATAAGAGACAATAACTGCCACACAGATCAAGAGGTAGAATTACTTAGTAGATTTTTTTCCATTTTGAAATTTTGTAAAATAACCATGTCTAATTGTCACTCCTTTGGTATGATATTTATGTCATGGTTTTGTTACATCACTCCATTGATACAGGCTATTTTAAATAATCCATCAGTTCTTATTGTAGGTCCATTATTGGTTAGGACTAAATATTGCAGTAATTAGAAAATGTGGAAAATACCTTTATCTAAGTTTCATGAAAATCTCAATTCAAAGGTAAAAAGGTAAAGGTAATCCTGTCATGCCTTAAAGGAACATAGGGATATGGTGTTAGTGCCCATATTTTCCTTGACCTGTCAGCACACTAGAGGGTGATATGGTCAGTATCATGCCTGGCCGCCTTCCTTCCCCAACTCCAGAAAAAGTTGGGTACCCATTTCTACAGCTGCGTGACTGGAGCACTTCCCGCTGGATTCAAACCCCCAACCTTTGCCATGAGAGACCAGTTCACTAACCACTTCCCACTCAATACATCAATTCAAAGGGTTAAAGTATAATTTGTTATTAATTTGACATCACTTCTTGATATCTTTTTTTTTTTTTTTGTTTAAACAGAAATTGTTTTCAAATGCCCATCTATCAGAACATATTGAGAAATTCTGTTTATTCTCTGGAATGTATGAACAATTTTTCCACTATTAACCACAGGACAAAAATAATCAGTTTATTTTCACTAAATTATCTTGTTTCATCTACAAGTCAGCTTAAAATAAGCTATCATAAAAATAAAAGCCTATATGATTATTTTCCCTTTTTTTAAAATCTTTTGTTACAGTTTTAATATGATGAAACAATACTGTCGCTGTGTTCTCATTAATGAGTTAAACTGTCCCTACAGTTTAAATACTTCTGCTAATATTTATAAACACACTGATATTTGCATTATCTACTTTTGTAGATTCTATTACCTATGTGTTAGTCCAATACCAGACAGTGGATAATATTCCAGATGTGATTTTGCATACATGAGTACGTGATATTGAGAAATAACAGACCTTTGGTGAAGGCCTTTCTGTGATATGATATTCTGGGAACTAGAATATTGAAGGCGCATTTATCTTGTGATATACCTCTTTCTAAATGCTAGATTACTGGTGCGATCCTTTCTCTGATATCCATAGACATACTGCAGTGTGATAATACTAGACTACAGTGAGATCTTTCCTCTGTTCATAAACACACTACAACATGATAGTCTAAATATTAGACTATTGGTGAGATACTTTCTCTATTGTCCATGAACAATAGTCTAAAAAATACATTACTGATGTGATAGTCTAAAAAATACATTACTGATGTTTTTACATTTCCTTGTGATATTTTGAATACTAGACTATCAGGAAGTTCTGTTCTAGGATGTTCTAGGACATGTTGTCATGTGATACTCTTTTATCAAAGTGGTCCTGTCTGTGATGTCCTTACAAAGACTGTGATATTCTAATTACTAGACCATCAGTAAAGTCCTGATTTCCCTGCATCCAACAGTATGTGATATTTTGTTAATATTAATGATGAAACTTTCAGTAATATTTTTGCATACAAATGTATTATTCTGAATTTAGAGACCCCAAGACCTTGACATGATTGTAATTTATGCTTTTTTTTTTATTATCGCAAATTTTGTAACGAACTTTGAATCAGACTGCTTTGTTCTTTCAGTTAACACACTATTAGAGGATAGGAGTGACAAAATTGACAACGGCATGGTTTGTCAGATGCCAAGCAGTCAGTTTCTCTTTCTGCACTGTTGACATTCATCGATTAGCTGTTAAAATAGGAACGTGACAGGTTGTACTGAGGAAAACTGCCACTTAATCTGAAAAAAAAAAAAAGTTGCCTACATGGTGAGCCGCGGCCTCGTTATCGGCGTGGTTAGGCGCTCAGTTTGCTAATCCGGTGGTACCAGGTTCAGTCCCTGCAGTGGGATTTTTTCTGGTACACACCAAAAAAGGCCCCAGGGTTGACCCAGCTTCTAAAAATGGGTACCATAGAAATTTGGGAAGGTAAAGCAGCCAGGCATGATACTGACCACATCAGACTTTCATGTGCTGAAGGTCATGGAAAATACGGGCCTAACACCGTATTCCCCAATATGCCTTAATGGCACGGAAATGGGAATTTTACCTTTTATTTTTTAATGGGAGCCATACTGAGTTACACTGTACTTGTTAGACAATACATTTTTAAAAAATTAGGAATTATACAGAATACCACAGCTCTGTTGAATAAATATGAGTTGCCACCATCTGAGAATTGTTAAATTTATGAGAGAAACACACACACACACAAAATCTGAGTTCTAAAACAATTTTCTACAAGGATTGAAGACAAGAAGAATGAATGTCTTCATCAACATTTTTGACATGACAACAAGGGAATAAAAATGAATCTACGCTTCACTATCACAGCTTTTTATTTACATATATAACATTTTAATTAAATTTAAACCATGACTGACCATACACCTGGGATATGTAAGTCAAATGACATGTCACATTTTATTCATGTAATCAAATAACTGAAGAAAATTCCTATAATATTATTCACATTAAATATTTCAACCAAACTGCAGACAAGATCTGTTCATGTCTCCAGTCATGTCTGAAAGTCACAATTTGTTCTACTTCCATGACATGCTGCCTATGGCTAACTTAACAGTACAGTGGTACCTTGGGTCATGAACACCTCTAGCCACAAACAAATTGGCCCAGAGCACAATTTCCAAACAAGTTTTGACCCAACCTGCAAACAATGCCTCGGTGCACGAATACACAAAAATGGCTTTGGCGCCATGTTTTCAGCTCGCGAACAGCATCAGTTGTACTCAGGTTTGCACACTGTGAACATCATTTGTTGTTGTGTTGTTCTTGATACAATTTTTTTTTTGCTTTTTGCATTAAATTAACCCTCATTATGGCTCCCAAGAAAGTGAAAAGTGTTAGTGACAGTGGTGTAAAGAAGACTAAGCGTATTACAGTAGAAACGAAGAAGGAAATAATAACTAAATATGAGAATGGTGTTCATGTTTCTGATCTCGCCAAGCAGTACGACATGGGTAAATCTATGATCTGTACAATCTTAAATAAAAAAGATGCACTAAAGACGGCTGATGTGGCTAAAGGAGTGACTGTGTTAACGAAGCAAAGGTCTCAGGTGTTAGAAGAAGTAGAAAAATTATTGTTAGTCTGGATTAATGAAAAGCAGCTTGCTGGAGATAGTGTTAGCGAGGCCCTAATATGCAAGAAGGCTTTACTTTTGCATGGTGATTTAGTGGTGAAAACGCCAAATATGCCTATGTGGAGGAATTTGCAAACTTTATCAACTCTGAAGGTTACGTACCAGATCAAGTTTTTAACTGCGATGAAACAGGACTTTTTTTTTTAAAATTGCCAAGAAGGACCTACATAACCCAAGAGGAAAAGTCACTGCCTGGCCACAAACCAATGAAGGACAGGCTTACACTTTTTTTTGTAACAGGAGCACTCAGGAAAGGAGGAGGAAGAGGTGGTCCATGTTTCAAGTTCTGAAATCAAAGAGGTGGTCCATGTTTCAAGTTCTGAGATCAAAGAGGTGGTCCATATTTCAAGTTCTGAGATCAAAGAGGTGGTCCATATTTCAAGTGCTGAGATCAAAGAGGTGGTCCATGCTTCAAGTTCTGAGATCAAAGAGGTGGTACATGTTTCAAGTTCCTTCTCCTCTACCATCTACCTGTGCCAGCAACTATCAACCACAAAGGGTAAAGTTATACTGTATATTTTATATTATATATTTTTGCTACACATAAATCCATATAAATAGTAAAAAAACACTATGTTTCTGGGGTGGGCGAATGGATTAATTGGATTTGCATTAATGTCAATGGGAAAAACTGTTTTGGTTCATGAATATTTTGGTTCGCAAGTGGAATCAAAGAATGAATTAAGTTCATGACGCAAGGTACCACTGTATCTTATTTAGTGCATGATTAGGATATCACAGGAAACGTACAAGGAAGAAGAGAAATACTCTTCAAAAAACCTTCACTAAAGTGATTTAGCACAGTGCTGTATGGTTAGCATTCAAAAAAAATAGTTGACAAAACACTTTAGACATGAGAGAATGAAAAATGACAAGAGGATTACCTGGGACTTGAAATGCAGACTCCGGTAGGCAAGCAACTGCCCAGCCAAAAAAAAAAAAAAAACAGTCAAGACAGTACACCATCCACTTGGCCAACTTACACCTCCAAGAAAGGTGCTTGAATAGTCAACTCTTTAGTGCAACTGAAATCATGACAGCCAGAAAGGAAATGAGATCATGGCACAGAAATTATGTCCCCTAAACTCAATCTCTTGCAACACCCAGTCAGAGTTATGAATGTACACACATGATCGCACATGTCCGGTGCTACCTGGACAACAGTAAAAAACAACTTTTTTTATTTACAATGAGGTAGTTTCAGTTTATAGTTTCAGTTATATTTTTTTTTAATGAGAAACAACGAACCTTATGCACAGTAAAGTGATTTAGCACAATGTTGTATGGTCAGCATTCGAAAAATAGAAGTAGACTAAATCTTCAGAGATATTGAAACATGATCAGACATGTTAATGTACTAAGCAGCAAAACATGATCTAATAATGAAGAAGCTTATGGTCCTGTACAGAACTAGAACTGAAGAGGAGCACAATTTCAAGAATGAGAAGTACAATGATCTGGTCAGGCAATTAAAGCACAATGCAGCAGTCAATGCTAAAGTGATACCTGTAGAACTGGAAGCAAGATGATGCAGCATAAGACCCACCTGCCTGAACATGTATGGAAAGACCACTGAAAAACCCAGCTAAACCAACATAAAACGTCTTCATTCTGGCTGTGGATGTGCTCAATAATTAGTGACAAATCTAATATCTTACATCCTTCACAATCTAATATCTAAGTATGTTAAATTTTAATATAACACAAGTCCCATGTGGCAGAAAGAAAAGATCAGATGTGTTTCAAGATTGCCATGCAGGAGATGATGGTTCAGGTCTTGTCTTCTCCTGTTACACTTCCTCTAATGATCTAGGGAGATGAATGTTTATTTTATGCTCTGGAACATGCAGGCTGATAACCAGCAAAATGTCCATCTTTCATTTTCAACATGTGTGGATTTACATCACTGTTAAAAACAACTGCCCTTATAGTTTCTATTTTTCTGTGTGACAATTCAACGGACATCTCTTGTGATGTTGTGTGAAATGCTATCACTTTGACATTTATATTCATCTACAGCCACTCATATCTGCATGCATTGTTTTTCATGCAATCATCAGGATAGTTTAGAAACAAATGTTGAACTAAAACAAACAAAAAAAGAAAGAAATAGCATGCAAGAAAACTGTGAAGCAAAGACAGTTTGGAAAACTAAGTTGATCCAGACAACATGAACACACATAAATGATAACAAAGTCACACCGGAATGATTTAGAGCTGAACATAAAACTCGATGGCTGATTCTCTTTAGAACTTTTTCTTATATGTTCATGTTTTGTCTGGTTTCTGAAATCTCCTCGTTATATCCTAATAAATCTAGACAGAACACAAGCCACAGTTTTCAGGCTCTCTAAGGGACACGGTTCACTACAATCCTATCTAAACAAACTGAAAACCACTCAAACTCCTCTCTGATCATACCAAATGGTCTCAGGCTCCAGAAGTCATCTAGCAAAACCTGCTCACGTACAGACACTTAAAATCTCAAACCTGGCCGCAGGAAGAGCGTGCAGCTGAAAACACTGTGTGGTAAGAAGGGGACCAGAGAGAGGAATACAACACGTTTTAATTATCTATTATCATAGCTTTACTTCACTGACTTTGTATACATACATGCATACATACATACATACATATATAACACACACATTTTTATTAAAATTTAACAATGTATCTCTGTGAAAATAAGATAAAATTTCAATTCAGCCATTTTTAATGCATTTTATTGCTTATGAAAATTATTAAAATAAGAATAAAAAAATGGCACAAATCAATCAAATCTTTTTTTTTTTTTGGTTTGCTGCTGATCCAGGAGAAGTCCTGTATACATGAAATATGATTTTTACAGGATATCCTATCTTCTTTGTACACATACTAACACTAATGTGCTCTGTGTAATCCTGTATCTAGGTACAATGCTCTGTGTAATCCTGTATCCAGATACAATCCTGTATTCATAATGTTTACATGTTACTCTATCTTCTCTACACAATGAGACAAATATGCTCTATGTAAGCTTATGTATTACTGTCCACAACACACAAAAGGAATGGAAAAACTAAGTATGCCAGTCCGTAAGAATGGTGAAGAGCAAAACCTTTATCTTAATGCGAAGAAGACTAAATTGATGACAAATGACAAAACAAATAAGGCATCTGAAATAATTATCAATGAGGGAAAATTGGAAGAAGTGGAGAGTTTTTAATATCTTGGATCACTACTAACTAATAATGGAAATACAATGAGGGAAATTAAAAGGAGGACGTCTATTGCTCTTCAAAAAGTAAACTAAAGAAGCTGTGGAGAGGAACAAACAGAACTAGAACTACAAAAATAAGATTTTTAAGGGCATGCAAATAATGGGAAAAAGAAAGAGAGGAAGACCAAGGTGAAGATGGTTGCAAGACATCATTGATGATCTGCAAATGGATGCATCACTAGCAGGGCATCTTGCCTACAACTGAGCGGCCTACAGGGTGGCTGAGGCGCTGTTAGGGAAGCAAAGTCCTGCACAGGACATGCAAATGACTGACTGGCTGAATCCTGTATGTCTTTCTGAGTATCAGATATTCTCCAATTTGTAGTGGCAAACTGTTTCCATTTTGGAAATTTTACAACCACTTGTACCTCTCCAAATTGTCTTGTTTTTTTTATTATGATTATTGTTTTCAAATTTGGCCTTTCCTATAACCATCAGATCTTATGCAAACTAATGTAGGCAATCTCCTAATGCAGATTTTGTGTTTAACATGACTGGAAGGAAAAGAATGCACATTAAACAACATGATGAAGAAACAACATCATGAATAAAGGAGTCAAAATAGAAACAAATATCAAACCACATGTAAAGTAGAATGTTATTAGGAATAACAAACCTGAAAAAAAATCAAATAATGTATAGAACAAGATACGAGGTTTCAGAACCTTTAAAAACATATCAAACAATATATGCTGATAAATAAGTCTTCTACAAAGATTGGTAACCTGTAAAATCATCAAACACTTTACAGCACAGGATGTTACCAGAATTGGCAACACATAAAAATATATCACACAATAGCAAAATTTATGATACCTATCAATATTAGGCTAAAAATGAGTCTATGAATGCACATACTTAATACATCAGATAAAATGCAACATGCTTATTCAAAATAATTCACTGCTGAGATTTTATTGCTCAAAAAAAAAAAAAAATGGCAACAGATGCATAACATGTCTCCAAGACTATTCATGTCACAGTTCATACAGACCAACAAGTGATATCAAAGAATCTGTGTGGTTAAAATAAGAACTTAATCATCTGTACTTAGTGTCATTCACCTGAACATGCTGACATTTTAAAGTTTACCAGAAAGCACTTACATACATCTTGTTGAACATGCAGAACATGGGTTTCTGTCAATCTCAACATGATCAAAAGGACACTCATCCTCAGAGATGTAAGTTGAAGACTTCAGATCCAAGACGTGATCGCAACTAGTCTTCATCTTGACTGCTGGCACCAAAGACAAGTCCTGAACAAATTAATTTGTATTTCCACTTTTGTCTGAAGCTCTGCAATCCGAACAAGCTCACTTACATGCCTTTTCAATGTTTTCTTCACCCTCGGCTACAAGATGGATACTCTGGTCAGCAAATGCACCACAGCATGCTGGGATTTTGTTCTTTTCTTGCTTCAGCTCCACGATAAACCTTTTCAGTTTTTCAAGCATGACTTCCATCCTTTTTAAGCTGTAGTGCTCTTGTGAGTTTTCATGTACCTGTTGGAGATTCATGTGTGTTCCACTGGGTGATATTCTCCCTGAGTCATCTTTGCTCTTCACTTCAAGATTCAACTCTGTCAAGCTCTGGTTGAAAGCTTTCATTATGCTACATGTGTTGTCCAGTAGCAGACAATCAAAACTTGCCAGGTTTTTTGCTGATTGAGTCCAACTCCTAGTAAATGCTAAAATCAGATTGTACAAACTGTCAATAATACTTCCTATACACCTTACCACGGACGACAGCTTCATTTTGATTAAATTTAAATTACTTTGTAAATCTTGATCCAGTTCAGAAGATGATATTGCTGCTCTTTCACAACATATCCCATTTTCTTGATCACTTATTTCACAGAAAGCACATTCACATTTCTCAGCACATATTTTAATCTTTCTTTTCTTCAATGGAAATCTATTTTCACGGGTTTCATCGACAGCTTTTCGTTTCATGAGTTGTTCTCTATTCAACTTTTGCTTCACCAATTTCTGTTCTATGCACAGATTACACTTCTCTTCTCCAACTGTAGAATTTATCTTGGTCAAGGTTACATGCCCATCCTTTTGGATTTTTGCTCCAACAGTGGGGCAAATATCTGATGTCGACGACATCTCTATATCAGTGGTAAGATTGTCCTTGCCTCTCTGTGTTATTTTCTCTTGTCTGACATCATCACTGAACTCATCATGACTATTCTGAAGAGTTTCTGAAGTTTCTTCTGAAGAAAATATACCTGTAAACCGCTCTGTGAGTTTCTTCTTCATCTTCTTCAGGTTTCTGTGTCCTTGAGGTGATTTTTCTGAACACTTTTGAGCGTCATCATATGACACCATGAAAGATTCATTAAGCTCAGGGCATGAGGCAAGAAGTTCAGTGTCTGCTTCTATTCTGGCTGGCACTGGGAGTTCAGAAACTTGCGGAGGCATAGGAAACGTGTAATGATTGCTGCCAATCATGCAATCTCCCTCCCACGGAGAGGGTGATGACTCATAAATATTCCTGATGGAATAATGTCTCAGGATGTACCAAGACCTTTTCTGTATCTCTTCTCTAAGCACTTTCCTGGCTTTTTCCATCTCAGATGGGTCATAATACAAAGGTCTGGGACAATGGTGCGACAAAGGATTTCTGTTGCTCATGGTGTTTATTTGGTGCAGTCAAATGGCCAGTTTCTGTCTCTTCAATCTAATAAGAAGATCTAAGAATAATATATTCAGGAAAATGTTTAGCAAGGAAACAAAAGTTCTCACTGATATTTAATTTTCTGTGAAGGATGCGTAGAAACACACAGATGTGTTAGAATAATCAGCTTATTCTTTCTGAGAAGTGATCACAGATATGGAAGTGCAGCAATGAAAATATCAGATTTACCAATAAATTTATCATACTTAACCAAGTTTTAACTTTTGAAGTTAAATGGTATATCTATTTTTATAGCTTTAAGATCTGAAAGACTGAAAGCAACAATCTTCTGTGTTTCTTCTTCATCTATTTGTAGAGCATTAGGCACAGACAAACTCTGTTAGAGAGGCATGGTCTTGACCAGAATATAAACATAATGCTCATCTATCTGTCTATCTTGCCTCCTTTACTCTTTTTTTAGGGTTCTCCGTTTATTATGATGATCATGGCCTAGCTAAATATCAAACAAAAAGAACTTGTAATTTTTTTCGCGAGCTAATGAAAGGAAAAGAAATGTTGTTCAACAAGGACAAGCCGTTTTCATTATATCAAGGGTCCTTGCCAGGCAGGGAATTGTGTATATTTATAAATATGAGCTTCCATAAACAGCAAACATCCTGTTTCAATGCTGTTTTGTAAGGAAAGCTAGTGAAATAAAGTGCACTAATGTCCAAACAGATATGCACAGTCAGTGATGTAATGGTGCAGAAAGTAACAGGCATGTAAAGTAAGACACGCAAAATATTAACTCATAATTTACAAGATACATAATATAACAGAGTGTATAAGTAGAGAAGTGGTTAGTGCACTGGTCTCTCACGATGAGGTCAGCGCCTCAAGTCCAGCCGGAGGAGCCCAAATCCCTCAGATGAAGAGATGGGTAAAAGCAGTCAAGTGCGATGACCACCTTGTCCTCTACAGTAATGTGCCTGCATGTCAAGAAATATATGGGATTAACATCACACCCTCTACATATCTTTGTAAGCTGACGGGATTACTTTGACAAACACTGCTGATGATGAGTCGCTGGACAAGACTGCTATGGAGTCAAAGGCATGGACATGGAATAAGTTGACACAAGAAATAACAGCTGAGGAGTCTTTGCACAAATTCTGGCAGGTGCAGTGGAGGATGAACAACAAGCCTGGAGTACAGGTGAGTATCTAAGAGATGAGGAATGTAATATACTGAGATCTAATAAGCAGAAAGAGAGAGCCATTCTCCAACGATATGTTAAACAATCAGATGAAGGTAATCTTGAATAGTGTATAATGATGAGAAACACAACATCGAGCTTTGTACAAACAGAAATCCTAGAAACTCCAATAGAAGTGGAGAAGATAAGACAGACAATTAAGTCTGCCAAAAACAGCGCACCCAGTCCTGATGGCATCCGTTAAGGACATCTCAAAGAAGCTGATGACAAGGTACAAAATCATATGACAGAAGATTACAACCAGAGCTTGAAGACTTGGTGTAATACCCAAAGAATGGCTGCACAGTTACTTGATTCCCTTGCCAAAAATAAACAAAGACAATACAAAACTGAACAGTCGTCGAATTATAACATTACAAAATGTATATGGCAAAGTGACTAAGAGGGTTATAGCTGGGTGACTATCAAGCTTTCTAGAGACCAGCGGGCTACTACCGAATAATTTAGGAAGTTGTCATCCAGGAAAGGATACAAAAAATAATGCAGCGATCCTGCCCTATGATGTTTCAGAGAGTTTCAGAGAAAAGACAAAACTGTAGTTGTGGCACTTGATCTTGAGGATGCATACAACAGAATGGATTATACAGTGCTGTTGACACTTCTGATAGAGTTTTGGGCAGATGCAAGTTAGTTTGATGGATAGCTTCAATGCTGTTAAGGCAATCAGTTTATTTGAGATACAGAACATGGATCTCAGAGCACAGAACCATTGCAACGGGGCTGCCCTGGTGTCTCCCTTGTCTCCTGTGCTATTCAATGTATATTCTGCTGACATTGCGCTGTTATTTGGGAATGGCGTTTGATGAACGCTGACCTACGCTGATGATATATTAACATATGAGCATGGGAGGTGCAGAAAGGAACTAGTCACAAGGATACAGAACAGGGTGGATCAGATAACAGACTGGTATGAGGATAACAATGCTGTGATGAACCCTGAAAAAGCTAGCATCCTATGGTGCTCAAAACCCTGAAAAACTAGCATCCTATGGTGCTCATTAAATAACAGAATTGTAAGATCTGAAGTTGCGATTGTGAAGTGTCGGGGGCAAGACATTATGAGAACACATTTCATGTGGTATCTAGGGATCACATTTGATTGAGCTTTATCCTTTGCACATGTGGACAATATAATACAAAAGGCCAGGAAAGCACTGGATGCAGTCAGATTAATGGCTGCAGCAAACTTTCCACAGTGCACTCTATTCTTGCTGTCTTGCAGACACTGGTGATGTCACCATTGGAATATGGTCTTGACTCACCCTGTCAAATACACAGCTGAATAGACTAGTGCGTGTACAGAACATGGCAATGAGAATGATCTTGGGTTGCACAAGGGATACTCCTGTGGCAGCCATGTGCATTTTGCCTAACATCCTGAGTGTGAGATCAAAACACAAGCATACCCTGGTAAAGACATACATTAGGCTTGCACTATGTTTTAAATGAATCAAGGAAAAAATGCGGTGTGTGATGCCTAGAAAAGTCTTAGAGGGACAAGATAAGAAACGACAACATAAGACACTTGGTAGAAATTACACCATGCCTATAATATATAGAGAAACAAAGAATTAAACAGTTTTGCCACTTAATGAGAATGACACATATAAAGCCAGATGTGAGGGTCTTTAACCAGAGAGCAACATGTCATGGATCAAGAGGACTACCCCGGAAAAGATGGATAGATGTTAGAGAAAGATTAATTCTGACATGAACATCACCAAGGCCACTCATATGGCCCAAAGATGCGCACTACAACTCCCCTCAACACCTCATGGTACAAAAGGAAGAATAAAGTAAGTAAGTAAGTAAAATACAGGACCAACATCACATTCTCTATCTGTCTTTATAGAATGACATTACTTTTGATAATGTTTGAAATGACCATAACTAAAACACCCCGGTCATTTCCTAACCTTAGACAAAGTCATACATCATCATCATCATCATCGCCTTTCACTCTCTTGAGAACATAAGCCACAGATAAAGCCTTTCCAGTCAACCCTGTTCTTGGATTTATTCTCTACTTCCTTCCATGTGTATCTCTTATTTCTGGGCACTGTCATAATTTATTTTCTCCAAGTAAGTCTAGGTCTTCCTCGTTTTCTATTTCCTTGAGGAGTCCATATCAGTGCCTGTCTTGCTATGCTGGTGTCGGGTTTTCTCGGAATGTGGCCAATCCACCTCCGTTTCCTAGACATGATTTGTAGGTTCATAGGTTCTTGTCCTGCCCTTTCCCAGACCTCCTCGTTCCTGAACTTGTCCTGCCATTTAATGTTTAAAATCCCCCTCAAGCAGTAGTTCATGAATATTTGTATTCTCTATTGTATTGTCTTGGTTATAATCCATGTCTCCGAACCATATAGCAGGACAGTCCTTACGTCTGTACTGAAAAGCCTAAGTTTAGTTGTTGTTTTGATGTTCTTAGATGACCATATTTTAAGTTGGATAAATGCTGTCCTGGCCTTGGTTATTCTAGCTTTAACATCCTTTTCAAAGTCATACATACTAACAATGAAAAGAGAGATTGTTATCATTACTGCTCTCTCACGTCCATAAATTTCGAAAGCAGTGTCGTTATCGATAAAGAATGTTGAAATAGGTAATGAAAGAAACTTGCTTCTATGCGAAGACGGATCTCCTTTCGTGGAAGACAAGACCTCAAGAACTGTTAACCGGTGTTCAAAAGACTTTATCAACCCGAATATTTTTTTTACAGAGTTGTTATATAAATACGTAAAAGTGATCATAAAACTACTTTTTTTAGCTTGAATTTTGTTATAGTTGATTTATGCACTAAATTAGAGTGATGTGTATTCAACTTACAGCTTGAAATTTTATTTATAATTTTATTCGCATTCTAATCCAGTAGCATAACCTTAACTGTCAGAGAAGGATGGAACATTGATGGAAATCTAGTTTAATTTAGCGCATGAAGACTGCATGAATTGAAGTCGATTTCAGTTGTAATGAATAAAGCTGTACGTGGGCTGGTGCTGAATTACTTCTTCCATTGAAAATATCAGAGCGCCTGGGAGTATGCACTTCTCCACTGTCTAATGATATTTTAGAGCACTTTTTTCCAGAAAAAAAAATGAAATTCGAAAGATCAGCCATATTTACATTCTGAACGCGTCTTTAGGCGTTCTGTCTTCTTTCTGTTATCTCAAAGTACAATGACTAGTTCTTGACTGGTACAGTGACACTAGTTCTTGTTCCTAAGTTCCTAAGTACTTCATTCAAGTACTTAGGAACAATTATAACTGCTGATGGGAAATGTCACAACAAAATAAAAAGCAGACGTGCTCAAGCTAAGTCAGCATTCCAGAAAATAAGAAGCATCTTGTGCAGCAGATCCATATCAACGGAAACAAGATTCCGAGTACTTAAATGTTACATCGACCCAATTTTGTTTTATGGATGTGAAGCATGGTCCATGAATAAGAGAGTACAGCGAGAAATGGAGGCCATGGAAATGTGGTTCATAAGAAGGATGTTGAAGGTACCATGGACAGCTAAGAAAATCAACAAAGAAGTCTTAAGAGAGGCTGGAGTTAAAAGGCAAATTACAACAGAGGCAGACAAGCTAGATTTGTATGACATTTTCTGAGAAGAGGAAAATTGGAACACATTGTGGCAACTGGAAAAATTGAGAGAAGAGGAGACAGAGGAAGACAGAGAGAGAAGTTACTGGATGGGCTGTCAGTGTGGCTAGGAAGAAAGTCACCGGTGGATCTCATAATCAAGTCTAAAGACAGGAAACTGTGGAGAGAAATGATAGCCTACGCCACGCGGCACGGCACTTGATTGATTGATACTTCTTGTCCCTTGAAAGCAACCTATTCATATTTTGCAAACGCCAAGTTTCATCTCTAGTTATTGCATTCTTGACAAAGTGCTCTTTTATCATTGTCGGTGAAATCTTTCTTTCTACCTTTTTTTTTTAAATTTAGCATTGATAGTTTCAATATCTGTTCAGTCCATTGTCAGTCCTTTTCCTACGATCATTGAACCAGCCAAATGATACACAACTTCATTTCTTTTGATGTATGCGTGTCCTGTGACATAAATAAAGACAGATTTGTGTCCGCTGCAGGGATCTGGACCTCTCTTATCCTAAGAGAGTCAGTTTAACTTTTTCTTACCGTGTCCATCCAAAGACAATGGATTGAACAGATATTGAAAGCATCAACACTAAATTTTAAAAAAAAAGAGTAGAACAAAAGATTTCATGGACAATGATAACGCATCACCAAGAAAGTAACATAACGCGTATCTGTTGCTTTTGTGTATTTAAAAAAAACACACACACACACCAGACACCCACCCACCCACACACACCAGACACCCACTCACCCACCCACCCACACACACACACACAATCAATCAATCCACCCATGTCCTTGGTCGTCGATCTGCTAAGCAGTCACATCCTTGCAGGGAAGCAATAAACTATCCACATCCTTGCAGGGAAGCAATAAACTATCTCCACTTCTCACTGTCTGCTGTCAGCCCTTGCGTTGTGCCCCAGCCGTGTTGTACGCTGCTAATTTCTGCTTCTACAGTTCTCAGCCAGGCAGTCTTTGTTCGGCCTCTCTTTCTCTTTCCCGCGTGTGTCCATCATATGGCTGTTTTAGCTACGTTGCTGGGGTTTCTTCGGTGCCCATGACCAGTCCATTTTCATTTTGTATGTAACCCCTCCCCCCCCCCCCCCACTTTCCTTTTACAGCATGCATGTCTTCTTAATCATTTTGGCTCTATTATTGTCTGTGGCCTGTCAATATTTAAAATCTTTTTGAAGCGGGTTGTGTGGAATGAGGATAATTTGCTAATTTCCCTTTCAGTGGATTTCCAAAATTCTGCTCAGTTTAGAATTATGGATAGCACACATTTTTGGTACTATATTGGAAGATTCCAGATGTTCCTAAGATTAATTAAAGCTGTTCTTGCTTTATTTATTATACTCTTTATGTCCTTATTTGTTCATCCATCGGGTATTAGTATGTTGCCAAGATATAAGAAGGTATCTATTTCTGTTAGGTTCTGGTCGTTAATTTAAATGCTGTTTGGTTTTATATGTTTACTTTCATTATTTCTGACCTCTTGATATTGATATTTCGTCACAATTGTCTGCTGATTGTATATAGAGTGACTTTTTTCCCTGTATGTATTGGCCTGCATGAAGGATCGTGTACTCTGGAGAAGCATAATAGCCAACGCCAGTCGGCAAGGGACCTGATGATGTATTGGTGAATGAGTACCAAGAGTTCTATATCATCTGCGTAGTCTAAAGCCTAACGCATGAAGAACATTCCCACAAAAATAAGACATAAATAGGAAGGGGGAAGAGGATGGGCATTTCTAGAATGTATAAACTAGGGAAAAGGTAGGAACAGGTTTATTACTTAACAACTACAAAGTTGTGGCGTATCGGCGTGAGCCTTAATCATACAAACACACACATGACGAAGAATTAGAGAGAGGAGATATAGTATAGATTGACATGAATCCTATGTTAATAAAAAAAATAAATAAATAAATAAAATAAATAGAGCACTTAGCTTGAAAGAATATGTAGTTTTTCCGACGGTCGTTCAGAAATGTACAGAAATGCATTTTCATATAAACAAGTTCACGGTGCAAAATGAGGTGGATAATAAAGGAGGGTGTTTTGCTTCTTATTAGGAAAAAAAATTAGACAGGTTTGATTATTTTTTCGCCTATTCAAAATTTATAATGTGTCGCTGATGAAAATATTCTAGCCATAGTGACCCGCCGTCTCGACCTGAACAGGTTTGGATTCTGAAACTGCTATCCCACGCTCTCCAGTTAACCCACATGTGGTATTAAGTATCCGACTTACACGTGTTGGGAAATACAGCCTCCAAAGGTGGAGAGTATCTATCCACAGGGCATATCAATCAAGTATGTGCTGCATACTCGACTGTCGATGAATGAATGCAAAAATGATATCACACAAAGTTCTGTCCGGCGATTAAGAGATCTCATACAAAGTCACATTGCGAGCACACTTATATCACGTAGGCCTATCACACACCCGTGATTGCACCCCAGAGTACATCTTGCAGGTTAATGCAGGGAAAAAAAACTGCGCAAAAAGTTCATCTGTGAACCAGAACTAGCCAAGACATTATGTCACATTTATGCGATGCTTCTAACAGCACACCAATGTTTCATACAATCTGGAAATATTTCCCGCCATGGTGGTCATTTTTGTGGATGTTTTTTTTTTTCCTCTGAATCTACAAGCTAACCCCATCAGTACTTTCCCCATCCTATGTGGTACATGAATGTTAATATCATCCTTTCTTTGGCTGCAAAGTTCTCAGTTCAAAGAGAATCAGAACAGGAGGAAGAAAGGATGGACAGGAGTTACCATGGGCCGTAATTTGCCGACTACTGGTTCAGGGGAAACTATTCAGTAAAATTTTAATATGTAATCCTCAGTGATTTCTCCTGAATTACAAAACGAAAACTAGACTAGCAGAATGTACAGACATTAATTCAAGACCGGCTCAGCGAATTAAACTGAAAAGACTACTGTCTGTAAAATAATGTCGTCCAAAATGACAGACGAGAAAGCGAAGCTTGTAAAGCCGAACTGGGACCTTGTAAATCTAATCGCAGATCGACTAAAACTGAATCGACATAATGTACAAAACGTCATCACACTGATGGACAATGGCGCGACGATTCCATTTATCGCCAGGTACAGAAAGGAGATGACAGGAGACATGGGGCCTGACACTCTGAGAGAAGTTGCATCAGGATCAGAAGAGCTCAGGTTTGAAAAAAAAATTGAAATCATGAACGTTGAGTTTGTTGTTGTTTTATTGTTCTGAATTGTTATCTGTTCTTTCCAGTAGGTGCTCTATGTTTTAGAAGAGAGAGCATGATATGCAAAATGGAATAAGGCGATGTACTTGAAGAATCGGAGTAAACCTGAATAACGAGCCTCTTGATTCCACCAATTTGAGGAGCAGGACAAGCCATATCTCACATTATTCAGTCACAAGGATCACATCAGTTCATTACTACAGCCACAACTAATAGAAAGGACAGGGTCTTGACCACAGAATCAACAGTCATCTTAGTTTAAACTTCATTACAAGAAGCTGTGGACAGGACTATCACAGCCCATCATCCAGTGATCAGATGCCACAGTTCTCTTGTCAAGAACAAACCACCATCTTCAGACTACACATGAAACACTGCTGATTGCGAGCACACCTGTAATACCTAGGCTTGTCATATACTTGTGATTGCATTTGCGAAATAGGCATCCAGACTACAGAACACATCTTGTAGCTCTGCCCCCTTTCAAAAAGAAGCCCAAATCCAGCTCTGGCCACAGGGACTTACACTGTAAGACAAAGTTTGAGGTGCAAACCATGACCTCCAAAAGACAGCATAATTTATCTGGAAAGTAAATATTGAAGTTTGAGGCTAGAAACATGTAACACAGAAGAAGAAGAAGAAGAGGTTTGAACTTCAGAATCATCATTCTATGCCATGTCAACAGGGAAGGTTCACAGCAGTGATGTTCAGTCCTTTGTTTTCACAATGCACTAGGCCAAGCTGCATCCAGTCCATTTTCTTTTTAGATGCTGCCTATTAGTCTACATCATTGGCATCCTCTTACTGTTGCTTTTCCTTCTACTTTTCCCTAATTTGTGGTCTTTATTATTGTATTATTACAATCTTGATATGACTGAAATATTTTATCTGTCTGATTCTTAAGAAACATGAGAACTAAACTTTAGTGAGGAATGAATAGTGAGGAAAATAGATGGAGGTGGATGGTTCAGTTTTACAAAAAGACAGGGTGAGGAAAGAGGGCAAAAACAAGAATGACAGAAAGTAAGATGAGCACATAAAAATGAAGAACATACAACAATCCAGTATTTCAGCAAAGAGCCTTTTTTCAGTTGGTCACATAAAAAAAACACAACAAATGAAAATATGGAAAATGGATGAAAAATATAGGCTTAGCTTTTTTACCTCCTCCTGGTATGAAAATCGGACATATGCTAACTATAGAATGTGTCCTTCAAAACAGCATAAGATGTTCCAAAATCTGCGCAGTTAAACTTGGCCAGGGGTCTGGATAAGAGGCACAAACTACGAGCCTGGCGCTGGAACATGGAGAAACCTTTAGCCTGATGACAGCGTTTCAGGTTTAGCTTGGGCTGTGGTTCTCAGATGTTTACAGACGCTGGAACACTTGACACAGCAGATTGCTGTTGCAGCATGCCTATCATTAAGCATAACTGTATGGTATTTTGCTGCTAAGATTACACTGAGCAAGGTATAATTTGAAGGACAAATCTTTACAGTCAAAATATGGTGGCACACCACTTGGAAACCCAGTAGTAGGATCAATCTGGCCGTAGGGCAGGGAATGCTGTGGCTCATATGGCAGTGGATTCTGCTGAGAAGCACGGCAGTTTGTACTACTGCTTTTAACCAGTGATCATGCTAGGATTTTTAAAAACTGGTGCATTTGTAGCTGTCTTTTTGTCAGAAGTACTTTCTGAAATACCGGTTTTTTCAATACAGCATTTGGTACTTTATACCTTTTTTTTTTTCTTAATGTGAAATTAAACACACTTTACAGACATCACTGAAAATTTAATGTTTGTGTGAATTTTTTTTTTTTTAAATCTGTGGTGGTATTTAATCTTTACTAAATGCTCTCATGCTGAACCAAGTCAAAACTGGCTGATTCTCCTCCATACAAATTAAGCATAATCATCCTTCTGGCCTGATTATCCTCCAACAAATTCCACTGGTTGCTTTTTACAAGGTTTTTGATAATATAAACTGGTTACGGTAAATGTCAGTCAGTCATTTGCATGTCCCTTATGGAACTTTGCTTCCCTAACAGCTCTCCTGTAGGCCTCTCGGTTGTAAGCAAGATGCCCTGCTGCTGATGCATCCATTTGCAGATTATCAACAATGTCTTGCAGCCATATTCACCTTGGTCTTCCTCTCTTTCATTTTCCCATTATGTATCCTTCCAAGACGGTTACTGACAACCTATAAATATTTTGATTTTTCTCTTTTAATCTGTAATTTACCGGTAATTGCTGGTTAACGAGATCACTGTTGTTAGCTGCAAAGAACATCCTGCCTGCAGTTGAAAGAGTTAGAACAAAAGAACCAGAAATTTAGTTTAAAAAATAAATAGGAATATGGTACAGTGCTCGTGAGCTCTTGGAACAACTTTGGGGAAAAATATAATGCTGAATTATGATAGTTACGTGACGGTAGAAGAATTTGAGATGGGGACAAGACAATAACCATATTTGGATGTTATTTTTTTAAGGAATCCGAATTAAACTACAGTTGTGATAGAACTTCTGCATGAGTTTTTTTTGACAGCAAGCTTTGAATACAAGACTGTAAAGTTGAGGTTTTCTCAGATATTTAATCCCTGGTGTTGCTGCAGAGATGCTGTATCCTATTAATGTGTGGTCAGTCCAGTCTCTGTCGACTGGTTGATTCATTGAACAGGCTCATAGACATACTGGCATGATACATCATGAATGAATGAATTCATTACAAGTGTATAGTGGAGTCAGTGTTTCTGTTCATCTTACTTTCTTTTCAGATCAGTGGAATCCAAGATACAGAATGTGTACAGTTCAGTTGAAAAGATGGGAATGATGACATGTGACCTTGACACATCTCTCAGAATGTGTACATCTGTTATAGAAGTTGAATCTTTGGTAATGCTAGTGCATGTGTTTGTAATGTGTGGTCACATTACATCTGTGTGTACACATGTTCTTCATTGAATGTTTATTCAATTTCTCATTTTTACACATATTCTCATGTTTATTCAATTTCTCATGTTTGCACACATTCTTGTGTTTATACATATTCTCATGTTTGCACACATTCTTGTGTTTATACATCTCCTCATGTTTTCACACATTCTCGTGTTTATACATATCCTCATCTTTGCACACATTCTCGTGTTTATAGATATCCTCATGTTTGCAAATATTCTCATGTTTGCACACATTCTCGTGTTTATAGATATCCTCATGTTTTCACATATTCTCATGTTTGTACATTTTCTCATGTTTGCACATTTTCTCATGTTTGCAAATATTCTCATGTTTGCACATTTTCTCATGTTTGCACGCATTCTTGTAATGTTCAGTCCTTCTCTTCCCTGCCTTCTCTACCCCTATCTGGGACATAGGTCATCAGCAAGGACTCTCCATTTATTTCTGACCTCAGCTGCTTGTCCTGTCCATCTCTAGGTGTAATCAGTCTTCCTTTGATCTTTTTGATCAAAGACTCCTGTTCAGTACTGTGTTCTATTTAGCTTTAGAATGGGATCTTAGGGGTATCTACAAAATGTGCTGCTTATTTAAAGTATAAAAACCTTTAAAAGAAATCTACATCAGTTTCTTGGAATTACCTATCATAATCTTTTATACTTTTTTTGTAAACCTCATTTTTATGATTGTTCCAATTTCTTCATATTGTGTTATATGTATGTATATGTTGTATTATAATTACTTTGATCATCAGTTTGCACCTTTTAAACCCGGCCATAAAGGAACATATGCTGAGAGAGCTAGAGCACTGGGATTGGAGCCATTTGCTAGAGCTGTGATGGATGGAAAGGAAGCCGATTTGAAATCTGCGGTCAGTGTGAAAGAAAAAGGTAAACATCAGAGTTTTATTGCCATGAATAAGCAGAAGGGTGACCTGCGACTTCTTTGGGATACTGAGGTATTTGACCTAGGGTTCTTACATGGTCATCTTCTCATGCCTGTTACCTGAACTTTTTGGGGGAAACAGATATTTCAACAACTGTCCCTCTCCATATCATGGCTTAAAATAAACTCGTGTGATGTCCACCACAAAAATAAGAAATACAGCAACGACTTGAAATATAAGGGGTTGTTATCAGGGACAATGAATTTTATTGTCTGAAGATAATCCATCTCCATTTTAGCTTAAAAAAAACTTGTATGTAAAACAGGTGAATCACGAAACAGACTATCCTCAAATACGAAAACTCCTAAACTTTGAAAGTCCATGAATCTAGATCAGTTGTATAAATCTTGAACATCTTCTAAGCATTGCTGAACATCTGACAAGTCTGTAGATGCTTCAGATTTCAACCACAGGATATTTGTGTAAAAATCCCATTATCATGGAAATATGCCAGAATCAGTCTCATTAATATGGGAGCTAGCAGTGTAGCAGATATTCAAGGGGAAAAAAAAATAGAGAGAATTTAAAAAAAAAAAAAAGTAAAGGTAATCCTGCCATGCCTTAGAGGTACATAGGGATATGGTGTTAGTGCCCATATTTTCTTTGATCTGTCAGCACATGAGAGGGTGATAAAATCAGTATCACGCTTGGCCGCCTTTCCTTCCCCAACTCCAGAAGAAGTCGGGTACTCATTTCTACAGCTTTGTGACTGGGGCACCTCTGGACAGATTCAAACCCCAACCTTCGCCATGAGAGACCAGTGCACTAACCACTTTGCCACTCAGATGCCCAGAGACATGAGGAATTATTGCTCATAATTTCTTCAGTTAGTAAGTCCTTTCATCAACGACTGAAAGGGTTACATTTGACTTCAGTATCTAGAATATCTAAATTGCTGTATGCTTTGGTAGCCATATTCTCAAGCAGGTTTTGCATGGTGAAGGAGGGAGGCCATAAGGTAGACCTAAACTGAGATATAAAGATATTTATAAGGTCTTCAGTGCAAGATTCTGATAAAAAAAAAACAATCAGCCATGAGGTCTGGGAAGAACAATCAGCCATGAGGTCTGGGAAGAACAGTCAACAATGAGGTCTGGGAAGAACTTGCAAAAAACCGAGTCATGTGGAGAGCGACTCTGCACAAGAGCATGGCATCATTTGAGGATGAAATGAGGGTCAGATTTGAAACTGAAGGATACAAGCACAAGGAAACAGAAGAATACAGACACAAGGAAACAGAATGATACAAGCACAAGGAAACAGAAGGATACAGGCACAAGAAAACAGAATGATACAGCCACAAGGAAACAGAAGAATACAGCCACAAGGAAACAGAAGAATACAGCCACAAGGAAGCAGAAGGATACAGGCACAAGAAAACAGAATGATACAGCCACAAGGAAACAGAATGATACAGCCACAGGGAAACTGAATGATACAGGCACAAGGAAACAGAAGGATACAGGCACAAGGAAACTAAATGATACAGGCACAAGGAAACTGAATGATACAGCCACAAGGAAACTGAATGATACAGCCACAAGGAAACTGAACCTTGTAACACAAACATCACTTGCTGTTAATGTGAGCAGCTATACATATCCAACTTGTAATTACTATTACTACAGTATTGCTTCTTAATTTAGTTACACTTATGTTATATAATGATGAAGATATTAGAATTTGTATGAAAACTGTTTTTATTTTTGAAAGGTCTTGAATCAGTTGGAGATGTTGAGAAAGGAGTTAAGCACATCATTGCTGACATTGTCTCGAAGGAGAGTGCGATCAGGGAAAAGGCAAGGAGCATGTAAGTCTTCTGGTGGACATGTGTTACAGGCATCAGAGCTTTGCTTTATAAATATATTCAAGGAGAGAGGGTGGAGGGTGTTTGTTTTTCATTTTATTTTCTTCGAATCTGACCGGCGGCACCCCAGTCACCCAGCTGTAGAAATGGGTACCCGACTTCTTCTGGAGTTGGGGGAGGAAAAGGCAGCCAGGCGTGACACTGACCATATCACCCTCTAGTGTGCTGACAGGTCAAGGAAAATATGGGCACTAACACCATATCCCTATGTGCCTCTAAGGCATGACAGGGTTGCCTTTACTTTACTTTTTTTTCTTTTTTTTTTTCAGGGTGCTAGAGGATGTGCTCTCTTTTTTTGCTGATTTATTTGAGTTATGTTTCTTGTTTTATAGGTAATGGTAAGGTGAAGGTAACCCCGTTATGCATTGGAGGCACCTAGGAGATTAGGCACAATATCCATGACCTGTTGGCACATGAGAAGGTGACAAGGTTGGCATCATGCCTGGCCATTTTTCCTTCCCAAGCTTCAGAATAAGCCAGGTACCCATTTATACAGCTGGGTAGCTGGTTCTGGATTCAAACCATAAACCATCATCATGAGAGATTAGTACGCTAACCACTTTGCCACTCATATACCTTTTTTTTTTTTTAACGAGGGTCATACCGAAAGTTGTGAGCAAAAATGTTTTTTAAATCAGAATTTATAGATATAGAAAATATAAATGTATCACCTTAAACTGAATCCTTTTCTTCAGTTTTCAACATAATCTCCATTTCTCTAGACACATTTTTCCCATCACTCAGCACGTTTGAATATACCCTCCTGGTAGAATTCTGTTCCAGCTGACCGACAGCACAGATGCACTGCTTTCTGGACGTTCTCTCCCGTGGGACCCAGTGGGCACAGACTTTTCTATAGCCTAGGGTTTCAATCATTTCCTGTACTGCATTGTGTCCTATTCTAAGATTTACAGCGATTTCAGATACTGTGACACGTCTGTTTTGTTTAATGGTGTCATCAACCCTTTCCACGTTGCGTTCAGTGGAGGCAGTTCGAGGGCGACCGCTGCGAAGCATATCTTGGATGCTCTTGTTTCCATCTTTGAAATGTTTCACCCACCTCCTAACACTTCTAGCACCCATACACATATCTCCATAACCAAGTTGAAGTCTTTGGTGAATTTCAGCAGTGGGGATTTCCACTTTAATGAGGAACTCAATAACAGCACATTGACAAAATGAAACTTCAACACCCAGCATTTTGTTTATGCTCCGCGTGACCCATGATGGTGATGTCATGTGACCTCTAAATGAAGTGCACAAGGAAACAGAATGATACAGCCACAAGGAAACTGAATGATACAGCCACAAGGAAACTGAATGATACAGGCACAAGGAAACTGAATGATACAGCCACAAGGAAACTGAATGATACAGGCACAAGGAAACAGAATGATACAGGCACAAGGAAACTGAAATGATACAGGCACAAGGAAACAGAAGGATACAGGCACAAGGAAAGAGAAGAATACAGGCACAAGGAAACTGAATGATACAGGCACAAGGAAACAGAAGGATACAGCCACAAGGAAACTGAAATGATACAGGCACAAGGAAACAGAAGAATACAGGCACAAGGAAACTGAATGATACAAGCACAAGGAAACTGAATGATACAGGCACAAGGAAACAGAGGAATACAGGCACAAGGAAACTGAATGATACAGGCACAAGGAAACAGAAGGATACAGGCACAAGGAAACAGAGGAATACAGGCACAAGGAAACTGAATGATACAGGCACAAGGAAACAGAAGGATACAGCCACAAGGAAACTGAAATGATACAGGCACAAGGAAACAGAAGAATACAGGCACAAGGAAACTGAATGATACAGGCACAAGGAGACTGAAGGATACAGGCACAAGGAAACTGAATGATACAGGCACAAGGAAACAGAAGGATACAGGCACAAGGAAACAGAAGAATACAGGCACAAGGAAACTAAATGATACAGGCACAAGGAAACTGAAGGATACAGGCACAAGGAAACTGAATGATACAGGCACAAGGAAACAGAAGGATACAGGCACAAGGAGACTGAACCTTGTAACACAAACATCACTTGCTGTTAATGTGAGCAGCTATACATATCCAACTTGTAATTACTATTACTACAGTATTGCTTCTTAATTTAGTTACACTTACGTTATATAATGATGAAGATATTAGAATTTGTATGAAAACTGTTTTTATTTTTGAAAGGTCTTGAATCAGTTGGAGATGTTGAGAAAGGAGTTAAGCACATCATTGCTGACATTGTCTCGAAGGAGAGTGCGATCAGGGAAAAGGCAAGGAGCATGTAAGTCTTCTGGTGGACATGTGTTACAGGCATCAGAGCTTTGCTTTATAAATATATTCAAGGAGAGAGGGTGGAGGGTGTTTGTTTTTCATTTTATTTTCTTCGAATCTGACCGGCGGCACCCCAGTCACCCAGCTGTAGAAATGGGTACCCGACTTCTTCTGGAGTTGGGGGAGGAAAAGGCAGCCAGGCGTGACACTGACCATATCACCCTCAGGTCAAGGAAAATATGGGCACTAACACCATATCCCTATGTGCCTCTAAGGCATGACAGGGTTGCCTTTACTTTACTTATTTTTCTTTTTTTTTTCAGGGTGCTAGAGGATGTGCTCTCTTTTTTTGCTGATTTATTTGAGTTATGTTTCTTGTTTTATAGGTAATGGTAAGGTGAAGGTAACCCCGTTATGCATTGGAGGCACCTAGGAGATTAGGCACAATATCCATGACCTGTTGGCACATGAGAAGGTGACAAGGTTGGCATCATGCCTGGCCATTTTTCCTTCCCAAGCTTCAGAATAAGCCAGGTACCCATTTATACAGCTGGGTAGCTGGTTCTGGATTCAAACCATAAACCATCATCATGAGAGATTAGTACGCTAACCACTTTGCTACTCATATACCTTTTTTTTTTTTAACGAGGGTCATACCGAAAGTTGTGAGCAAAAATTTTTTAAAAATCAGAATTTATAGATATAGAAAATATAAATGTATCACCTTAACCTGCATCCTTTTCTTCAGTTTTCAACATAATCTCCATTTCTCTAGACACATTTTTCCCATCACTCAGCACGTTTGAATATACCCTCCTGGTAGAATTCTGTTCCAGCTGACCGACAGCACAGATGCACTGCTTTCTGGACGTTCTCTCCCGTGGGACCCAGTGGGCACAGATTTTTCTATAGCCTAGGGTTTCAATCATTTCCTATACTGCATTGTGTCCTATTCTAAGATTTACAGCGATTTCAGATACTGTGACACGTCTGTTTTGTTTAATGGTGTCATCAACCCTTTCCACGTTGTGTTTAGTGGAGGCAGTTCAAGGGCGACCGCTGCGAAGCATATCTTGGATGCTCTTGTTTCCATCTTTGAAATGTTTCACCCACCTCCTAACACTTCTGGCACCCATACACATATCTCCATAACCAAGTTGAAGTCTTTGGTGAATTTCAGCAGTGGGGATTTCCACTTTAATGAGGAACTCAATAACAGCACATTGACAAAACGAAACTTCAACACCCAGCATTTTGTTTATGCTCCGCGTGACCCATGATGGTGATGTCATGTGACCTCTAAATGAAATGCAAAGGATGCAGGTTAAGGTGATACATTTATATTTTCTATATCTATAAATTCTGATTTTAAAAAGATTTTTGCTCACGACTTTTGGTATGACCCTCGTATATAATATGACTAGAAGTAATTTTACATGGGGGAAGAGCTGTCTCCAAAAACTGTTTATTAAGCTGGTGTTAATATGTTTACTTAGTTAGGACTATCACCCATGAACTCCTCACTTGCTGAAAAGTGTTTTGGTTTTGTCCGCTATATATCCTTCAGTGTACACAGCCTGATAGCACCAGTCTGTTGAAGTTACCATTCTGCTCTGGTCTTTGATATGACATTTGATCTTGGTCATCACAATGTTTTACTGTCAACACTTCCATTATAGGAGAAATGATGTTATGATTTGTGTTGAAATCACTTGGCGTTAATGTTTAAAATAAAAATGTGGCGTGAATGAGACAGCAGCTTCGGAGAAATTTTTATACGTATAAACATATATATCCGTGAAAATGTTGGTTTGCTATCCCAGCCTTGAGATGTTGACAGTGTGTACGTGATCAGTTCTTTTTTTTTTTTTTTTCTGGGCATCTTCTTTATCTTCCTTTTTTTTTCCTCCTTGTATTTGAGTAAACAAGAAATACACTGGAAGGCCAAGTTATTTTTTTCCCTTTTTCATGACAGGAGTAGTGTAGTTGATAGTTGGCAGTTTTCTGATGCAAAGATTATGGTCTGTTGACCAGTTTTCTAGCATGCCGCAGTTTATTGATCTGTAAAATTGAGTATATAATATACATATGATGGGAAAATTATCTGAAAGTGAAGAATACCTACCTGCAGGGCAAGGCACATCTAAGCTTTCTGTACACAAGGCTATCAGTGCATGAAGGCAGAACAGGGTATTTGTGTAAAAGTTCCATTAACATGGGAAACTGCCAGAATCAGTCTCATTAATATGGGGAAGATGTTGAAATCAATCTGTTAATATATGAATGTGCTGAAATGGGTTTATTGATATGTGAATATGCTGAAATCAGTCCATTAATATATGAATATGCTGAAATCAGTCCATTCATATGTGAATATGCTGAAATCAATCCATTAATGTGTCAAGATGCAGAAATCAGTCCATTGACTTCTGTATGCTGAATTCAGTCCATTAATATGTGAATATGATAGAATTTGCTGCTGATAACAGAAAAAAATTCATCTCTTGAAATTGGCACATTGAAAGTGAAGATTAACATAACATTACTATAGTCATTACACTGTTATTGACAGCTGTTGATCATAATCTGACAGATGCCAAAATAGCAATGTGCTCATAGAGAGCTCAAAGGGAAAAGAAAAGAGCTCTCTTGCTAAAAAGAAAGAGAAAAGTGGAAATTCGAAAATTAAAACGGAGAAGGAGAAAGCAGTGTTGCAGCAGAAGTTTGATCAGTATTTTGATTTCAAGATGCCCATCAAGCACGTGAAACCTCATCAGGTAATTATTAGAAAGTGTTTTTCTTTTGGAACCTAATATGAGTGCTTTCATTTGACATTTATACTTATTGAAACAGTTATTTATAATTAATATATGATAATGTGAAAATAGTTATATTTTGCATGAATTTAGTTGTATCATTATATGAATGTGTAAATAAGAGATTAATAGTTTTGCAGTTGATTTTTTTTGTTATTATTTGTTAAGTGAATATATTTTACATGCATTTTAAATGATGTTGCATGCCTGCAGTAACGTGAAAGATGGGAGTTGATTAGAGAATGTAATTGTTTTCAAGTATAGATTGTTTGATCATCCATTCGCCTGACAGGTGTTGGTGATGTTATTTGTCAGTTTTGTATGGTTCGTTGTCTTTCTTAGTTAGACTGACATTTTTTAGTTAGACTGATTGCCTTTCTTAGTTAGACTGATTGCCTTTCTTAGACTGATTGCCTTTCTTAGTTAGACTGATTGCCTTTATTATTATACACTACTGGATCAGGACATTTGTTTTAAAAGGCTATAATTACATTTTTGAAGATGGAGTTAAGTTCAGGATTTATAGTAATCTTCTGTGAACTAGCATCTATGCATGTTTCTTAGTTAGTTTTGAGATTATGAAAAAAGGAACTTACTGAAGGGTTGCAAGTTCGGAGGAGTAAAATTCGTATTTTTGTTTCGTTTCCTGTCACATTTTGACAGGTTGGAGCTCGTTTGTATCAAAGTGAACAGCAGTATATGTCTGTAGAGACTGTATCCTATGTTTGTACAAGGGCAGCTCTGTATGAATCACTTTGTATTTATTTGTGAAATTGAAACAAAAACTATGTGAAGTGCGTGGTAAAGTGTGTAAACCTGTGGTTCTTAACCTGGGGTTCATGGAACTCTTGGATGTCCATGGAAGGATTTTTGGAGCTCCACAGACCAGTAAATGGATTGTTGCTTTATTTTTAATTAGGGATCATCATCAGGTGCCATGCCGACTGGCGTTGGCTATTATGCTTCTCCAGAGTACCCAGTCCTTCATGCAGGCCATCAGTTCAGTTGGTGATCTCCTCTCACACCAACCCGTCAGACTGTCCAGTATCATTTCTCTTGGTCTTCCTCTTGATCTTCTTCCTTCTATTTTTCCTGTTGTTATAATATTTTCAATGCCCCCTCTTCTCATTGCATGTCCTATGAAAATACATTGTCTCTCTCTTATCTTTCTGACAAGGTTTTTTGTCTCTCCAGCTCTTCTCATACATTCTTCATTAGTTATTTTTGCTGTCCAGGGGATTCGCAACATTCTTCTAATAAACCACATTTCTGCTGCTTCCAATGATTTTTGTGCAGACTTGCCTATTGTCCATGATTCACTTCCATATAACAAGATAGGTTCAATATAGCATTTTAGGACTCGTTTTCTAACGTTCATTGATAAAGATGTGTTAGCTAATATGTTTCTCATTCTCTGAAATGCAGTCTTTACTTGCCCTATTCTGTTCCTAATTTCTGTTTTGCATTTCCCATCTGAAGTTATTACTGCTCCAAGGTATTTAAATTTCTGCACCTGCTTTAGAATAGTTCCGTTTAATTTTATACTGCATGCTGGTGGATTCTGTTTCTTAGATATAACCATAATCTCTGTCTTTTTGATGTTCAAAGTAAGGCCTTTCTGTTCACTTTCTTTGGCGACTTTATCCAAGAGATTTTGCAGGTCTTGTTGGTTCTCCGCTATCAGTACTGTGTCGTCAGCATACCGAAGGTTGTTAATATTGTATCCTCCAATTTTTATGCCTGGTTCTGTGATGAATTAGGGATACACAGTCAAAAAAAAAAAAGTTTAGAACCACTGGTTTAGGCAGTGGCAGTCACAGACAGACTTTTTTTTTCCTTTCAGAACTAGTAATGTTAAAATTATATTATGATTGTTGCATAGTTTTAAGTAAAGATCTTTAAAATTATATTATGATTGTTGCATAGTTTTAAGTAAAGATTATGTTTTTATTTCATATCCCATCATTTTTAATGGGTTTCACCAAGCATACATATATTTCTCATCCTTAGATTCTAGCACTAAACCGAGGAGAGGACTTGAAGATTCTTATAGTAAAGATAACTATTCCTGAATCGGCCAAATATATTTTTATTAAGTTTGCAAAGGAAATGTTTGTACAAAAAGTAAGAAGTCCAACAAGTAGTGCCCTAATTATGCAGGCTGTAGAGGATGCTTACGATCGTCTGATTGAACCAATGCTTTGCAGGCAGATACGGTAAACAAAGATCATTATTTCACAATTATTATTTTGATTAAAACGTCCCAGATGGACATTAGTTTTCTACTTAACTCTTTCATTCCTAATTTATTTTTTTTCCCCCATAAAAATGTTTGCTTGGCTTACTTGTGATAAAATAAGTGTATGTGACACCTGTCATAAAAGTGTTTGCATGGCTTACCTGTGATAAAATAAGTGTACGTGACACCTGTCATAAAAGTGTTTGCTTGGCTTACCTGTGATAAAATAAGTGTATGTGACACCTGTCATAAAAGTGTTTGCATGGCTTACCTGTGATAAAATAAGTGTACGTGACACCTGTCATAAAAGTGTTTGCTTGGCTTACCTGTGATAAAATAAGTGTACGTGACACCTGTCATAAAAGTGTTTGCATGGCTTACCTGTGATAAAATAAGTGTACGTGACACCTGTCATAAAAGTGTTTGCATGGCTTACCTGTGATAAAATAAGTGTACATGACACCTGTGCAAGAGTAGTGTAGTGCTTAGTACACATGTCTGTCAGCAAGATGGTTGTGGGTTTGATTCCCCAGGGGCAGGATTTTTTTTTTTTCAGACTGACAGCGAAGCTGACCTAGTCTCAAAAAACAGGCACCTGGGGTTTCCCCTAGGAAAACAACAGAAGCAAGGACAAGTGCTAGCCCTTCAGCCTAGCTGTGCTGTGTCCTAGAAATGTGAAGTCACTAACACTGCAGGCCCCTGTGGCGTGCAGATGCCAGGGTTATTAAAGAGAAAGAGTAACATCTGTGTTGATGAGAATCTTCTAATATGTTAAGACAATGAGTTAAATTGTGTGTTTTTACAATAAATTAACACAACTGTTTATGAAATTTCTTCATCATTGTACATGACTCCAGTTGGAATTATTGAGAATAAAAGGGTTAATTTATGTTTGCACTTTGAATGCTGGGAAGCATTTCTAGCCGTGATGTTTTAGCATCTTTTCTGACACGAAGAGAAGGATGACGTGAAGGAGGTTTCTTATTCTCCTTTGGTTTTTATTTATCATTATTTATAAATGTAGAGTTCTGGCAAGCGTGTCAGCCGCGTCTTGATGTATCATAGCATGACAACATAAGAATATGTTCTGTATTCAAGAGTGCCTTGTCCACATATACAGACATATGTTTTATAGAGGTCCACAGAAGACTTGAACTTTATTATAAATATGCATTTTATATATATATATTATAAATATTCATAAATAAAATCTCCTTGACAGGTCAGATCTTACAAAAACTGCAGAGAAGGAATCGATAAATGTGTTTTCATGGAATTTGAAAAGATTACTGCTAACCCCTCCAGTCAAGAACAAGAACATTCTAGGAATTGATCCAGGTTTCAAAAATGGCTGCAAGCTGGCGGTTATTTCTTCCACCAGCCAAGTTTTGGAGACGGGAGTTGCCTACCTTCATAGTCATACATCACAGCAGTATTCCGAGATGAGAAAGATTTCTGCCATGGTTGATAAACACAGGTTCAAGCAACTTGTCATGTCTTGGTTCATGTTAATCTCTTTACGAAGTAAGAAATATAAGTTGGGCAAGTTCACGATAATCAATAGCTCCTTCTCTTCTCTGTTCATCTCTGTTCTTCTCTCCTCTTCCCAGACCCCCTCCTCCTCCCAAAAAAAAACTGAAAGGCTCATTTCCCATTGTGATGTATTAGAGCCACTTGGGTTAAATCTTTCTTTCTCTGTCTTTTCCCTTCAGTGTCAAAGACACACCGGCTGCTTGTAGCTAGAGATTTCCACTTTTGTTGGTCCTTTGATATCTTCTTGGCTGCCTTCTATGTCATTCCTTTGTTTACCAGCATTTTCTCTGCTGTATGTCTCATTGTGTTGCCCTGTGCTTCTTTTACCCACTGTTGGTGGTAAGAATTTGGTTGTTATTCACAAAATGCGGCCAATCAATCTCCACTTTTCAATCACTGTTGACAGTGGTGTTATTACTTATGATATTTGGCCAGAACCTTCTTTGATTCTCGGTTTGGAAGGTTTCATGCGTATGTGCAACTGTCTGTGCCATTTCCCAGCATTTACTCCCGTGTAGTAGGACACGTTTAAAGCGTTACTCTTGAATATTCCGCATGTGGTTTTCTGGTTCATCTTTTTTTAGACTTTCATATACTGTTATGTGCAGATTATGGGTTAAAAGCCAGACGTTTAACCCATGTAGCTCTGATATTCCACATTTGAAAACTGAAGATAGAGGGGTTTTCCAGAACTTACCAGGAAGCATAGGTCATCATGTCTTCATATATCTCCACCTTTAATCCTTTCTGTCAGCTTTTTTGTTGGTGATTTTATCTCATGCTATGATGTCAGACCCCATTTCCTTTTCTCTCTTTTTTTAAAAAAAATTTTAAAATCTTTCTTCCTGTCTTCCTTACCTACTGTCTTCCTGTCTTCCATTTTTTAAAAATTAATATTTTATTCTTTTTTTTTGGTGTTAATTATTGTGTATAAAAAAGTTACATAACTGTATTGTTTGGCTAAATAAGATGACACAGGTCTTATTTTCACTCTAAAGTAGTCTCATCATCATCATCACCTTTCACTCCCTTGAAAGCATGGGTCACTGATAATGGTTCTCCAGCCATCCCTGTTCTTGGAATTATTCTCTTCTTCCTTCCATGTGCATCCCTCGTCTCTGAGCGCTGTCATAGTTTCTCTTCTCCGAGTAAGTCTAGGTCTTCCTCGTTTTCTATTTCCTTGAGGATTCTATGTCAGTGCTTGTCTTGCTATGTTCATCAGTTTTACTGCATGTATATAGTCATACATTCAGTTCAAAAATGTATACAAGGTGGCCCATGAAAATGGGCTTGCTTCAAGTATTTGGGCCCATGAAGCTGTCTGGTTTTTCGTGAGTACCCTGTATTATAAAGTAACACAACAGTTTGATATATCCTACTACAACCAGGGATTATCCGTAAAAACGAATTAGTTAACTTGTTTTTTGTTTGGTTTTTTTTTTTTAAACTACTTTCCAGGTGTGAGGTTATAACGATAGGAAATGGCGTTGCTTGCCGGGAGACAGAACAGGTCATATCTGACATGATAAAGCAAAGTCTGTTTTACTCAAAGACAGTTATGTATTGGTAAGTGCTGTTACAAAGAGGGTCATATCTAATTTGTATTTGGTAAGTACTGTTACAAAGAGGGTCATATCTAGTTTGTATTTGGTAAGCAGCTCTTCACCACAGTTTTTGGCCCAGATCATTTCCTCTTCCTGTGGGTGTTCATTGCATAACAAATGGAACTCTATTTATGTTCACATGTTTCGGGTATCATCTGGATATCAGAACAGTAAATTTCTTGCACTGAATTTATAATTGAACTTCATTTTCAGTTTGAAAATTCATCTTAAAAGTTCCTTTGAAAAGTAAAATACATCTTTCAGTTATATCAGAGCAGACTCTGTTAAAACAGAATTTTGTGAGTTTTGTTCACTTTTAAAAAAATTTTTATCACAAAGACAATGGTTCACTGAGACTATAGAAGGAAGCTGCGTATAATTTTGTGTTAGGCACTTGAAGAAAAAGTTTGTATATCATAAAAGGTAAGGTAAAATCCTCATTTCCGTGCCATTAAGGCATATTGGTGATACGTTGTTAGGCCCATATTTCTACGACCATCGGCACATGAAGGTTTGATGTGGTCAGTGTCACACCTGGTCGCATTTACCTTCCTGCTTTTCTCTGGCACCCCTTTTTAGAGCCTGAGTGGACTTCAGGGGCTATTTTGGTGTGAGCCAGAAAAAAAAAAAATCCCACCTCTGGGATTTGAACTCGGTACCACCATATTAGTAAACTGAGAACCTAACCACTCAATTAACCAAGCCTTGTATATCATATTTATCATTATATTCCTTTCTTCCCTCTTGTTGTGAAAAACAACGCAGCATTGTGGACGAGTGTGGGGCATCTATATACAGCGTGTCAGATGCGGCACAGAAGGATCTCCCAGAACTTGATCCGACCTTGAGAGGAGCAGGTGAGTTCAATGTCACATGATCTCAGTGTTTAAATCTGTTGAACATTCACCGCTAGGAATAACAAAAAAAATGAAGCCACCGTCTCCTTTCTCTTTTATTTGAATTCTCGCATTTCTAATTGTCAGTTTTGAGTATGTTTGAGAGGAAAAAAAATTGTGGTTAGTACGAGATTGTTGGCAATCCCATAGAACCTGTTTTGTATCGGCGTCTGTTACCTCTTAGTCAGAGTTGTGATTTTTTTGTGTGTAAAATAAAAAAAAATGTTATGTTACGATATTTCTTCAGCTAAATAAAATGAAACAGGTTTTATTTTGTGTGGTAAAGTAGATTCTACTTTGCTCCTTGTATATAGTTGTACACTCTATACTTCATTTGGAATCACTATTTTCATAAAATACACTCAGTTCATTTAATGTCACTTTTTTTTCATATGATCTGTCTTCATTTAATGTCACTTTTTTCATATGATGTACTGTCTTCATTTAATGTCACTTTTTTCGTATGATGTACTGTCTTCATTTAATGTCACTTTTTTCATATCCCCTGTCTTCATTTAATATGATGTACTGTCTTCATTTAATGTCACTTTTTTTTGTATGGTGTACTGTCTTCCTTTAATATCACCATTTTCATGTGATGTACTCACCTCATTCAATGCTGTTACTTTTATATGATGTGCTCACTTCGTTTAATGTCACTGTTTTCAGATAATGTGTTCACTAATGTCACTATTTTCATATGATGTGCTCACTAATGTCAATATTTTCATATAATGTGCTCACTGATGTCACTATTTTCATATGATATGATATGCTCACTCACTGATGTCACTATTTTCATATGATGTGCTCACTGTCACTATTTTCATATGATGTGCTCACTCATTAATGTTACTATTTTCATATGATGTGCTCACTTCACTCAGTGTCACTAGCTAGAAGACTGCAGGACCCTCTGGCAGAACTTGTCAAGATTGAGCCCAAACATTTAGGAGTGGGCATGTATCAGGTTAGTGTGGAGTGCCAAGCTATAAAGTTATGCTCTAGAGATTTAATACCCATGGGTTTGTGTGGTATTGGTGGGTGACTATACAAGAGTGGCAACATGATTTTTAGTGCTGGCATGTCAAAGATGAGTGATGGGGTAGAGATGGTGAACAAGCAACTTGTGGCCCCCATAATAGTAGATTTCTTGCCTTTTTTTTTTTTTTTTGGACCACTTCAAGCAAGTTACTGCAGCTCACATCTAATCCATCATGAGGCCTAGCTGTGGTCTGTGAGAAGTGAATTTGTTACTGCCCTGTAAGACGCCACAAAGTATCAAAGGTGTGTCAAAGGACATGTACGTGATTGACTTTTTTCGTGTTTCTGAATATTAGGTTTTATGTTACCAGTGTGTGGTAGTGAATCACCAAAACCATAGAAAACAAGTTGAATTCTTTCCAGACTAAATGTTTACAAAGAATTAGAAAAATATTCTGGCCAAACACCATAAGAAATAACATCTTGTTGGCAGAGATGCAGATGAAGCCACTGACAGCAATTATTGAAGAAGATGCTGGCGATGGTTGGGACATGTGCTCCGAATGACTGACGACTCACTACCAAAAATAGCACTAAGATGGACACCACAAGGGAACAGAAGTAAGGGTAGACCAAAAGAGACATGGAGAAGAACAACAGAAAGGATGTTGAGCAATAGAGGGCTCACCTGGGCAAGAGCAGAAAAAAGGCAAAGGACAGGCATTTGTGGAAAACCCTTGCGGAAACCCCATGTGCCCTGGGCACTTAAGGTTCAGAGAGAGAGAGTGTGGTAGTGGTTCATGATGGCTGATGTGCCATCTGTACTGTGTTATCAGTGTGTGGTCAGTCTTCCATCCTTCCTACGCTGCTAAACCTCACATAGGCGTGGTAGTTTGCCAAGATTTCCTGTCTTTGGCTAGTTTTTCAGTCTCATCAAGGGATGTTACGTCCACTGAACTGGCATCTATTAACAGTCTCTTTAGAGTTTCATGTGGTCGGTCTCTTTTTCTTCGACCTGTTGTGTTCCACTTGATAGCTTGTTTGAGGATCCTCTGTGTGTGGTAAGTGTTTACAAAAAGGTTATGTGCCCTCTGTTATGTTATCAAAGTTTGGTAAGGATTTGTGATGATGTGATTCACCTTCTGTTGTGATATCAGTGTGTCTTTGTATTTCATTTTTGTTTCTCTGTTGTTAGACCTTCATGGAAGCAAAAGCTTGATTTTTCCTCAGTTTAATGCTTTCAGCATGACCTAGATCTGTTTTCAGCATGGCCTTGACCTGTTTTTCAGCATGACCTTAACAAGACCAAGCTTCATGGTGCTCTCAGCTCAGTGGTTGAAGAGTGTGTCAGCTTTGTTGGAGTTGATGTCAACACCTGCAGCCAGAGCCTCTTGAAACATGTTGCGGGTCTCAATGACACGAAGGCAAAGAACCTCCTGGAGTGGAGAGCTGAGAACGGGTGCTTCACAAATCGGCAGCAGCTTCTGAGTGTGAAAGGTCTTGGCAAGAAAGGATTTGAACAGTGTGTGGGTTTCATCAGAATCTTGAAAAACTCTGTGGTTTCAGATGAAAAAAAAGACGTGAAATGGTAATGGTTGTTTCTGTAAACTGATAATAAAATGTTACTTTGGTGTTAACTGGTACATCTTGTGACAGATTCAGAGAGAGTCTGTCAGTTATTTGGTATATCTGTGACAGATTCAGAGAGAGTCTGTCAGTTATTTGGTATATCTGTGACAGATTCAGAGAGAGTCTGTCAGTTATTTGGTATATCTGTGACAAGAGCTAGAAGTCTTATTTGGCAGACTGGTCAGTTATTTGGTGTATCTGGGACTGGTATCAAAAAACTTATTTGGCTGACTATGATCAGTTATTAGTCTTGTCTGTGTCAAGAATCATAAAACTTGTTCGACTAACTGTGCCAGTAAAATGAGACGTGCAACAGCACGTTATTTCCATCGGTTGAAATATCAAACTGAAATTTTCCACACATGTTAATACGTATCTGATGAAAATGGAAGTCAAAATGTCACAGTTTTACAATGTTACCAGATGAAGCTTTTGTCCGTTGTCTTTATGTACTGTTCAGGATTTTTTTTCTGGTTCTTTTTTTTCTGCATGAATACATACATACATGCATACATGCATGAAAAACTATGAGAAAATCAGTTATCTACAATATCTTTTTTTTTTTTTAATCACATTCACACTTCTGATGCTGTTTTAAACTTCTTTAGGGTCCCAGAGGTTGATGCGAAGACTGAAGATTGTGGACAGGAGAACCTGAAAGGAAGAAAGAGAAAAGCTGGCGCAGCCGCTCCTAGTCGGAGAAAGAAAGCTAAGATAGGAGGTCAGGAAGAGTGGAATCCCCTAGATGCTACAGCTATACATCCAGAGTCTTATGATCTTGCTTATAAGTTAGTGAACATCACGCTGTTTCATTTGTTCTTTTGTTTCACACTTTCCTTTTTGTTTCACATATTCTTTTGTTTATAAAATATTTTGGTGTGCTAACTGCCATTGAGCAAATATATTTTTCAGACAGTGGCCGTGTTAATTGGCAATTAGCGGTAAATTAACAATTAAAAAAGAGATAAACTAGAAAGCTTGGAGGGTATTGATTGCCATAAGCAACTTATATTATCAAAGATCTAGTTAAAAAAAAAGGAATGATGTCAGTTGGAAAATAATGGGGTCAGTAAGATTATGATGCTCAGTTTGTATGGAGAGAATTAGCCAGTTTTGATTTTGGTTCAGTATATGAGCACTTTGTAAACAAATCTGGCCACAGAGAAAGTAAGAAAAAAGCTTCATGTGAACATTTAATTCCCGGTTATGTATGTAAAGTGTGTCTTATTTTACATTAGAGGTGTAAAGTTCTGAATGTTGTGTAAAGTGTGTCTTATTTTACATTAGAGGTGTAAAGTTCTGAATGTTGTGTAAAGTGTGTCTTATTTTACATTAGAGGTGTAAAGTTCTGAATGTTGTATTGACAAAACTGGTATTTCAAATGCAAGGTGAAAATCTGGCACAACTGTTCCGGTTTTGACAAATTCTAGCGCGGTCATTGATCAGTGGTATCCTGGACTCAAGATAATTGAAAGTCGGTGCATTATTTGTGCCTAGGTGTGTCCTTGTATCTACCTAGAAGTGTGAGCTGGTTATTCTTAGCAGTTGCAGCACAGGGAAGATGCTGAAGCATAATTGTTGTATCGAATTAGAAGCAGATCACAGTGACTAGCTTGAGACCCAGGGTGGACCCAAAAGCCAGCTTCTGGACAGACACATTTGTCATAGGGAGCCTGCTCCATTAGTCAGACTGGTACCAATGGCACCTTGATGGAGAGGTGAGACAGGACCTTGGCAACTGTGCCATCACTTAGCTCAGTCATCTTTGGCAACAGCCAAAGAATGGACATTTGAGAGAAAGAGAAAGTTAAACATAATTGGTAGTATACATCTGTAGCTGGCAACAGCCAAAGAATGGACATCTGAGAGAAAGAGAAACTGGCTAAACATAAATGGTAGAGATACATCTGTAACTGGCAGCTGGCCACAGTATGGACATCTGAGGGAAAGAGAAAGCAAAGTCAGCCAGAAACAAGTGGCAGAGATACATCTTTGGCCAGATAGATGCTTAAGAGAAAGAGAAGCCAAACCAAAACAAACTGGCTGCAGAGAAATGTAGAACCAGAGCTAGCATGCGCCACAGCTGGAGAACAGTATGAAGGGCTGACTGGACTGTGAGAAGTAGATGAATTTATTGCTGCCCTGCAAAATGCCACTAGGCATTCTGGACAGTTATTTCTTAGCTTGTCACCATCCATAGAAATGGATGAATGGTTGGATTCAAAATAAGGAAAGTCCTTTAACCTTACACCAAGCACTCTGATGTCTGTGCTGAAGAAGAAAATATATGTATGTCCACAGATATATGTCTAGTCAAGTTTTGGTTTATTTAAAAGCTGGTATTTAAGTCTTGTCCTCACTGTGTGAGCTTTGGCCACAAATCTGATCACATCTTGACCAATGCAGGGAAGGCCACAGATCTATTGGTGGAGCAGGCAAAGGTGGTTGCACCTTAACCAGTGCAGAGAAGGTCATAAGAGAAGAAAGTCAAATAGAAGCAATTGATCTTGTTTCAGAGCAGATCATCTTGAAGAATGCCTGACAGAAGCTACTAATGCTGCTGCTATCACCATTATAACCAACGCAGATAATGCTTGACAAAACCCACAAGAGCTAACATGTTCTTGTTTCAAAACCATCTTCTGAGATGGGAAGTACTATTGTTATTATAGTATAGGTTCATATTTTTTTATATATAGGTTCATACTTTTTATATGTAGGTTCATACTTTTTATATAATATAGATTCATACTTTTTATATATAGGTTCATACTTTTTATAGTTATTTAGTGCTGAAATTACCAAAATGAATATAGCTTTATTGGTTGTGGTTAGTAGAAGCATTGGTGAATTTATCTCCCTGTAACTGTAAACTTCCTTACAGCTGATGCTGTGGTGAAGATGTGGGCATCAGTTCTGATGATTTTTATAGTGTGTGTTTAATGTTTCTGAGTTGTTTGCAAATTTTAATACAATTTCTTGTTTACAGCATATTTAGTTATTTAATGTAGTAATAAAGTCAGCATTATAACACATATGTAACTGGTTTTATTTACGAGTATTTTAGGCATGTCAGAATCCATTCACATTATTTCGGAATTGTATGTGCCGTTTTCACTTATCCATCCATCCATCCATCGATCCTGACTGATAGTTGGGGCCCGGTTGTACCTAGAATAGAGATGGTGGTTGTAAGCCGTTGTTTCTGCAGAAGTTTTCACCTCCACACACACCACCCCTCCCCCATAGTTAGGAGGCAAGAAGAATGTTACATAATTTTAAGTTCCACATGAAAAAGAATTATTTTCCTTGTTGCAGATCTAAAGAGGTTCTGTGAGAAGGAGCAAGCAGGTCTAGCTACAGTCCAGCTTATTGTGGAGGCGTTGATGCAGTCATTGTCGTATGATTTAAGAGAGAGTAAGAAAGTGTTTTAACTTAACAGTAGCTATTTTTTTTTTGTAAATGATAATAAATCTGATTTGTTAAAAGACGTCTCAAATATTTACATATTTGCGGCACAGTCATTGATGAACCGTATTCGCAAGAAAGAGTTGCGAATCTGAAACTTACTATGGATACCTTCCATCCATGCAGTCCAACTGTACAAACTGGTTCATTACTGTATATACGAGGGCTAGAAGAATGAAGAATATCCTCTACAGTGCAGAGAACACTGAATTACTCTGTACATGTTATTCTCAGTGCATGAAGCAAAAATAGAATTTCATGTAAAACTAAATCTTGAATCCACAGAGAAAGAACACACACACACACACAAAAAATACTTTCATACGCAGTTGGGCACATAAAGATGGTTGTGACATGCCAGGTGGCAGTGGTACTGAAGATTTGAATAAGGTAACGGGTTGACAACATGTGACTTTTTAGGAAAGATAACAGTATCTGACCTTTTATTCCTCCATGGTCATCTTGTCGATTATGCACCTGGAAGAGATCGCTGCAAGCCAGATTATTGTTTTCATATAAGATACAGTGGTCCAAATTATGCATCTACACGTAAGAGATCTGTGGCTGATTTAAGCTGACAGGTTCCACGTTGTCAGGCCGACATCTCATGAAAGAATATCTCACCCTAGATTGGAAATCATGTGACCATGCACTTGCCAGACAGATCTCATCCAATCACGTATAATTTTATTCTTCGTAGTGTTATTTCTTAATCTGTTTCATCAAAATATGACAAATTTCATATTTTTCACATATAATTTCATACGTTTAGACACATCTTTGCTAGAAGGTCTCATAAATGTAATGAAGTGTAAATTAGTCCACTCTGTTTTCATATTTAGTAGAATGACTGTTGTATTAACTCTTTGAATGCCATTGGTCAATATATCGACTCTTCCGGTTTTCCCGTTGCATGCCAATGGTCGATATATCGACTCTTGGTTTGTTTCAATATAACAACTGGTGTAACATTTAGATTATACATATTTCGTCCGCGTTTCCGGTGACACTTTTCAAAATGGTGAAAGAGTGCTTAGTTACGAGCGATGCCGAGCGAGAAGAAGGAAGAGAAACATGGAAATTTTTCAATTTTTGATGACATAGATAGGGGTATGGACATGGCCTATGACCACCCCACTGCTCTTGAATGTATCCAAAGTAGATCTAGACATATTTAGACGACTGGAGTAGTAGTTAGTAGGTTATTTCAGACATTAATTTAGCGAGAATGCAACATAGAATCAGAATACGAGATCAACAAATAGATCTAGACATCTCACATAGTAAGTAGTGTAGATCTAGACCTAGCCAATGGTGAGTTGGGAACAGTCATTGTCTAAAAACATCACATTACTTCTTTTTTCCTAAAAAACTCTGCATTTATGAAATGTTCATACATTTAGTTATACTTTGAAACATAATAAGTACACAGAAGTACATGGAAATACTGTTTTCCATTCCATTTTACAACTATACCCCCTATACAGATCGAGACCCACGCTTTTATTCCGGCACCCATCTGAATGGCCGCGTTTCTTCCTCTGGCAGAGTTAATAATAATTGTGAATAAGATTAAACATTGACTCTTGTTTTCTTGTTCTTCCAGATTTCCAGAAGCCTCTGTTTAAACAGGAGGTGACCTCCATTTCAGACCTGCGCACGGGTGCAGAAGTGACTGGACGGATACTGAACGTTACTCATTTTGGAGCATTTGTAGACATTGGTGTTGGAAGAAATGGCCTTATACACACAAGTAAAATGGGCAGTTTCAAGCAGTTGGGAGTTGGCGATCATGTGACAGTGAAAGTGGAAAGTGTAGATCTTGACCGTAAACGAATATCATTAATTCTTAAAGGTGTTGCACAAAAGTAGGTTTGCTCTGCATAAAAACCGTTGGAAGCTCCCATCCATCTTACACTATTGATGTGATATTGCTGTCCTAGGCATATTGGCACTTTTGTTTCATTTCCATCAAGTTCCTCTTCAGCATTTGTTGTCAGCCTTTCCAAAGAGGACCTAGAGCAATGTTATTCAACCTTTTTTTTTTTTATTTTTTGTTCCAGTGCCCTCAGATATAATTTATTTTTAACTATATACTCCAAAAGTTATTAGCACATAATTTAAAGTATTCCATTTATTTATGCATTAATAAAATTCAAGGGCATAGGGTAAACATCTAAAATGAACTATTTAACTTACATCAGTTTAAGTTTAATACTGTCAGTCAGTCATTTGCATGTCCCATATGGAACTTTACCTCCCTAACAGCTCTCCTGTAGGCCTCTCGGTTGTAAGCAAGATGGCCTGCTGCTGATGCATCCATTTGCAGATCATCAACGATGTCTTGCAGCCATCTTTGCCTTGGTCTTCCTCTCTTTCTTTTTCCCATTAGGTACCCTTCCAATACAGTCTTCTCTAAATTATCATACAGTTAAATACAGTTAAAGTTTAATATTTGTTTAATAATTAAACAGTAAAATGTAATTTTAAAAAATACACGTTTCTTATTTCTCCTCAGAAAATTACTGAATGAACAAAATTTCCATGTGAACGGTAGGGCTCAGATATGCAGAAAAGTTGTTTTAGCAAACCAGTCAGAGATAAAAGAAAAGATGATTGTGATAAAACTGGCTCTAATAATAAAGATAGACAGAGGTATATGGTCCAGTTTTACAAAACGGTTAGATTGAAGAAAATGGGCAGGAGTGAGAGTGGCAGAAAATAAGATGAATGCTTATAAGAATGAACAACAAGCAACAGTTGTATATTTGTCAAATATTTTGGCAAAAGCCTTTTTCAGGGATCGCATAGAAAAAATTGATGAAAAATTAGCACTTTTGGTATCCTTGTCATAAAAAAGATGGGCACAGAATGTACCCAGATAGATGTTGGTAAGCTCGAAGTAGAAGCTAATGATTGGCTGAGAAATAAGATAAAGAGATGATGACAAAGGTTATTAGATGCCAGACAATATGACATTATCCCCTGGATGGTCTCAACCTGCTCCTGTTGGATAACTGTGGCCCAAGCAAAAGCTGTGCAGATAATAAAAATGAGAAAATAATATGAGGAGGGGTGAATGAAGAAAGGATCAGAATAATAGAGATCACTGAAAGGTTAAGAATAGTAGAGATCACTGAAAGGTTAAGAATAATAGAGATCACTGAAAAGTTAACAATAATAGAGATCACTGAAAGGTTAAGAATAAATAGAGATCACTGAAAGGTTAAGAATAAATAGAGATCACTGAAAGGTTAAGAATAAATAGAGATCACTGAAAGGTTAAGAATAAATAGAGATCACTGAAAGGTTAAGAATAAATAGAAATCACTGAAAGTCTCAGAACAATAGAGATCACTGAAAGGTTCAGAATAGAGATCACTGAAAGGTTCAGAATAATAGAGGTCACTGAAAAGTCAGAATAATAGAGATCACTGAAAGGTTCAGAATAATACAGATCACTGAAAGGTTAAGAATAAATAGAGATCACTGAAAGGTTAAGAATAATAGAGATCACTGAAAGGTTCAGAATAATAGAGATCACTGAAAGGCTCAGAACAATAGAGATCACTGAAGGGACAAAATTGCTCACTTAGAACACTTAGACAAAGAAGTTATCAAGGCCCTCTTGCTGGAAATTTAACCTTAACCCACCTGCGGCCAGAATGAGAAAATGCGCTGAAATGAGTGGGGTTAAGACAAGAAAGTTGGGGCATCAAGAACAGAAACAGAAAGAGGTAGCAAAGCAGATAGAAATGTAAAATAGTTCAAGGAAGCTGAAGTTATTTTTTATTCCAGCTGGGTGGATACAGCCAACCTGGAAAATAAGGTGCTGTTACATAACTTTCTGAGATCGTTCATTGGAAGAATGAGAGTGGATTGCAGTTGCAGAAATGTCCTGTTTTCCTTGGTGGTCTCCTTGATAGAAATGCTTGGAGACTGGTGTCAGTGCCTTCTGGGATATGTTGTTCACATAATAAAATGAGAAAATAATATGAGGAGGGGTGAATGAAGAAAGGATCAGAATAATAGAGATCACTGAAAGGTTAAGAATAAATAGAAATCACTGAAAGTCTCAGAACAATAGAGATCACTGAAAGGTTAAGAATAAATAGAAATCACTGAAAGTCTCAGAACAATAGAGATCACTGAAAGGTTAAGAATAAATAGAGATCACTGAAAGGTTAAGAATAAATAGAGATCACTGAAAGGTTAAGAATAAATAGAAATCACTGAAAGTCTCAGAACAATAGAGATCACTGAAAGGTTCAGAATAGAGATCACTGAAAGGTTCAGAATAATAGAGGTCACTGAAAAGTCAGAATAATAGAGATCACTGAAAGGTTCAGAATAATACAGATCACTGAAAGGTTAAGAATAAATAGAGATCACTGAAAGGTTAAGAATAAATAGAGATCACTGAAAGGTTCAGAATAAACAGAGATCACTGAAAGGCTCAGAACAATAGAGATCACTGAAGGGACAGAATTGCTCACTTAGAACACTTAGACAAAGAAGTTATCAAGGCCCTCTTGCTGGAAATTTAACCTTAACCCACCTGCGGCCAGAATGAGAAAATGCGCTGAAATGAGTGGGGTTAAGACAAGAAAGTTGGGGCATCAAGAACAGAAACAGAAAGAGGTAGCAAAGCAGATAGAAATGTAAAATAGTTCAAGGAAGCTGAAGTTATTTTTTATTCCAGCTGGGTGGATACAGCCAACCTGGAAAATAAGGTGCTGTTACATAACTTTCTGAGATCGTTCATTGGAAGAATGAGAGTGGATTGCAGTTGCAGAAATGTCCTGTTTTCCTTGGTGGTCTCCTTGATAGAAATGCTTGGAGACTGGTGTCAGTGCCTTCTGGGATATGTTGTTCACATGTTGATGAAACCAATCTTCTAAGTGTAACCCAGACTGTCATGTAAACTTCATATTGCATCACTTGCACATAATGACATGAATGACACTGTGAAAAGTGCAAAGACCTGAATTGATAACGTAGAAAACCTGGCTTGTCTCCTTGCCACAGTCTACTTTATCAGAAAATTCTGATCTAACAAAGTTGTAAAAATTGTTCTGAGATTGTACCCCATACTTCAAAGGGAGCAAGGGCAGTTAGATTGTGTACCATACCTCAAATGGGCATGGCCAGTTAGACCGTGCCTCACATCTTGAAGGGGCATGGCCAGTTAGATTGTGCCCCACACCTTAAAGGGGCATGGCCAGTTAGATTGTGCCTCACACCTTGAAGGGGCATGGCCAGTTAGATCATGCCCCACACCTTGAAGAGGATAGCCAATTAGATCAAGCCCCACACCGTGAAGAGGCTGACCAGTTAGATCATGCCCCACACCTTGAAGAGGCTGGCCAGTTAGATTGTGCCCCACACCTTGAAGAAGCTGGCCAGTTAGATCATGTCCCACTCCTTGAACAGGCTGGCCAGTTAGATCATGCCCCACACCTTGAAGAGGCTGACCAGTTAAATCATGCCCCACACCTTGAAGAGGCTGGCCAGTTAGATCATGCCCCACACTTTGAAGAGGCTGGCCAGTTAGATCATACCCCACACTTTGAAGAGGCATGGCCAGTTAGATTGTGCCCCACACCTTAAAGGGGCATGGCCAGTTAGATCATGCCCCACACCTTGAAGAGGATGGCCAGTTAGATCATGCCCCACACCGTGAAGAGGCTGACCAGTTAGATCATGCCCCACACCTTGAAGAGGCTGGCCATTTAGATCATGCCCCACACCTTGAAGAAGCTGGCCAGTTAAATCACGCCCCACACCTTGAAGAGGCTGGCCAGTTAGATCATGCCCCACACCTTGAAGAGGCTGGCCAGTTAGATCATGCCCCACACCTTGAAGAGGCTGGCCAGTTAGATAATGCCCCACACCTTGAAGAGGCTGGCCAGTTAGATCATGCCCCACACCTTGAAGAGGCTGACCAGTTAAATCACGCCCCACACCTTGAAGAGGCTGGCCAGTTAGATCATGCCCCACACTTTGAAGAGGCTGGCCAGTTAGATCATGCCCCACACCTTGAAGAGGCTGGCCAGTTAGATAATGCCCCACACCTTGAAGAGGCTGGCCAGTTAGATAATGCCCCACACCTTGAAGAGACTGGCCAGTTAGATCATACCCCACACCTTGAAGAGGCTGGCCAGTTAGATCATGCCCCACACCTTGAAGCGACATTGCCAGTTAGATCATGCCCCACATCTTGAAGGGGTATGGCCAGTTAGATTGTGCCACATACCTTGAAGGGGTATGGCCATTTAGTGTCCCATACTTTGAAGGCCCATGGCCAGTTAGTGTCCCATACTTTGAAGGCCCATGGCCAGTTAGTGTCCCATACTTTGAAGGTCCATGGCCAGTTAGTGTCCCATACTTTGAAGGTCCATGGCCAGTTAGTGTCCCATACTTTGAAGGCCCATGGCCAGTTAGTGTCCCATACTTTGAAGGCCCATGGCCAGTTAGTGTCCCATACTTTGAAGGCCCATGGCCAGTTAGTGTCCCATACTTTGAAGGCCCATGGCCAGTTAGTGTCCCATACTTTGAAGGCCCATGGCCAGTTAGTGTCCCATACTTTGAAGGCCCATGGCCAGTTAGTGTCCCATACTTTGAAGGCCCATGGCCAGTTAGTGTCCCATACTTTGAAGGCCCATGGCCAGTTAGTGTCCCATACTTTGAAGGCCCATGGCCAGTTAGTGTCCCATACTTTGAAGGCCCATGGCCAGTTAGTGTCCCATACTTTGAAGGTCCATGGCCAGTTAGAAACCCCTGCTGTATTATCTTATGAAGGTCTCATATTTATTTGGAAAAAAAGTTCTACAGAAACAAAAACTGAACATTAAAATGATGTCTAAAACATGACTCCAAATTTCTGGTAATCTGGAATATAGGCATTAAAAGCTTGAATAGTGCATGCTGAAATGTCTGAAGAACATACAACAGATATATGATAATGTTTTGAGTAAAATAATGACTGCTGGAAAAACAGGAAAAAAAAAAGTTTAAGAGGAGCTAAAAATATATGTATTAGGCAGTATTTACTCTACAGCAAGGCAGAACAAATATATATATACTACAAGAGCTTAATATTGAAGAAGGCTGGCTAGTAAAGAGGATTAAAGAGAGAAAACTTAAATATTTTGGACACTTTAAACGTCATGATAATTTAGAGAAGACCGTATTGGAAGGATACATAATGGGAAAAAGAAAAAGAGGAAGACCGAAACGAAGATGGCTGCAAGACATCGTTGACGATCTGGAAATGGTTGCAGCAGCAGCAGGCCATCTTGCTCACGACCGGGAGGCCTACAGGAGTGCTGTTTGGGAGGCGAAGTTCCTCAAGGGACATGCAAAGGAATGAATGAATGAAGGCAGGAGGTAATAATGATTTAGTGCAGAATAATTTGTCAGTGTTGTTAAGATGCTGGTGAAGCCTACAAGCCTCATGTAGTGCATTTCTTTTATATATGAGGAGAGTGTATTTTTCTTTGTTATTTTCTCCTTCTTTTGCAATAATTGCATCCTTCTATGCCAAAATCACGAGAGAAGATTTCAAAGTGAATTGCTACCAGTAAGAAAGTGAAGACCGTGGGACATTATTCTAGTGGTGCTGAAAACCACAGCAAAATTTATCTTTTGAATTTATCATTTGATGATTCTAATATACTAAAAGCACTTGAGTACATCATCATCCTAGTGTAAGTGCTATATGGAAATGTTTGGTCTTTTAGTTAGATTAATTTATGATTATCTGAGTTGACTGAATGAAAAAGGAGTAAAGTTATTGCTATCTATTTTCCATACATTTTGAGTTTGTTTTTATTGTCAGCCTGCCAGTCATCCTCTTCTGTGTTTTCATTGTCAGCATGTCATAAATCATCCTCTTCAGTGTTCTTATTGTCAGTATAAGTTATCCTTTTCAGTGTCTTCATTGTCAGCCTATAATAAGTCATTCATTTCAATGTTTTTATTGTCAGCGTATCATAAGTCATCCTTTTCAGTGTTAAATTGTTTTACTTGGCTGTTATTGTATTTCAGCTTTCATTTTTTTTCTGTTTTTTTTTTCTTTCTTAACTTACTTAACAAGAATAAAACAAAAATAATGAAGGTTCTCATTAACAACGAAGGACAAATATACATAGAAGGAAAAGGTGTTGAAGAAGTAAACCATTTTGCATATCTCTGCAGCTATATAGACCACAATGGTGACACCAGAAAAGAAGTTAGAATTCGAATTGCCAAAGCAGCATTGATCTTCAAGAATCTTGAGAACATATAGCATTCAAAAGTTATAAGCACAAAAACCAAGTTAAAATTATTCAATTCAAATGTAATATCCACCCTCATTTATGAATGTGAGAGCTGGAAAACAACTAAAGAAATTAGACTCTTTCAAAAACAAATGCCTAAGGAAAATACTCAGAATAAAGTGGAATGAATTCAAGAAAAACAGAGATCAGACAGATGAGCAAACAGCAACATGTCTCATGGCTGATCAGAAAAAACATGGACATATGTCAGTCATGTGATGAGAAGAAACAATCAGAGAATCCCAAAACAAGCTATCAAATTGAACACAACAGGATGAAGAAAAAGAGGTTGACCACATGAAATAGGACATTGTTACAAGAAGCCAATTCAGTGGGCATAACATCCCTTGATGAGACTGAAAGACTCGCCGAAGACAGGACGTCTTGGCGAACTACCATGTAGGCATTATGTGACGTTTAACGGCACAGGAAGGATAGGAATAGCTTACTGAACATTGATCACTTGCACTCTTGGCACTGGTAGTCATAACCATTTGCTAATTTCCACTTCAGCAAATGCATATAAGTGTGGACCACCATCTTTTATGTAATACTGCAGTACCATAAACCCTTAATTGTTTTTATTCAATAAATAACACTCAATGCTAAATCAATACAGTGAACCTCCCTATAATGCTCATTAGACCACAAGTTGGGATATGATGTTAGTATGATTTTCAGTAAGCTCATCAAATGCAGATTTATTTGGAGTAAGCTGTTCAGCATGCACATAGAGAAAAACTTGGACATAAAAACTCAATACAGTAAAAAAGAACCATAAATCTTATATCCTTCCTGTGCTGTTAAATGTCACATAGGGCTCGCAAAGTAGTTCACCAAGTTCTCCTGTTTTCAGCGAGTTTTTCAACCTCATGAAGGGATTTTATGCCTAATAAACTGGCTTCTCCTAACAGTGTCCTCTTTAGAGTTTCACGTGGTCGACCTCTTTTTTTTTCTGCCTGTTGTGTTCCACTTGACAGCTTGTTTTGGGATTCTCTGACTGTTTCTTCTCATCATGTCACCAACATATACCCATCTTCTTTTGCTGATCACCCGTGAGACAGGTTGTTTATCAGTCATCTGTCTTATCTGTGTTGTTCTTGAACTCGTTCCACTTTATGCTGAGTATTTTCCTTAGGCATTTGTTTTCAACAGTCTTATTTCTTGTCTGTTTCTTTAGTTGTTTTCCAGTTTTTGCATGCATAAATGAGGGTGGATATTACATTTAAATTGAATCGTCTTAACTTGGTTTTTGTGCTTATACCTTTAGAGTGCTATATGTTCTCAAGATTCTTGAAGGTTGATGTTGCTTTTGCAATTCTAGTTCTAATTTCCTTTCTAGTGTCACCATCCTGATCTATGTAGCTGCCAAGGTATGCAAATTGGTTGCCTTCTTTAATTAACAGCTGTCCCTTCTATGTATATTTTTCCTTTTTGATTAATAGGAAGTGTCATACATTAAAAACTCAAAATCACACTTTCATCTTCTTCTTGCTTTAGCATTCATTTATTTGCATGTCCCTTGTGGAACTTTGTCTCCCTAACAGCACTCCTGTAGGCCTCTCGGTTGTGAGCAAGATGGCCTGCTGCTGATGCATCCATTTGCAGATTATCAATGATATCTTGCAGCCATCTTCACCTTGGTCTTCCTCTCCTTCTTTTTCCCATTATGTACCCTTCCAAGACGTTCTCTAGATTATCATGACGTTTAATGTGTCCAAAATATTTAAGTTTTCTCTGTTTAATCCTCTTTACTAGCCAGCCTTCTTCAATATTAAGTTCTTGTAGTATGGACATATTTGTTCTTTAGCAAGTATTTCACAACTGAAGACTGACTAAAGAGAGTTGCCTGGTTGAGCACACACTAATGAGGATTTATTAAATCAGCAAGAAGTTTTGTTTGATAATAAAAGAAAGGTATCGTAAAAACGATTTTCACATTTGCCGATTATGCGTGTACACTGTTGCGTTTAGTGACTGACATCAGCCATTTTTCAACAATCTGTTGCTAAGCTCCGGAGATGTAAATCTCATGCAGCTTGGAGAAATCTCGCGTTATTGCACGAGAGCAACAGGAACAACAACCAACCATCATGGCGGTCGTTGGGTTATAGGGCGATAGCCTGTTGCAGATTTGCTTGAAATTTCCCATTTGAAATGCGCAAGGTAAAACAATTCAATGCCAGAGTTGATTAATATCAGTAGCTTCAAATATTGTAAGAGACAAACTTCAGGAATACATTAGAATTTATCGTAATATTTCAGTTGTGCTTTTTTTTGTCTATGTTGCAATGACAGTTCTCTGCTAACGTTTACACCATGAAAATTCTTCAAACTACCATCATAACCTATGATTTAAAAAACATTAATTTAAATAAATCTGTAATATAAAAACTCATTTAGCAGACTACTCTTGCGCAGATGTCATAGTTTGTGTGAAACTGCTTCATTGATACGGTCCCACAATTTTTCTTAGTCCTCTCTTATCAACTCCTTTTTTTGCCCCATAAATCATGTGTAGAGCGGTCTTTCTTCCTAATTATAGAAGTCATTGCCTGCAGTTTTACATAATTCTTGTAATAGTGTCTCAAAGTTTGTTACAAAATGTCTGTTATTAAAAAAATAAATAAATAAATAAATCTGTACATTTTAGTGGCGTGGATCTATAATTTCAGGTATCCCCTGATGATAATCCAGGATTCACACTGATGCAAAGATTGATGTTCTCTAAAGTAATATTATATTCATACAGCAGTAGGGATTATTGTTCTGTAATGATAATGCAAGATTCGTGTGAGTGCAGGGATTACCATTCTCAAATGATGATGTTCGTCCATCGTCTTTGATGATGACCACAGATTCATCTTAGTCAAAGTAAGGAGAGCTGTGTCCGTGCGTGACCAACTAGCCCTATATGAGCTCTAAAAGTTTTGCCACACGTGAAACATATATATGTCCAGATTCAGTTGTGGGTTCTTGTGCTGCTTTGGCTTTTCGCATTGCGCGTTTGTGCTGGGCACTTTCAGTTCTTAAGCGTTCTACTCTCTGATCACCCAGGGTGGTTAAAGCCCTCCATGAGGACATGCTGAAAACCACTCAAACCCTTCGGGATAGACATAAACTCTCAAATAATAATACGGAATTCACACAATTGTAGGATTTTTTTTTCCTTCAGAAATGAGAATATGAGTTTCACACATATTGGGTGTTTTGTATTCTATAATAATGCTCCAAGATTCACACAAATGTAAGGATACAGATAATACATTAAAAGCTAGGAGTATGGACTATCTGTTCTGTATGACAAAGACTATAATAGTTTACTGAACTGAACAAAATTTTGTAACACATGAGTAATTAGCGTATAATTATATAAAACTAAGTATATAACTGTACATAAGGCCACTGCAGTAAACCTGTTATAACAAAAGGTATAAACTGGGAAAAAAAAGTAGGAGCAGCTTTATTAATTCATGAGCACACAGTTGTGACGTTTCAGTTCGAACTTTAATCGGACAAAAACACATGAAACAGAAGAAATAGAGAGAGAAGATAAAATATAAATTCACATGAATGCAATGTAAAAAATAGGAGTGGAAAAAATAGAATAAAATAAAATGAATGGAGCACTTAACTGTGACTTGTAAGAATCTGTGACTTGTATAGAGACTGTGTCCATAAGTGCATAGAATGTAGAGATTGTTTAAATGGAGATGTGTGATAGGTGGATCGTATGGGGTTGGAGGGGGTAGGTGTGAACCGCTTAAAAGAGAGAGAGTGATACAGTGGTAATTTAGCCGGAAGAAGCACTGCTGGCGAGACTCTTCAAATGCCGTGCGGGGAGTGAAGCTCCTCCCGGTCAAGAAAGAAAATGCGGAAAAGAAAAAAAAAAGGTTGCTGTGCATCACCGATGTGAAAAGGTGGTGGAAAGGATAAAGTGCGATATGTCCAATATACGAGAGCTAACACATACCACAGCGCCTCTGCTCTAGAGGCCGGCCACATCCGAAATACACCCACACTGGTGAAATATGCCTAAACCGGCACACACCAGGGGTGGAACTTGATGGCTAGACATGTCATGCCACCTCCACTCTAGAGGTCGGTCACGCCTGATATACACCCATACTGGCGAATTATGCCTAAACCGGCTCACACCAGGGGTGAATCTTGAAGGCTACGCATGTCACAGTACCTCTGCTCTAGAGGTTGGTCATGTCCCAAACACACCCATACTAGGATAATATGCCTAAACCGGCTCAACCCAGGGGTGAAAATCACTAGTGACGAGGATTCGTCCTCCTGGACAAAAGCTCCATCCTGGTCACAACTAGGAAGGGTAGCGGCCATGACCGCAAAATGCTGATGTCGGAGACACTGGACCAGGGCAGTCTAGATAGGCAACCACCTCTCACCCGGCGGGGATATTTGCTATCCTAATCACGCTGAGGTTTTCCGGTGAGAAAGTCCAACTTAGGACTGGATGGGCAACCACCTCTCACCTGGCGGTGATACACGGGTATCTCAAAACATGTCGAGGTTTTCCGGTGAGAAGGTCCAACTCTGGCCTGGGTGGGCTACTACCTCTCACCCAGTGGGGATGCACTGATATCCTAAACACGTCGAGGTCTTCCGGTGAGAAAGTCCAAATCTAGACTAAACTGGTGCAACGAAAACCATGGTGTCAGGCAATACGCTTCAGAGACCCACCAAGAATACAGGCTAAAGCCCTGCTATACTCTGAACCTCTCGTGGTCCTCTCGGGGATCTCATGTGGTCCTTTCGGGGACCACACAGGAGACCACGGGACCTAACGAGGACCACAGGCATAAATTCAGTAGGATCACAGTGCGGTCTTGGTGGTAGAAGCGAACGAAGAAGAAGAAGAACTGGAAGAAGGTGGAATAGATGATTGTAGTTGGGGTAGAGGGGTTGTAATATGCCGTGAGGAGGTTCTGAACTATGTGTTGCAAGTGAGAAAGGAGTGGAACATAGTGCAGAAGGAATATGATTGTGGAAGAAGGGAATGTTAGGTGTAGCTGAATATTACTTATATTATTATTTATTATATATTTATATAATTATATATATATATTAATATATTATATTAGTTTATACATGAAAAAAATTTTGAAACAGTAGAACAGATTTGCCATTTAATATGTCTTAAAAGCAAGGTGAGAGCAAAGTTGCCTGTGCTAGGCTTATGGTATGGTTATCTGCAGCTGAAAAACTAGAGCTAACCAGGAACCTATCCTACCTTTCCATGGTGTCCTTAGTCCATCTGTCTTGCTTTAAATACTAGGTAATCTGTTATGTTGATCAGCAGAAAGCATGTGATGGTGAAAAGAATTTTTTGTAACAAATTTTAAGAATGATAAAGTTTTTTTTTTTGATAATGCTGTTTTCTTTTAATAAATGGATGATTTTTTAAAAAATAAATTAATGTATTCTGATTTGATGCAGACATTCCAGAATGTGTCAGAAATCTTCAGTTTGTGCATATTTTAATAATATTGCTTCTGTTATTTGATTTGTGCATAATTAATGGGTATCATATTCTTTTGTTTGATATGTGCATGTATTAATTGGTATTATATTATGGTTTCTTTTTTCTTTTTTTTTTTTTTTAACCATCAAAATTCAGTATTGCATGGGTGCCAGATGGAGAACAACATTGTGAAAGATTTTGAGAACTTGAGAGTGTTTGCGCAGCGTAACTTTATCAGAATGGATGAGCTGGTACAGGATCTCACAACGGCTTTAGAGGAAACTGCAAGCGTTGGTAGGCCTGTCGCCTCACAGGCAGAGGGCGGCAACTCCAGCACATATCCACGGCGATATGTCAAGAAACGGAGAGGAATAAGACGCTCCGCCGCCAATAGTTACTACTGGAAACGTGGAACTATAAGCGAGGCTTCAGAAAGCAGTGTTGATGAGCATCCTATACGAGATTATGCTGGAAATGTGATACACAGTGATTCGGATGATTTGGCTGCGCGACAGAGAATCCACAAACTCACAGTCCCTCTTATTGATCCCGTGCCTCCTGTGGAGTCGGACTCTTTCACCGAAAACCTCTCACCTCTAAGACCACAGAGGAGGCGTAGAAAATTCAAAACAATGGCTGTAGACTCTTCACCACTGACAGATCACATTCTTTCCGATGCAGATTCTGCATCAGGAGAAAGACACTTCGGAAAAAGAAAAGAAGAATCTCCGGTGACAGTGACAGAGAAGTGTGTTTATTCAGGTCCTAGAAGTTTGATGTCGGGTCCCAGCAGTGTCCCTAGTGCCTACGTAGTCACAGCAGGAAAACGAAAACGAAGCAGCAAACTTCGTATGGACTATACATGCCCTCACAGCATTTCCCCGCAGTTTAAAGGACCACTGATGAATATGGACAGGATGGAGGTTGCTAGCATCTCACAGTGAGTGTCTCCAGAGATAGTGCAGAACATATTTTCTTATATTTGAGTTCTTGCTTAATCTATTCAGTCTGACTTCCTGCACACAAAAAAAAATCTAACAGATAAGCCTGAAATTATTTTTCCTTCAGTGACAAACAGAGAGTGGGATGTAGTGAAATCTTAATTCTGTTGGAGTTGTAGAGAGATCTATTACATTCAGTGTGTTGTAGTAAAAATTATATTTTCCTTTCTTCTCCTTTCATTTTTGATATGTTACAGCTGGTACAACACAGAATTTAATCTTGGCCATTGATCAAGAATTCACTGTTACAGTTACAGTTTGACTTGGTGCCACTTCACACTTCTAGTCAGGGTTACTGTTTGACTTGGTATCACTTCACACTTCTAGTCAGGGTTACTGTTTGACTTGGTGCCACTTCACACTTCTAGTCAGGGTTACTGTTTAACTTGGTGCCACTTCACACTTCTAGTCAGGGTTACTGTTTAACTTGGTGCCACTTCACACTTCTAGTCAGGGTTACTGTTTAACTTGGTGCCACTTCACACTTCTAGTCAGGGTTACTGTTTAACTTGGTGCCACTTCACACTTCTAGTCAGGGTTACTGTTTAACTTGGTGCCACTTCACACTTCTAGTCAGGGTTACTGTTTGACTTGGTGCCACTTCACACTTCTAGTCAGGGTTACAGTTTGCCACATCACACTTCTAGTCAGGGTTACTGTTTGACTTCATACCACTTAACATTTCTTCAGTAATGCTCAGAAAACATAAACCATCTTGGTTTATCCATGGGTTACCAAGTGCAGGATGCACCATCACAAATGTGCAGTACAGATTAACACTCTGCATTAGAGTAAGAGTTCTAGAATGTGTTTCATAGTGCCTCAAACCTATGCAAATGTTATGCTGCCATGTCTGGCAGATTAGATCTAATCTGAAAATAGAGCTTTGGGAGGGCACTAAAAAGCTTGGATAAAATGGTAGGCATTGCCCTGATGACAGAGCTCATGAAACTGGGACACATGCTTTTGGATGTCGCTTTAAAAAAAGCTGGATTAAATGGTTGACGTTGACTTGGTAACAGAGGTCAAAATTTAACGTGACCTGTAGTTTGAACACAGATTAAAAATTATAAGATGATGGAAATTTACTCTGTCATAAAGTTATGCATATAGAAGTTTTTGTTTGGGGTAAAATTATGTATAAACTAGTGACTAGTGTAACTGTTAGTGAAGGAGTTGATAACAATGATTATTGTTTCATTAAATGGATGTTACGTGAAGATTATGTTTTCCAAATCTTCTGGTCAGAAGATTAATAATAGTGTTTACTGTTTCATAAAATGGATATCAGATGAAGATTCAGTTTTCCAGATCTTTTGTTCAGATAATTCATAACGGTGATTATTGTTTCATAAAACAAATGAAGGGAAGATTCAGATCCTGTATCTCATGTTCAGAGGATTAAAATAGTGATTATTGTTTAATAAAACATAAGATTCAGATCCTGTATCTCATCATCAGAGAGTTGAAACAGCAGTTGTTTACAAATTCTTGTGTTTTCCTTCGCTAGGGAAAGCTCACTAAGTAGCAGTGAGTTTGACAGTGACATGAATGGGAACAATGAAGATGCCAGAGAAGGTAAATTATTCATTGTTAATGTGTTTAAGAACTTCTTGCAACTAGTGAATTTATTCATATTTCTTGTGTTTCAGTGTTTGGCACATTGTCATAGGTTCAGTTATCGTTACAACAATTAGCATTTATGGGGCACAGGTGAAGAGCAGAAAGTTCCAGATCTGTTTCCAGTTTTGGCTGGAGTCAGTAGAAATATATACCAAGAATACAGGCTAAAGCACTGTGACACTCTGAATCTCTTGTGGTCCTTTCGTGGATCTCGTGTGGTCTATTTTGGACCACACAGGGGACCACGGGACCTAACGAGGACCACAGGCATGAATTCAGTAGGTTCACAGTGCGGTTTTTGGTGGTAGAAGTGAACGAAGAAGAAGAAGAAGAAGTAGAAATATATCATTTATGAAGAAGTTATATAGTAGAACTTCTGGTGTGCTGATTCCATGGCCTTGTTTCACTGTTAGTTACTCCTGCATTACCAAAAAGAGCTTCAGTGTGAACTTATTAAGAAAGATATTGGATCAGATGGTGAAAGAGTCACGGTGGTTTTTACAGTATCCTGTAGTAATGCTAAGATGGAGATTTCTTCTCATTGAGATAGTGTATTATTTGTTGTATATCATAAATATTTAGATATAGTGTCTTATTTGTTGTATATCATAAGTATTTAGACATAGTGTCTTATTTGTTGTATATCATAAGTATTTAGACATAGTGTCTTATTTGTTGTATATCATAAGTATTTAAACAGTGTCTTATTTGTTGTATATCATAAGTATTTAAACAGTGTCTTATTTGTTGTATATCATAAGTATTTAGACTTTCTTTTCTTTTCCCGATTTCTTCATCCTGTATTTTTTAGTATGAATAAGGCAAAAACCAAAAAAGTTACAGTGATGTAAGTTACAGCTGCTCCTACCTTGTTTAAAACGGGCTTCTGAGTGAGGTCCACCACCAGAGGTGAATGTTGATCCCTCGGTAACCAGGCTGCAGATCACAGTAGCTGTTACCAGAAACACTTTGTAATAGTTTAGAGTCTTTATCTGTGTTGTTAGGCTGACCATGGCAAAAGTTGTAACTTCATCAATTTAAAATTCAGACTGTAGCCTCTGCTTGCCACCGAGTGAGAGTAAGCGGGAAGCTGAAGCGTGTGTTCATGTAGTGTCATGTCATTTCATTGTGCAGGATTATGCATAGGGAGAGGTGTAGCGAACAGCGGTGGAAAAAAAACAATTGTATCATGGGATTTTTGGTAGTAATAATCACTTGGGTGACCAGTGTTGACGAGGTTGTTGATGTTCTTGTGGTATGGTAAAATTTAATTAGGAAAAAGTAAGTGATTGAAGTAAAAATCTGCTTTTTTCATTTCTTTTACTCCATCAGTATTTTGATGGATTACAGCTTGTGTTCCTGTTAAAATCTTTGAACGTACTTTGTATCCTCTTAAAAAAAAAAAAAAGATTACTTTTGATCTTTTATTTATGTTGAGAACTGGGAAATGCTTTACTAAATTTGTAAAAACTTTCATAGACTGTATTTTGAATGTTTTGGATGTTCTTAAAATCTCTGCATAGAAATTTACTTAAAGGCGGCATTTACTATGTTTTTTTCTTTTATAAGTTCAGTGTGAATTCTGTAATTGTATAATTTGTCCATTTCTCGAATGTATTTTGTGCCTGCAGAAAACAAGCATCTTATAATATTAAATACAGTGTTTTTTTTTTCCTTGTGAATTTCTGCCCTTGTATAACCTTTTGATACAGTTTGATTGTAGTTTTGATACTGACCACATCAGACTTTCATGTGCCGAAGATCTTGGAAATACAAGCCTAACATCATGTCCTCAATATGCCTTAGTGGCATGGAAATGGGGATTTTATCTTTATACCTTTACAGTTTGATTGTGAAAGTCAGTAAAAGCAATATTAGCATGGTTATAAGTTAATTGTGTATCTGTGTTCAAAGTTCAGGTTATTGAAATAATGGTTTGTGATTACATTTTCCAGCTGATGATGAGCAGAGTGATTTCTTCCATGAGCCTGGGCCAGCTTGTGGCATACCTGACATTGTGCCCTGGTGGGAGAATGAACGAGTGACAGATGAACCACTTCGAATTGATTCAGATTTTGAAAAAATCCTCACAGGAACGTTTGCTCATCTGCCCAAGTTTACGAATCAGAGCTTCAAGGCCAGGATGGGGCGGCTGATGTCTGGGGTAAAGGAGTAGAGCATTCTTTCATAGCCTGAAATTTCTTCTCTCTGCTGTGGCAAATATCTTTAAATGTTGTAGATGCTGGGTCATTCCTTCTCTTGTTCGATGGCATGCCGGTAGATGTTGGTGACCATGCATCTCCATTTTATTTGGTTCATGGTGTATGTAGTCAGATCAGTTGCCGTTATTTTTTTCTCCGTGTTGATTGGGCAGTCATTTTTTTCATTTGAACTCTCAAAATTTCCTTTTAGGTTTTCTAGTGATTGTCTGGTTCTCTAAACTCTTGTCCTCGCATGTGTCTTGTGAATGTCAGGTTCTCTAACGCTTGTCCTCGCATGTGTCTTGTGAATGTCAGATTCTCTAACTCTTGTCCTTGCATGTGTCTTGTGAATGTCAGGTTCTCTAAACTCTTGTCCTCGCATGTGTCTTGTGAATGTCAGATTCTCTAAACTCTTGTCCTCGCATGTGTCTTGTGAATGTCAGGTTCTCTAACGCTTGTCCTCGCATGTGTCTTGTGAATGTCAGATTCTCTAACTCCTGTCCTTGCATGTGTCTTGTGAACGTCAGGTTTTCTAACTCTTGTCTTCTTACGTGTCCTGTGAATGTAAAGTTCTCTGTCTGTTTTCTTATTGCTTTAATTAATTTCTTTATGTAACCATACGAATTAACCATTGTTGTTTCCCTTAGTCTTCCATCAGTTTGTGTATGGTTTTCCCATATTCTTCCATCAGTTTGTGTATGGTTTTCCCATATTCTTCCATCAGTTTGTGTATGGTTTTCCCATATTCTTCCATCAGTTTGTGTATGGTTTTCCCATATTCTTCCATCAGTTTGTGTATGGTTTTCCCATATTCTTCCATCAGTTTGTGTATGGTTTTCCCATATTCTTCCATCAGTTTGTGTATGGTTTTCCCATATTCTTCCATCAGTTTGTGTATGGTTTTCCCATATTCTTCCAGTTTGGATATAGTTTTCTCATATTCTTCCATCAGTTTGTATATGGTTTTCTCATATTCTTCCATCAGTTTGTATATGGTTTTCTCATATTCTTCCATCAGTTTGTATATAGTTTTCTCATATTCTTCCATTAGTTTGTGTATAGTTTTCTCTACTAGACTTTGTCAGCAGGGGCTAACCAGTTTAGGTCCACAGCTTGTTTAATTGTATACTTGCACTTGTTGGATGTAGTTGGAAGAAGGACAAGGTGCTAGTGTTTGTCCTTAAGATGATGTTTATCTTGACTCTTCCAAATATTAGTCCTTTTTTTTTGCCCCGGTTGTAATGGCCCTAGGAGGGTCAGATAACTGATGATTGTGGTAGTTTGTGGGTAGTGACTGACATAGTAACTAACAGCTTTGTGGGAAAGCATTGTGTTAGAAGTGTGGTGCAGTTGCAGACATGCCCTGCTTGTATAGTGAGTGAGGTTCAGATCTCCACCAAAAAAGTGGGAAAATATAGTCTTTTTTTTTTTTTTTAAACTTCCACATGCTTAAAAAAACCTAATATTTTTATGCTATCGTAGATCAAGTGTGCAGCACAGCTGTAAAATGCTGAATGACCAACCAATCATAAAATAGCACCAGATGTCTTGTTTGATGTGTAAGCCATGTTGAAGGCATGAAACAAATGCTTAACATAAGAAACACGGATATAACTGATAACCAGTGAAAAGTGTGAAGTGCCAACAAACCAGAATTGACCAAGATTCTGTCCTCCGTCTTCAGATTTCTCAGACAAAGGCTGTTGCTTTATAATAAGATAACCAATGTGTTCCTCATGGTGATCAAATTTAGTGAGAAACCTCCTCCGAGAATTAAATCACTTCTAGTCAACTTTGTGAAGTGGGTTACATTTTTATAGAAATGGATAATGAGGATGTACTAGACTAATTAGCAAAGTCCCAAGCTTTCGCAGGGATCTGGAAAATTGTGATATAGTATGATTCCAGTTATCAACAGATTTGTTTTGGAAAAAATCTGAAATCTGGGAAGTTGAGGTCTGTGAAATTGAAGATCATCAATAAAGTGACTACTAGCTTGCATATTTCACATATTCAAGGCGAGGAAGCAGTTGGCAAATATTATTGGTTATTTACCAATACTGCATTTATTCTCAGCTATTGCACTGGGGCACAAGATGTGTGCTGTTTGTCAGCTTCAAAAAATTGTTTATAAATATGATAATTTCAGTCACACTAAATAGTACTCTGTATCATTTTCTTGGCAATGTAAATTATTGGTGCTGCGGTTCATTTGATCTTTTTCATATTTTTGTTTCCTTCCCCCCCCCCCCCCCAATTTTACGTGTTTGATTTGAAGTACTACCTTTTTGTCGTGCTTTTATCATTTATATAGTAATGTGTTGGTTTAATAAGACTTTTTTTTTTCTGAGTGATGTATTCTATTTTTAGGGTGGTAGAGAAATCCGCCTCGGGAGACGAAAATTAAAAGGAAAGGTGAGATTTCATGGGAGAATGGCATGCCGTCGGTAGCCTGGTATATCGGTGTGAATTTCTTGTGAAGTAAAGTATGTTCATTTAAATATTGTATTTTTCTTGGGATGAGAAAAGTTTTTGATTGTTTTTAAACAGTGTGATCACAAAATAGAAAGTCTGTGCTGCTTATGAAGCTTGGCAGCTGTGGAGTTGTCTTGTTCTTCAATTCATCAAACAGAAAAGAAGCTCTTTAACTGTTATCATAACTGGCTGAATCAATAGATTTTTGAGAAATTAAAAATAAAATAACTGCAGTAATATAGATTCTTCTGTGGTTAAAAAGGTTTATTAAATGATAAAAATAGGCCTCAGTTTATTTTGTGGTTAAACATGGCAGTTTTGTTGTTCGATCACAAATGTCAGTGCATTCTTAGATGTTGTGTGACAGGGTTAGTTTCATACACAAAGCACTGCCAGTCAGTGAAGTACAGATCACGTTTACTTCTGCCTGGACAGTAGAGTAGAGATAGGGCTCTTCTTACTTTGGTGGACCCTTTTCTGGGAAGTCAGAGGAGCCTCACTCCCAGCACAACTCAGCATCTGCATTTCAGGATCTTCCTCAGAGCCAAACTGCTCAGATCTGCAGCTACAGGAATATAAATGTTATATCAGCAGCTGTTATCACAGAATCTGAATGGCATTATTGATAACATTGCATCTTCTCATCTAGAAGGAGGTGAGTTCTTCTCATCTAGAAGGAAGTGAGTTCCTCTTTTCTGGTACTGATGCTTCCATTCACTCAGAGATCTTACCCATTCTTCACATTTTTTTGGTGTAAGTATACATTACTACATATACCCAAAAAACTGTTTGAAGAATGGGTAAGATATATATATACATATATAAACATACACAAAACTGTTTGCATGTTACTAAATTATTTTCACTGTGGCCAACATTTATGATTTTTATTCCAGCTTCCAATATTTCTGGCCCCTTTGTTTTGTTATTATTTGCTTACCACAGCAAAATTCACTCAGTTGTAACCATCAGGTCGTCACCAGTGTTACATTGCCATACAACCATCAGGTCATCACCAGTGTTGTATTGCCATACGTGTTAATTTAGACTTTCTCTTTTGCTATTTCTTCATCCTGTATATTTTTGTATGAAGAAGGCAAAATGTGAAAAATCATGACTGTGTGCTTTGGTAATGAAGAAAACTTTTCTTACTTTTTTTTAATAAGTCTAATATTTTATACCAATTCAGCAGAGTTCTCACATTATACCTACAGTACATGGAGATTAGATCACCTCTGGAAGCTTTAGTGAAAATTAGCACACATGTTTCAGTAATAAAAATAATTGTTATTCCATTCATGTCCTTAGTTGGTGATCAGGTAACCAGCCACCTAACTTAGTTGGTGATCAGGTAACCAGCCACCTAACTTAGTTGGTGATCAGGTAACCAGCCACCTAACTTAGTTGGTGATCAGGTAACCAGCCACCTAACCAATACACCCTGTGGCATCTTGCAGGTCAGCAGCAGATTCTCCCCACATTGCATGATCTGTGGCCAGCCTTTATAGCACGCCCCAGCCATGCTGCTTGCTTGATTATTCACTGCTGTTTCTGTAACACACTAATTTTTTTTTACATGGCAGAGTTGTTGGCCCTGCACACAGCCTTCTTAGTCATCTCCTGTGACATGCGTGGAAGGTAGCAATGGTTTAACTCTTTACTTACTAGACCAATGTCCAGGCCCTGTGGCCACATGGGTGAATTATTGCTGTTATGACGGATGTATTTCAGCTGTTATTTATTGTCCTACATTTTATAGACTGAACAGTTTTTTTTTACTGCAGTTTATCAGTTCGTGTTCACCTGCACTTTCAAGTGTAACTCTTGCAGACAGTTTCAGGTTTTGTTTCTGTTTAAAATAATGTAGTGCTACTTTTGCTCATTCTCAACCAATACAGCCCTCTTTTGTGGTTTTTTGACAGATGCCTCGTTACACAGTGGGAAAGTTTCTTCAGGACAGAGAGCACTGGAACCGCATGCAAAGCCATCATCACCAGACCTCACAGTTGCCAGGTAGTTCCAGTAGTTGTAGCAGCAATAACAACAACACCAGCGGTGGTAGTCATGGTGGGGAGTTTAAGAGAAGGAGACATGTGCCCAGAAATGTTCCAAGCGTCGAAGGTAATTTGGGAACTGTCTAGTAAAGTGGATGAGGGAGGAACTCTGTTCTGAAGTCCTTTGTTGTTTCAGTTAGTCTTAGAGGCCGCCAGATATGATGCAGAAAGTCTTAGAGGCTGCCAGATGTGATGCAGAAGGTCATAGAGGCTGCCAGTTATGATGCAGAACACTATAAGAGCTTTATCGCTGGATTAAAATGGGTTTTTTTTTTGTGTGTTAAATTCTCCCTTTTTTTCAGTGTGTATCTGGTCATTGTATGATAACTCATCTATCTTGTGGTGTGTGTCCGTCTCGACTGGTCATTGTATGATACCCCATCTATCTTGTGCTGCGTGCCCATCTAGGCTGGTCATTGTATGATACTTCATCTATCTTGTGCTGCATGTCCATCTAGGCTAGTCATTGTATGACACTTCATCTATCTTGTGCTGCATGTCCATCTAGGCTAGTCATTGTATGACACTTCATCTATCTTGTGCTGCATGTCCATCTAGGCTAGTCATTGTATGACACTTCATCTATCTTGTGCTGCATGTCCATCTAGGCTGGTCATTGTATGATACTTCATCTATCTTGTGCTGCTTGTTGTCCATCTAGGCTAGTCATTGTATGATACTTCATCTATCTTGTGCTGCTTGTTGCCCATCTAGGCTGGTCATTGTATGACACTTCATCTATCTTGTGCTGCTTGTTGCCCATCTAGGCTAGTCACTGTATGACACTTCATCTATCTTGTGCTGCTTGTTGCCCATCTAGGCTAGTCATTGTATGACACTTCATCTATCTTGTGCTGCTTGTTGTCCATCTAGGCTAGTCATTGTATGATACTTCATCTATCTTGTGCTGCTTGTTGCCCATCTAGGCTAGTCATTGTATGACACTTCATCTATCTTGTGCTGCTTGTTGCCCATCTAGGCTAGTCATTGTATGACACTTCATCTATCTTGTGCTGCTTGTTGCCCATCTAGGCTGGTCATGATACTTCATCTATCTTGTGCTGCTTGTTGTCCATCTAGGCTGGTCATTGTATGATACCTCATCTATCTTGTGCTGCTTGTTGCCCATCTAGGCTAGTCATTGTATGACACTTCATCTATCTTGTGCTGCTTGTTGCCCATCTAGGCTAGTCATTGTATGACACTTCATCTATCTTGTGCTGCTTGTTGCCCATCTAGGCTAGTCATTGTATGACACTTCATCTATCTTGTGCTGCTTGTTGCCCATCTAGGCTAGTCATTGTATGATACCCCATCTATCTTGTGCTGCTTGTTGCCCATCTAGGCTAGTCATTGTATGATACTTCATCTATCTTGTGCTGCTTGTTGCCCATCTAGGCTGGTCATTGTATGATACTTCATCTATCTTGTGCTGCTTGTTGCCCATCTAGGCTGGTCATTGTATGATACTTCATCTATCTTGTGCTGCTTGTTGCCCATCTAGGCTAGTCATTGTATGATACTTCATCTATCTTGTGCTGCTTGTTGTCCATCTAGGCTGGTCATTGTATGACACTTCATCTATCTTGTGCTGTGTGTCCATCTAGGCTGGTCATTGTATGATACCCCATCTATCTTGTGCTGCGTGCCCATCTAGGCTGGTCATTGTATGACACTTCATCTATCTTGTGCTGCGTGTCCATCTAGGCTGGTCATTGTATGACACTTCATCTATCTTGTGCTGCGTGTCCATCTAGGCTGGTCATTGTATGACACTTCATCTATCTTGTGCTGCGTGTCCATCTAGGCTGGTCATTGTATGATACTTCATCTATCTTGTGCTGCGTGTCCATCTAGACTGGTCATTGTATGACACTTCATCTATCTTGTGCTGCTTGTTGCCCATCTAGGCTGGTCATTGTATGATACTTCATCTATCTTGTGCTGCATGTCCATCTAGACTGGTCATTGTATGATACCCCATCTATCTTGTGCTGCTTGTTGCCCATCTAGGCTGGTCATTGTATGATACTTCATCTATCTTGTGCTGCATGTCCATCTAGGCTGGTCATTGTATGACACTTCATCTATCTTGTGCTGCGTGTCCATCTAGGCTGGTCATTGTATGACACTTCATCTATCTTGTGCTGCTTGTTGTCCATCTAGACTGGTCATTGTATGATACCCCATCTATCTTGTGCTGCGTGCCCATCTAGGCTGGTCATTGTATGATACCTCATCTATCTTGTGCTGCATGTCCATCTAGGCTGGTCATTGTATGATACCTCATCTATCTTGTGCTGCATGTCCATCTAGGCTGGTCATTGTATGATACTTCATCTATCTTGTGCTGCTTGTTGTCCATCTAGGCTAGTCATTGTATGATACTTCATCTATCTTGTGCTGCTTGTTGTCCATCTAGACTGGTCATTGTATGATACTTCATCTATCTTGTGCTGCGTGTCCATCTAGACTGGTCATTGTATGATGCCTCATCTATCATGTGCTGCGTGTCCATCTAGACTGGTCATTGTATGATACCTCATCTATCTTATGCTGCTTGTTGTCCATCTAGGCTGGTCATTGTGTGATACCTTATCTATCCTGTGCTGGTTGTTGTCCATCTAGACTGGTCATTGTATGATACCTCATCTATCCTGTGCTGCTTGTTGTCCATCTAGGCTGGTCATTGTATGATACCTCATCTGTCTTATGCTGCATGTCCATCTAGGCTGGTCATTGTATGATACCCTATCTAGTGCTGCATGTCCATCTAGGCCTAGCTTCTCTTTGCCACATTGGCCAGTATTTATCATATCCATCACATGGGCACTCTAGCAGTAGTGTTAAGTCTTTGCATATACTTTGAGCAAACAGGTCTCACCTACTTGTGATATATATGGGCAAAAAAAATTGGAAAATTTTCTTGGAGAAGTTGTGTACTGAAAAGTGAGTTTTTATTTTTGTTACGGTGAAAAGATTGTTAACTTAGAAGAAAAATATGCCAGAAGTGTTGAGAGTTGGTGAAGCTATAGTTGGGTGGTGCACCATTTTAATTTTAATATTGAGTGATCAGATATGTTTCCACATGGTAATAGTTGTCATGTTAGCAACATCTTGCACACTAAGTTCAGTTTGAAGAGCCCTTTCACTGGCTAGCAGGGAATTTTGTAATCCAGCAAGTTTTTGCTGAAAAAAAAAAAAAAAACCTGTGGCTATGGAGTCAGCCAAATCTTCAGCTTTGGCTCCCCCTTTTTTTTTTTTCTCTATCTTAGGCATGTCCATGAATATATAAACTAGGAAAAAAGTAGGAACAGATTTATTATTTAACGATTACACCGTTGTGACTTTCGGCGTGAAACTTTATCAAACAAAAACAAACAGGACGAAGAATCAGAGAGAAGACAAAGTACAGATTCACATGAATTTTATGTTAATGAAACAATAAAAAATGAAAAAAATAGTGAAAAATTGCAAATGACTTATCTCAACTTCTGGAACAGCACAGAACCACAATCACCTTTATGTCGATAGGAGCACAAACAATATGCACCGGTTACTATGTAAACAAAGCGTTCGTTCTGAAAGGTGTGAAATTGTGGATGGTTGAGTGTAGAAAATGTTAAGAGACAGGGATGCGCACAGAAGGAGCAGAGAATTATTCCAAGAACAGGGGTGACTGGAGAGCTCCTATCCATGGCCGGTGCTCTTAAGGGAGTGAAAGGTGATGATGATGGTAGTGACTGGATATGGATTTGTGATGTTTGATAGTAGATGATGTGGTTCCAGTGTTCCACAGTCCTGAATGTAGCGGTTCTCAAGCACTAGGTGGCTTGTGTCATCTGCGTGACATTGTTTGATGGCTGTTACCAGAAAATCAGATTTGCCTCTATGGTTTGAACTTGTTATTCTACATATAATCTTTCACAATCTTACTCATTCTCACTTGTTGCACATAGTTTAGTACCCTCACACATCATCACATTACTATTCCTCTACCACAACCATAATCATTCATTTCACCTTCTCCTAAATAGATTACCATCATCTACTATCAAACATCACAAATATTTCACCTTCTCCTAAATAGATTGCCGTCCCTTCCCTACCATCATCTACTATCAAACATCACAAATATTTCACCTTCTCCTAAATAGATTGCCATCCCTTCCCTACTATCATCTACTATCAAACATCACAAATCCATATCCATTCACTACCACTATCACCATCATTATCATCATCACCTTTCACTCCTTTAAGAGCACCGGCCATGGATAGGGGCTCTCCAGTCACCCCTGTTCTTGGAATAATTCTCTGCTCCTTCTGTGCACATCCTTGTCTCTTAACATTTTCTACACTCAACCATCCACAATTTCGCACCTTTCAGAACGAACGCTTTGTTTACATAGTAACCGGTGCATATTGTTTGTGCTCCTATCGACATAAAGGTGATTGTGGTTCTGTATTGTTCCAGGAGTTGAGACAAGTCATTTGCAATTTTTCATTAATTTTTTTATTAACATAAAATTCATGTGAATCTGTACTTTGTCTCCTCTCTCTGATTCTTCGTCCTGTTTGTTTTTATTTGATAAAGGCTCGTGCCGAAATGTCACAACTGTGTAATCGTTAAATAATAAAGCTGTTCCTACTTTTTTTCCTAGTTTATACATTTTGGTATCACAGCTTTACTGCAGTGCTTTGTGCATAGTTGTATACCTATACACTAATTATTGTCCATAAATAGTACATTTCCACTAACCTTGAACTATGGCTTCACCTAACATTTCTTCAAGTTCCCCATCTCCACAGCCCTGAGGTAAGAAAGGCCCACTTCCCATGAGTTACGCCACCAGATGGCACTGACCTCAAGTATAGTTCGTTTTTCCTAGACTTTTAAACGCATCTTTGGTTGTGTGCTAAATCTACAAGGAAGTTAAAATAGTTTAACTTTATATAGACGAATTCATCATTTTTTTTTTGTGGCCATGAACTAAATGTTAAAAATAAAGCAGTAAGTAGAATGCAGATGATGCTAATATTTTTTTTTAACTGAGTCAATCTGTCTGCTGGTCTGTTGTTCCTAAAAATCCCTCCAAAGGCCTCATTGGGGTACATAGAACCCAGATTAAGAGCCACTAACATAGATCATCCATTGTTTTAAATATTTCTTCTCTTGACTGCATCATTTTATCTCTGTGGCAGGTTTGAGTGATCAGTGTTCTGACTCGATTTCCGAGTCAACCATGAACGCAAAAATGTTGCGTCCTTCAGGAAGCGGCCCAGTCAAGATCTCGCACATCCCTGTTGCATCTGTGAGAAGGAGTGCTCGAAAAGGTGTCAACAACTCCAGTAACGTGTCCGATTCCTGAAAAATTCTGTCCTGCACTGATTAAAGCTTGAATCTCGTAAAAAACTATAATATAAATGTCTGATTAAAGCTGGTATCCCATCTAAAACTATAATATAAATGTCTGATTAAAGCTGGTATCCCATCTAAAACTATAATATAAATGTCTGATTAAAGCTGGTATCTCATCAAAAACTATAATATAAATGTCTGATTAAAGCTGGTATCCCATCTAAAACTATAAAAGTTTGTGTTCTTGAAAATTGAACATTATTCATGGGGGTTTAAACAGTAGGAAAAAAAAGTATCATTACAATATATTTTAATACATTTATAAAATGTATTGCTACAGCCGTCAAAGGTTTGTGCTACAATATGAAGTTCTTATGTCATTTTGCTGTGGATGCCATTAGGTAAACTAAAGGTCAAACTTCTATTTCAGTCCAGGAAAGGTCATCCTTTTTGCATACATAATGTTACATAGTAGAGGTTTGGTTATAGGTACACAAAACAGTAACTTTTATTCTCTCTTGTCTTCAGTTGGTGTGTTGAAGTGCTCAAAACTTCGTTTGTCAGATGTGCTGGTAAATGTTGGTGATCGTACTTGTACACTTTGTGCGATCGTTATTATTTCTGTTTCGGATTTGTACACTTTGTGCGATTGTTATTATTTCTGTTTCAGATTTGTCGTCTTTCCTTTTTTTTTCCCCCTATTCAGATGTCTTTTTCTGTTTTCCCCATCTGTTCTTTTGTCCATTGAGTTTTCTAGTGATTGTCAGGATTTTGAACTTAGTCTTCTTATGACATGGCCAGAGAATGATGGTTGCCTTTTCTTCATAGCTTTAACTTTTTTTTTTTTTTTCAGCATTTTGCAGCTTCTTTGATAGCATTTGTCAGGTTGTCCTGGGCACACTGTGAAACAGAATCACACCCCTGTTGCTTTCACTTCTAGTTTTATCTTTGACAGACAAGCATTGAGAGCTTTCAGTAATTCTCCTTTTTTTTTTTTTATCTTTGACAAACAAGAGCACTGAGAGATTTCAGTAATGCACTTTTTTTTTTATCTTTGACAGGCAAGCATTGAGAGCTTTCAGTAATTCTCTCTTTTTTTTTTAAATCTTTGACAAACAAGAGCACAGAGAGATTTCGGTAATGCACTTTTTTTTTTTTTTTTAAATCTTTGACAGGCAAGCGCTGAGAGCTTTTAGTAATTCCCTTTTTTTTTATATTTGACAGACAAGAGCACTGAGAGATTTCAGTAATTCTCTCTCTTTTTTTTAAAAAATCTTTGACAAACAAGAGCACTGAGAGGTTTCAGTAATGCACTAATTTTTTTATCTTTGATTGGCAAGCGCACTGAGAGGTTTCAGTAATGCACTATGTAGCTGAGAATATTTTTAAGTGGAGGGGATTTTAAGTTCTGAGATAGTGCATAATGTTAGTTTTTTTTTTTTTTCAAACACGTTAATCATGACAAGATTTATAAGCCTACAGGGCACAGCTGAAGGCACTGCTAACATGATAAGCGCTGTCCAGCAACACAGGATGGCCATGCTCCCTTTGTGATTTTTACTAGTATGCATGTGGCTATTTTGTGGGTGGAATTTTAGTGACGAGATTTTTATCATGATTTCTTTGTGTACATTTTTTAATCTCAATATGTCGATGGCTTCAGATTCTGATGTCTTAACAGATACCTTGAATATGTGTGTCCATAGTTGATAATTTGTATTTTAGAGTACACATTATTGTTTGTACTGGTGCTGTGTATATCCAGTTTTAAATAGATGATGATGGTGTTATGTTGACATATACCATTGATGAGATGCTGTCTGGTTTATAATACTAGCAGTCTTTGGCATTGTTGCTTAACACATGTACTTCAGATAGTGATGCTGCTATATTTTATTGTTCATTTGAGTTTTTTTTTTGGGGGGAACTGAACATAAATGTTCATGATCTCACACTTCCCTCTGGATAGTTTCTTCAGACCGAAGATATCAGATTTGTAATATTAGCACATTTTATGGCAGCTTAGTAGCCTAGTGGTTAGTGCACAAATCTCTCATACAGAGGTTGGTGATTGAAGTTCAGCCTGAAGCATTCCTAGGCCACCAGCCATAGAAATGGGTACTCTGCTGCTTCTAGAGCTGGGGAAGGAAAGGCAGCCAGGCACAAATCAGCCTCTAGTGTGTTGCCACATCGAGGAAAGTGTTGGCACAAACAACATAAAGTGGGTGTGTGGCATGATAGGATTATATTTTGTGTGCGTGCGAGGTGTTTTAGTAAGCAGTTTCGAGTCATTAAAGTAGGAGTAAGACTCCATGCAGGTTTCTTTGTGAATGAATTTACAAGCAGATACGGCGAGTGGGTTCTGCTTGAGCAGTGATATCATTGAATCCTCCTTCAGCAAATTCCCCCGATCCCTAGTAGAGCTAGGCAGGAACTGGTTCTTCCAGTACAAGTGGGTACCTGATTCCCATGATACCAGTACAAACCAGTGCTGGTTACTGAGCAGTAGCTACCTGGACCAAACCAGTTTCAAATACAAGTAGGACCATTTGTTGATGGTCAGCAGTGTAGACAGAATGGCATCTGATGACAGGATTTAGTCTGAATGTCATGGCATCAAAACAGTACCATCATCATGCCATGCCACCTCATAGCAGCCCCTTTCTTCTTAAATAAGCACTGGAGTTTTTTTTTTTTAAATTTCAGTGTCAGTTGTGAAACCATTTTTACCACAAAGATCATATATTTCTTTACTGTGCAGTCATTAAATGTGCTGATTTTATTTGTTAATGTTGATGAACAAACTTATTAGTATCCACTCATAAAATTGACATTGTTATGACCCAGTTTTTTATATTTTTTTTCTTGAATTATTGTTTCTGGATTTACATTATTCACTGTATTTCAGTGTATTTTAATGTGAACGTTGTGTGTAAATAATGACTCCGGAGTGTCTGTGCTGCCTGTGTTATCCATTCCGAAGTGGTAACTGGACAGAGGGCCAAGCGCATGTCCTGACTGCGATGAAGCTATGTTTTGAATACATAGATTTCCAGCACAGCTTGTTCTGAGACAAGGCAAAGAGAAAAGGTGCCATTATTAGGCACATGGGGGGATTTGGCGTTAGTGCCTATATTCTTTTGTCCTATTGGTACACGAGAGTGTGATGTGGTCAGCATTATGCTCAGCTGGCTTTCCTTCCTCAGGTCCAGAAGCTAGGTACCCCCTTCTGCAGCTGGGTGACTGGCACACCTCTGACCAGATTCAAACCACCAATCATTGTCATGAAATACTAGTGCATTAACCACTTTGCCACTCAGACACCTGCCCTGAGGCAAGTTGCTGTAATAATCATCTCAAAGTTTTATTTGCTGTAGTGCTTTTCCAGTCGTCATATATTAGAAAAATCATAGCAGTATATGTGTGCATTCTAAGCATCAGGTTTCTCAACCTTTTTTCAGCTCACAGACCTTCTGTAGAAGAGTAAAAATTAAAATTGACTGTGTTGTTCCCTCTTTTCAGTGCATTATTATATAGAGAAAAAAAAAATCTTTCCTTTCCATGGTGTTCAGAAATTCATCATAATACCTTGAGGTTACATCTAATGGTTCCACTGAGAAACTGCTTGATCATGTTATTATCTAGTTCAGGTTAAGGTAGTCCTGGCTCATGGCACTGATACAGTAAGGGGATATGGTGTAAGAGTCCATACTTCCCTTTACCTGTTGGCGCACTACAGTGTCACTCCTGGCTGTTCCTTCCCAGCTCCATGAGTCAGGCCAGTAGTTTTTACAGCTGGGATCAGAAAACTGACTTCCAGCATCTAGTGCAAGTGTGTTGACCATTTTGCTACTCAGGCTCCACCTGTTGCATCAGCTTGTAGTAAATTCATTTATAAAGGAATCTACAAAGAGTCTTGTGTTATGTGTCCTTGTTAAACATATGATGCAGTCATAATTTTAGACTCAGTAAGCAAATGAACAGTATTAATTAGTTTTTAAACACTGCAAATTTGATATATAAAACAACAGTGTGTTTTAATGTACATTTTATCACAAGTACTGGTGCTAGCTGTATAACTTACTTTAAGTAAGCATTGCTCCCAGTATTCTCCCATGGTGTTCTGGTAGTGACATTGTCTGCATTTGTTTGCAAACTTTTTGGAATCTATGCCATTCATTCATTCATTCACTTGCATGTCCCTTGCAGAACTTTGCCTCCCTAACAGCACTCCTGTAGGCCTCTCGGTTGTGAGCAAGATGGCCTGCTACTGATGCATCCATTTGCAGGTCATCAGCGATGTCTTACAGCCATTTTCGCCTTGGTCTTCCTCTCTTCTCTTTTCCCATTATGTACCCTTCCAAAACGGTCTTCTCTAGATTATCATGACGTTTAATGTGTCCAAAATATTTAATTAATTATTAGCTAGCCTTATTCAATATTAAGTTCTTGTGGTATGGATATATTTGTTCTTTCTGTATGCCATATTACAAGTAATTATAGTTTCCTTGCGTTGATAAGTTCTGTACTATTCAGTTCTTCTTGGATAATTAAAACATAATCTGCTTGTATTTATACAGTCCAAGCACTTGTACAAGTGTTTATATCTTCAGTGGTTCTTATCAGGGGGGGGGGGGCAGTTGAAAGGAAGGATCATCACCAGCCTAGAATACAGGTGCCCAAATTGATCTCTCCACTTCTAGGCTATAAGTCTGCTAACCAGAACGTATTGGTTGTGTTTCACTCTCTTGCTGTGGACATGGGTAAAGTTCCTTATCTGTGGGACAGTGCTTTGTATGATATCCAGTTCTGCTATTCTGACAGCCATGAATAGCAGTCTGGCACTGCCTGTCCTATTCCCTAACAGTGTGTGTGTTTTTAGTACCCATTTTTACAGCTGGGTCAATGATAAAGGAGCCAGTAATAGGTCTCAGACCTACAAGCATCTTGGTGAGAGGCCTACTCCCAGCATTGTTTTGTCATCCATGAACAGAGATGATGATTCTCTGATCTAGGCATTAGCAAGAACATTGTGAAAGGTCATTTACACACAGGGAAAAGATTCAGTTTGTTTGGTGTGATCATTGTATCCATGGCTAAAGTGAACAGGAAGTGAATGAATGAAAATATAACATTAAGAAGCATGTGATTTAATTTATATGTTGGCCTAGGTTTTGTATAGTCAATAAAAAACCATATTTTACAAATCTAATAGCATAAATTTCTTTATCATAGACTTTGTGCCAATGTGAAAGAGCATTCTGATAAAAGAGAAGTAACTGTAAAATTAAAGTGTTTTTTAGAATGTGGTTAGTACTTTTAATTTTTTGTACATTATAGATTCTCAGGTGTTCTTTTTTCCCACTCTGAGGTTGGCCCACAAAAGTACTAATGTTAATAACTGTGAATGTCACCTTCAGATTTCACTAACGAGTCCTGTTTTATTGCGAAAGTGTGATAAGAAATATTTTTACAGTAAAGTAATGCAGGCATGGTTTTAAGGAGAAAACATTATTTTCATTTCCTTTGCTGTCATTTTTTTATAGGTATCTGCTGGAACTGTTATAATGGCTTATGGTATAACATTCAGTACATTCATAGCGACAGTTGATAGTTTTGTGGCAACAAAATAAAACTTGTCTGTTATTAATTAGATATGCTCTCTGAAGGCTACACATTTTTGTGAGAAAAATAAAGGTGATTTTATGTGAGAGTATACAACAGAGGCAAAGACTGATGTTCATAGTTCATAATGTGTTGTATGTGTGTACTAGATAAGTCATCTCTTGTGTGTGTGGCTAGGTGAGCAAGATCTTCTACTGTAAAGTTCAATAAAATCATAGAACATTCCACACACCAATACACTAATGGAACATTCTACACACCAATACACTAATGGAACATTTCACACGCCAAAATCCTAATAGAATATTTCACATACCAGTTAACTAATAGAACATTTCACACATCAGTTTACTAACAGAACATTTCTTGATACATCTTTAATTTCAACCTAACAAATCTCAAGTACTGCATGTCACACCATACTTTTATCCCTGGGCTGGGCTGATAGTGCACTGCCCTCTCATGGCTAGGCAACTGCTCATCCTAACAGAGTTTATAGTTTAAAAAAATAGCCACTTGTACTATTTATGTTCCTCTCACATCTAAAGTGCTTTGTCTCGTATTTGCCAAGGCAAATGCTATGCTCTGAAACTATCCCACACGCAAGCCTCATTTCACAAGTGTTACATTTTGCTTCTTACCACACACATCGATAGAGAATTCTAATTAGAAATGATTGTGGAGGATAACTCTGTACACTTCTCAAAGCATACTGAAGAAACATGGTTGTCAGGTTTTTATTTCTGAATTGTTATAATGAATGATGGAGACTGGATGGGCATATGACATCTGTGAAGAAATCAATGGTGTACGTCCTTCATTCAAGATGATAATATGATCAGAGGTAAAAGTATTCTATATATCAATTCTGAGGACATATTTCATGACTGCAGCTGTTGAAATACCTCCTGCAAACATGGCTGGGACAGCAACAAAAGACAACAGCATTAATAAGGCCATTCCAGATAGCCCGTGACCACTGTGAAAGACAAAAGCATGAGAAATAATGCTGGCATTTCTCATTACAAGTGATAAAAGAGTAGAGATATGATTGACTGAGACATTGCTGCAGCAGTGAACGTACACAGCAGCTCCACACATGTGGCAAGCATAACGGACATACAAGCTGTAACCTTTCAAAAATGACGGGAGATGAAATGAGAATATGAATTTTACTAGAATGTGTTAACTGTTTCCATAATTATAATATGTGCGCACACATACACACCCATCTACTCCCCCTCTCAGAACAACATGAACAACCTGACCCAAAAAAAAAAAGAACATGCAATCCACAAGATTATTACTACTGAAAATCCTGTGACACTTCTCTATGTTTATAGTCTGGTCAGCTTTAGACAACCGTGTAGTTCTATACGATACTACAGTAATGTTTATAGTATATGTATGATCAGCATATAACTATGTGTATATTACTGCAAATATTTATTTTTATCACAAATGAAAGAAAACGAGGCTTTTAAAATGTTATTTCTTAACCTATCATAAGCATAGTGGTGTTCCTCATGTCATGTCTAATGACAAAGAATATTCATGTGTCATGAGTGTAGTTTTATAAACAGAGTTAAAATACCAACCTTGAACAGCCACCAGCAAGCCTTGATCCGTAGACCATAAGCACTCCCCCAAAGAAATTGTACCAAGGTTCCACACCACTAACCAAACCAATAGTGCCAGAAGCACTAGAAGACAGGTAAGCCCCTATTACCGCACTACTCAAATAAGAAACCTGAGAATAAAACACATGGACTTGCTTATAGGGTAGTGCAGAGCATGAAAAAAGTATTCCTGCCACCAGACATGATCATTTCTACAAAATAAAATCATTTTCAATACAAAACACTTTAAAGATGGTAAATAAAATAACTTTCTGTAAGTAAAAGATTTCAAATATAATTTGTCATTTAAAATTATTAACACCTGCCTAAGGAAGATCCTTCATATTAGATGGCCAGACACTATAAGTAATGAAGACCTATGGCAGAAAACGAACCAACCCACAGTGAAAGAAATGACACCGGAGATGAATAGGACATGTGCTTTGAAAGCCTACCACACGCATAACCAGACAAGCTCTTACCTGGAATCCCCAGGGAAGGAGGAAACTAGGAAGACCTAGAAACACTTGATGAAGGAGTCCTGAAGCAGAGATAAAACTGATTACATCTGGAGATGAACAGAGGAAACAGCCCAGGACAGAAATAAACAGAGTGTTCTTGTTGATGATAAGGGTAAAGAAGGCAAAGAAACCTTTTTTTTTTTCTGTTCCTCTGTTATGATTTGGTTAAAGTCCCTTATTTACAGGACTGACATCCTGTTTCATCCTTTATCTATCAACAGTGGCATGTGCCGGTGTAATCTTATGTGTGGGCAGATATTCTTCATCCTAAGAGGAAATTTGTCCTAGGCTTTGTGTGACGAGTACACACAAAAATATGTGGTTTGGCTGGAGGTTGATGGACTGTGTGGTCCATTCCTCACCTTCAGTCCAAGACTGGCTGAGAGACTGATTTATCTAATCCCACCCTCTACTGAACTGTTTAATATGTAACAGGACTTTTCTGATATTATTTTAAACTTCTCTGATATTCTTGTGAACTCATAAAGTTCACAAAACATTTCTCATGCACTAACATTCACTTATACCAGCACAGAAATGCAATAAATTAAAGATGAGTAGAGTAGGTCCAGTGCTTTTCGATCAATCAAGTGACGTGGGCAATCATTTCTCTCCACAATTCCCTGTCTTTAGACTTGATTATGAAATCTGCCGGTAAATTTCTTCCTAGCCACACTGACAGCCCATCCAGTAACTTCTCTTTCTGTCTTCCTCTGTCTCTTCTTCCCTCAATTTTTCCAGTTGCCACAATGTGCTCCAATTTTCCTCTTCTCAGAAAATGTCCTACAAACCTCACTTGTGTGCCTCTGATTTTTGCTGTAATTTGTCTTATAACTCCAGTCTCTCTTAAGACTTCTTTGTTGGTTTTCTTAGCTGTTCATGGTACTTTCAATATCCTTATGAACCACATTTCCAAGGCCTCCATTTCTCGCTGTACTCTCTTATTCATGGACCATGCTTCACATCCATAAAACAAAACTGGCCCGATGTAAATTTAAGTACTCAGAATCTTGTTTCCATTGATATGGATCTGTTGCACAAGATGTTTCTCATTTTCTGGAATGCTGACTTGGCCTGAGCACGTCTGCTTTTTATTTCATTGTGACATTTCCCATCAGCTGTCATAATTGTTCCTAAGTACTTGAATCTATTGGGCTCACCTGGGCAAGAGCAGAAAAAGGCAAAGGACAGGTATTTGTGGAAAACCCTTGCGGAAGCCCCATGTGCCCTGGGCACTTAAGGTTCAGAGAGAGAGAGAGAGACTTGAATCTATCAACTTGTGCTTTTACTATAACAAAATGACAGTAGACCGAGGTGTATGGTTCAGTTTTACAAAGATAGAATGTGGAAAGTGGGCAGAAACAAGAATGGCAGAAAGTAAGATGAACAGATATAAATAAAGAACAAACAATCCAATAGTTTAACAAAAGCCTTTTTTCTCAGTCAACTGCCTGTTTCCACTTTTTGCTTACCTACATCTATCTGGGTGCATTTTGTGCCCATTTTTCTTACAAGGAGGAGGGCAAAACACTAACAGTTTCACTTTTCATCTGTTTTTCATGTTTTTGTCCATTGTATTGTTTCTGTATGTGATCCCTGAAAAAGGCTTTTGCCAAAATATTGGAGTGTTGTGTGCTCTTCATTTATATGTACTCATCTTACTTTTTGTCACTCTTGTTTCTGCACACTTCATTCATTCTATCTTTTTGTAAAACTGAACCATACACCTCTGTCTACCTTCATTACCAGAACCAGTTTTACAACAGTCATCATTTCTCTTATCTACAACAAAATACTATGGAAAAAAAAATGTCCAAGACCCTACTTATTTCATGTAAACATGCTTTCTCCCACCTCTCAAGTTTTACATCTCCCTCAGGACTTACTATGAAAGGTTATAACAACAATAACATGTAAGAGACTGCTGAAGTTGATGTTATCAGACAAATCATGTGTCCTACTCTCATCTAAAAACTAGTTAACATGAAGTGTGATAGATGGGGGGAGATAATCTGACTGTGATAGCTTACCTGCCACCAGTTGGCAACTCCCGTACGGAACTTTTCCAAGTGAGGAAAGACGGACTGCAAGTTTTTGACTACAAGAGCCTGTGATGCCACAGTCATAAAGGCTTTTGTAGACCCTGATCATTATCAAGATTAAGATTAGTATTTTATCTAGCCTGCTGCAGGTCTCATCAAGGATAAGATTATTATTTTGTCTGCCACCAAGGAAAGATTATTATTTTGTCTGCTACCAAGGATAAGATTATTATTTTGTCTGCCACCAAGGATAAGATTATTATTCTGTCTGCTACCAAGGATAAGATTATTATTCTGTCTGCTACCAAGGATAAGATTATTATTCTGTCTGCTACCAAGGATAAGATTATTATTTTATGTGCCACCTGTTGGTACATCATTAACTTTATTTAACCTAATGTCCAGGACAAAGGTGCCTTTGCTTAAACTGATGGCACAGTTATCTGGCTGGACAAGGCAGAAACTTCTAAGTGCCTGTATCACAGTAATGGGCCGATTTGTTCCTTCGAGACAGTAAAGCCTGCTGAGAACCTTGTGTCATGGGTCCACAGTGTAGCAAGCAAGCTAGCCCACCATAATTCACTCCCATGATGCCAGTGCTTCAACTTCATAACAACATCATGTTCCTTCATAAAAGGTCAGGGAAAGAACTGTTGGAAATAAAAAAAAAGAAGTTGTGGCTATATTTTGGGGAAAAAAGATAACTAATCTGACACACAAAGCTTACCCAAGGTATCTTCCAGAAACAGAACTGTAGGGATCTGTAGGGAACCAATCAGCAAACCTGCCATAAACGGAGGCCATGCACGAGACCCCATGATGCCAGAGCCTGCCATTTCTACCTGAACAGTTCCAAGAAATCAGCTGACAGTCATGTGGAAGATGAATGTGTGAATAAAATACTAAATCCTTTATTTATAAACTTGTGGACATGAGAACTATTTCGATATTCTCTTACATACCTCCAACATTGTCCAATATATCTCCAATGCTCTCATACATACCATGATTAATCTCATCTACAATACTTTCATACATATCTCCATTATTTTCATACATTTCTCCATTATTCTCACACATTCCCCCATTATTCTCATACATACCTCCAGTACTCCCATATATATATATATATATCATGAATATTCTAATACTTCCATTCTTTTATATACCTCCAATACTCTCATACATTCCATGGATATTCTCACATATACATCCAGTTCTCTCATACATATTCCCAATATTTTCTTCTATACTTCCAACATTCTCTTATACACCTCCAGCATTCTCATGCATACCTCCAACATCCCCTAACATACCTCAAGCACTCTCATACACACCTCCAACGCACTCATACATACCTCCAGTACTCTCTTACACACCTCCAACATTCTCTTACACATTCAACATCTTCACTTACCTCCCAGCTCCCTCTTATATAAATCTCTCTTAACCCGTTTTGAAATAAAGATCAATAAATCTCCACACACCTCTAACATTCTATACACTGATTACTGAAGAAACGCCTTCACTGATTTCTGAAGACTTAATTAAAAAGGCTGTACCTCTGATGTCCACGGCCTCAAGAGCTCCACTGTAAACACAACCATACCAAGAACAGCAGCCACAGGCAAGGCTAGGATAAAATATGGGGATCCTGAATACTCATCCAGTCTGGAAAGTACAGAACAACAGCACTAGACAACAGTCAAATTCTAGAGAAGTACCAGTGAATATTCTATCTGAATTCATATTCAACCAAATAATTACAATAACTATTTGTACTCTAAGTTATATTGTTTATGCAGAGATTTGAATATCTAATCTTAATTATTTTAAACACTTAATTGTTAAAACTTTTAAATATTTAACATTGTTAATCTACTGTTTGATGGTTCCGGTACAGGGCTCCGCCTGAGAAGCTCACATTGTTAATCTACTGTTTGATGGTTCCGGTACAGGGCTCCGCCTGAGAAGCTCACATTGTTAATCTACTGTTTGATGGTTCCGGTACAGGGCTCCGCCTGAGAAGCTCACATTGTTAATCTACTGTTTGATGGTTCCGGTACAGGGCTCCGCCTGAGAAGCTCACATTGTTAATCTACTGTTTGATGGTTCTGGTACAGGGCTCCGCCTGAGAAGCTCACTCTCTGAGCCTGCTCTGCATCTTCAAACCACCATAATCCAGACAGAATCTGACGTCTTCACAGCATCACCTGCTAAAAACATCTAGTTTGCAATTCCAGGAAGATAACACATTTTTTTTTAAAACCTTTGACTACAAAGTTCATCTTTGATGTTCTTAAATTTCCTATAACCACCAATGTCTCTCTCTCTCTCTTTAGCACTCCAAACTTCTATGGCTCCCTGCTACAGATAGAATCTGTTTTCTTTTATCTCTGTTCCTGGCCTTCTCTCTTCATTTGTTTACTCCATATTCTCTTAGATCCTACATTGTCTTTTCATCTCTTAACTGGTCTGCCCTGTGGTTTTGTTCTTTTCATCTCATGTATACATGTGCGGTTTTGTTTGGCATCTCTTTCATTCTTTTTACATGACCCACTGTTCATAATTTTAGATTCCGCAGTGGCAGTTATTTTTGGTTCTTTAAAATACCAGGGTCCACCCAGCCTTCTAAAAATGGGTACCAGGGAAATTTGGGAAGGTAAATGCAGCCAAGCGTGATACTGACCATATCTCACTTTCATGTGCTGAAGGTCTTGGAAGTATGTACCTAACACCGTATCCTAAATAGGCCTTACAAGCACGTAAAAGGGAATTTTTTACCTTTTATGCCAACTTTGGTTTTCTTTGTTGGTTCTGACTCAAAACCTTCAGTTCTAACACACTGTCCACAAGCCATTTTTTTTTAACAATGTTCGAAGCTCTTTAACCCAAAAAATTATGGAGAAAAAAGTTTCTGCTTGATTTCAACTTCTGACCACACCTTTCTCATTTAGTTTCATAGAAGCAGGAAAAAAAAAAAAAGAAAAACACACATACACAAATGCACCCGCCAAAGAGTGCTTTCTTACGTGTAGTATTGAGCTGGCTGACTTGGCTGAATCAGTTCAGATACAACAGGCTCAGTCAGTGCGTACAGGTATGCCCCACACAATCCTCCAGCCAATGTTACAACTGAAAGCAGGTCAACAATATAACATCAGGGACTCTGGATAAACAAAGCAGATCAACAATATAACATCAGGGACTCTGGATAAACAAAGCAGATCAACAATATAACATCAGGGACTCTGGATAAACAAAGCAGATCAACAATATAACATCAGGGACTCTGGATAAACAAAGCAGATCAACAATATAACATCAGGGACTCTGGATAAACAAAGCAGATCAACAATATAACATCAGGGACTCTGGATAAACAAAGCAGATCAACAATATAACATCAGGGACTCTGGATAAACAAAGTTTTGCTTTTTATTTTCCTACAGCTCTCTGTTCAGTGAGTTTTATGTTAAGTTCTGTGTTCTAGTTCCCCACTACAGACAATAGGAGCAGTGACTATTGTGCAAGAGAGATGATACAGTTATAAAGGCTGGCTAGCTAGAGTTGGTTAAGACTCTGACTTATTGTCTCTTCATTGCTCTTTTTACTTCAGTTTGGATAACGGAGTATTTTTTTATATATTCCTTTTAATGGCTAACTCACCCTGACCACTGGGGTAAGAAATGACATATTTTTTTGTGATGCCTACTTCAATATGGGCAATCAGGTAAGGACTGACATATTCTTTGTGATGCCTACTTCAATATGGCCAATCAGGTAAGGACTGACATATTCTTTGAGATGCCTACTTCAATATGGCCAATCAGGTAAGGACTGACATATTCTTTGTGATGCCTACTTCAATATGGCCAATCAGGTAAGGACTGACATATTCTTTGTGATGCCTACTTCAATATGGCCAATCAAGTAAGGACTGACATATTCTTTGAGATGCCTATTTCAATATGGCCAATCAGGTAAGGACTGACATATTCTTTGAGATGCCTACTTCAATATGGCCAATCAGGTAAGGACTGACATATTCTTTGTGATGCCTACTTCAATATGGCCAATCAGGTAAGGACTGACATATTCTTTAAGATGCCTACTTCAATATGGTCAATCAGGTAAGGACTGACATATTCTTTGAGATGCATGCTTCAATATGGTCAATCAGGTAAGGACTGACATATTCTTTGAGATGCATGCTTCAATATGGTCAATCAGGTAAGGACTGACATATTCTTTGCGAAGGCTACTTCACAGTGTTTTAAACTTTTCATCGTAGTGCAGGATGCAAAGAACTCTTCTACTTACAGAACAATCATACATAACCAACCACTGATAATATATTGCTCCCTTTTCAAATCTATATTTTCATAATTTCTAGACATCTTTTTCTCTTTATCTCTATTTATTTTATCATCTGTTAAAATTACTTAACTCTTCCCTGGCCTTTTGTTGCTTAGAAGATACTTCTGGTTTCTCACGTGGTGCCTTTAATCACTGTAGTGATGTTTGGTTTGTTCCATTAAAAAACAGGTGTAATGTTTAGATTGTAAACATTTAATGTGCATGCCTCGCCTCGTGACCTTTTTTAAAATGGCCGAAGCGTACTTAGTTACAATGGAGAAAATTGAAGTTTTCTGCAAAGAAATTTCAATTTTTGGTGATGTAGATAGGGGTATGGACATACATTGTGACCAGACCACTGTTCCTGAACGTTCCCCAAGTAGATCTAGACATATTAGACGACTGGAGAAGTAGTTAGAAGGTTATTTCAGACATTATTTTAGCAATAATGCAACAAAGAATCACAATACAACATCAACAGGTAGATCTAGACATCTCAAATGGTACATAGTGTGGATCTAGACCTATCCGATGGTAAGCTGGACATAATCATTGTCTAAAAACATCACATTACTTCTTTTTTTCCTAAAAAACTCTGCATTTATGAAATCTTCATACATATTTAGTTATTTTAAAACATAATAAGTACACTTTTCTCATGGAAAAAATTTCATTCACATTTTACTAACATGTCCCAATACATATCAAGACCTGCTTTTAATCCAGCACCCAACTGAACATCTGCGTTTCTTCCTGAGGCATGGAAAGAATTAAGGGCATTATCTTTTGTCTGCTAAAAGTGAGTGGGTCTGAAGAACAATAGTCTCTTTACAATATTTCTACAAAGGCATACAGGTCATCCACTCATTCATTCAGTGCTATGTTGAAAGTTGTTGGCAATCATACCTCTCCATTTTGTAGTCCTTGGTATCTCTAGCCAGATCTATTATCTTTCTTTTTTTTCTGTGTCATCTGATCAGTCACTCGAGCATTTTTCTTTTACCATTCCTCCTTATTTTTTCCCTAGAGTTCCTGTGACTGTTGGGTTCTCAAACTTTTGTGTTCTTACGAAATATCCAAAACAGTTTTGATTTCATTATGTGCCTTTCCCTGGGAACAACTGTGTTAAGAGCACACTTATCTTAACATAGTCTTTGTGAGACAGGGAACAGATCTGTTTGCTTAAAAACTCCGACCTACTTCTGTAGCCCATAAACCTGTAGCAATCAACATTAATTGTAATTGTTATTTTTGTAAAATGTAATGTCAGGTTGGTGGACAGAGGGGACATGGAGATCGCCGGCGGGGATGAGGAAAATCTGGTGTGAAACTAATGAATCCAGGACGTGACCAGCCTGTGGGTCTTTACAACAATGGCTGTCAGAATGATGTAAACAAAACAGAGCCAGTAGACTATAGGTGGCAGGGAATGGATATCACTGAAGCACTCATCAGATTCCTCATTCCAAAGTCGGAGTGTCTCTGTGTAACTATCTCAAAGCCATCTGGCCACCCAGTGTTGCGTGCTGGATCTGACATGGAGAAGGGGCTTAAGTACAGCCATCAGAGGCTGGAAAACAAAGTTTTGGCCAGGCCGGCCTACACCACTGTCTTCTTGGCAGTCCGAGCAAGATCACAGTCTGCCCTAGCAAGGTGCCAAAGTCGGAGGTACCCAGCCAAAAGGCACATCGCAAAAATCAGGGTACCACGCATCATCGCCACTGAGCATACGAAGAAGATTATGTGCCTTGTTGATAAATGTTGGCAATAATGGTTTTCTGTTTTGTGTGGTCTCTGGTATTTCTAATCAGTTTGATTGTCCTTTTTTTTATAGTCAGGAGAAAGACAGAGTTTCATATGTTGTTGTTTGCTGTTATTGCCACTATTTGGTTCCAGCAAATTATTAACAATTCCCATATCTTTACCATCTATTTGTAGCATTGATTGTCTTTTCTTTATTCATGAACTGGTGAATCACGATTTTACAATGGAGTGAAAATCTTATAGTGAGTTCTCTTTATCTTCCATCAGTTTGTGTACATTTTTCTCCTAAAGCCTTTGTCTACAGGAGTGATTCTTAACATTTTTATTTTACCAAGTACCCCTATATGACCTGAGACAGCTGTGGATCGCTCCCCTATCTGACCTGAGACAGCTGTGGATCGCTCCCCTATCTGACCTGAGACAGCTGTGGATCGCTCCCCTATCTGACCTGAGACAGCTGTGGATCGCTCCCCTATCTGACCTGAGACAGCTGTGGATCGCTCCCCTATCTGACCTGAAACAGCTGTGGATCGCTCCCCTATCTGACCTGAGACAGCTGTGGATCGCTCAATGAAAGTAAAATAACAGACAGAAGCCTAAATGATGCTAACATTTTTTTTTTAATCTGGCCAATTTATTTTCTGCTCTGTGGATCCCTCAAAAACTCATCCATGGACCTGCCGGGGGTTCACAAACCCCAGGTTAAAAACCACCGGTCTGGAAAGATAAACCTGAAAGCCAAATGGGGTCACATGTTTAGGTTAGATACTGCTTATCTGGATATTCACAGTTAAAATAATTAGAAGTTATTCAACCATCTTGCCACAGACAACATGCATGGAAGAAGGGCAGGATCCTTCCAACAAGCCATACGACAATGTAAATGTTAAGAAAACAACATCCTAACAATCAAACAGTCCTCTCAAACTAAACATGACATCTGTTGATCATTTTCTGATACAGGCCAAGCTACTGTTCATGAAATCAAACCTGCATATGGCACAGCAGCTCCAACTTGTGTAAAAACCATGCCTGGGCACTGCGGACAAAATATAGAGTCAATTTTAAAGAGCTTCATTACTACATCATTCCATGTGCTAAATCTCCTCACTGCAGACAGCCTCAGCTGGACATACACTGTGTAAGTGCCCAAGGACTGCCTCTTGCCACTTTTCTCCAATTTTTCTTCAGACATCGGCATTAACCCACTATCACTAAATTCTGACACTGTTAGTTTGATCAGTGAAACTGTATGCCTACATGTCGATATCACAGTTGGAGTATGGGATAGGTTGGTTAATGTTTGACTGCAAATGAGTGTAAATTGTTTTGATTCATTGCTCAAGATACAAATATGGGTTATAGTATGCATGTGTCAGGGGAAAGGAAAGAGCACTCTACCTGGCTGACACAACTATCACAGAGAAAAGGTAGGCAATGGACACAGGAGACTTTATCAGTGCTCTAAGGGAAGCTGGATGGACAAAATACTTCACTGACAAATGTGAATCAGCGTCATTGTCAAGAATGAAGGAGCTAGGGGTGAAACTTGATGTGGCAAAAAAATGAGCAACTAATCAAGAGCTCCAGACAGACGGTTGATCAACATGGGATAGATAAAAAGGTAAAGGCATGAACTGCGAACCAGCATCACTTCACACTGTCATTAAACCGAAAGTTTACCAGAAATTGCCGACTAGTGTCATCATCAGCACGAACTCCATAGCTAGTGGCATCACTCCTCTTCCTTCCTAGAATATTAACCCTGGTGCCCACTTCTTTCTTGAGGCTGACTGCCACTGTGGTGTGTGGGAATCAAAACCAGGTCTCCTGACTGGCAAATGTGTGACTATCCACTGCGCTAATATGGCTCCCTACAGGACAGCTGTAATCAGATACCGAATGCTGTAGGAGATTCTGAAGAGGAGATCAGAGCATCTATGGATGTGTTAGGAGCACATGATGGTGGTCCTTTATAACTCAGTAACTAATGAATTGGTCTTTTCCTGGTGCTTTAGGCTCACTGTCTCTTACTTGTTTCCATTTGATAGCTATTTCAGACTCAACAAAAGACTTTCAGTACCACTTTTAGAGCAGAATTCATCCAAGTTTTCATCAAAGATCAACTATTAATTTTCTGAAACTCTACATCATCCTAAAATTTAAAAAAAAGACCATATGCATATTTCTGTGTTTTGCAAGACAAGTTACAACTTGTAGAGTGTGAATTTTAAGTGTATTAAATTCTTCTCCAAAGCCAAATGGAACATGAAGGATAGTTAAGAAACAAACAATGGATTTATCATTCACTGACCCAGGTACAAAACAGTTATCATGATTATCAGATGCTGGTAGACACTGGCAATCATGATTCTTGGGTCTTGATATTTTCCATCAGTTCAATGACTAACTTTCTATTCTACCATCACTTTAGACTGCTCATGAATTTTTTTTTCTCTTGATCTTCCCTTACCTCTTTTCCCATTTACCTTTCCTGTTGTTATGATGTTTTCAGGCCCTTGCCCTCTCATTAATGTCCAATTAATATAACTGTTGTTCTCTTATGTATTTAATCAGGTTCTTGTCTACATCTGACTTTATTAGACATTCCCTGTTTGTCATTTTAGCTGTCCATGTTACTCTTAACATTCTTCTGGAAAAATAAGCAGTCACATAATAAACAGTCATTAAGTCAAAGCAATGAATTTCAGAGCAAAGCAATGGCTTTTTCTTTTATTAATGTGAGTATCAGTTCTTTTTCCTGTATCTTCAGAAAAGAATACTATGGTGTTCCCTGTCTTATTGGCAGGTATATCTATTTTCGGAGACAAGACATGCAGTCTTGAATGCTGACAAGATGTGGGCAGGCTCTGAATGCTGACAAGATGTGGGCAGGCTCTGAATGCATTGTGCAGTGGGCGCAGTGACTAGGCATCTTGTTCAGAAAATGCACACTGGACCACATCAGAAAAATCTCTGCCACTCAATGGGATATGTACCCATGACTCTACTCAGTAGATGTCCACCTTATCACCGAGTAATATAGATCCTTATGGTTAGAATTATGCTACAGTCATATAACAAACACTGGCTTATTTAAACTGCATTTTAAATAACTTGTACGAACTCCCTGTAACTACAAGCTGTTGTTCTTTGCAGCCGATGCTGTAGACGTGTTAAGAACAGCATCGTATCAGCATGGAAGCAGGTTATGGCAGCTATTTTTTCAGTCCCGGAGTACAGCTAAAAAGCAGGGGGTGTGCAATGCTTCTTTAGCAGACTCCACCACTGTGAGGACTATGGTGATCCCTGCCCTGTTAGCCAGGCTAGGCCTATTACTGGGGGTACCACAGAGAGGTGGGATGGGGTCTTGGTCAGCTTTGGTTCACTAATCCTAATGCTAGCATATCAGCTATGGGTCGCTGATTGCCTCATTGGACATATATACGAGGGTCATACCGAAAGTCGTGAACAAAATTTTTTTAAAAATCAGAATTTATAGATAGAGAAAATATAAATGTGTCACTTTACTCTGCATCTTTTCCTCACTTTTCAACATAATCTCCATTTCTCTGCACACATTTTTCCCATCGCTCTGCAAGTTTGAAAATACCCTCCCGGTTGAATTCCATTCCAGCTGACCGACAGTACAGATGCACTGCTTTCTGGACGTTCTCTCCTGTGGGACCCAGCGGGCACAAACTTTTCTATAGTCTAGAGTTTCAATCATTTCCTGTACTGCATTGTGTCCTATTCCAAGATTTACAGTGATACCAGATACTGTGACATGTCTGTCTTCTTTAACGATGTCGTCAACCTTTTTCACATTGTTCAGTGGAGGCAGTTTGAGGGCGACTGCTGTGAGGCATATATTGGATGCTCGTGTTTCCATCCTTGAAATGTTTCCCCACCTCCTAACACTGCTAGCACCCATACACACATCTCCATAAGCAAGTTGAAGTCTTTGGCGAATTTCAGCAGCGGGGATTTCCTCTTTAACAAGGAACTCAATAACAGCACATTAACGAAACAAAACTTCATCACCCGCCATTTTGATTCTGCTCCGCGCGGTCACGTGACACATGATGCTGACGTCATGTGATCTCTACATGAAGTGCAAAGTATGCAGATTAAGGTGATACATTTACATTTTCTCTATCTATAAATTCTGATTTTTTAAAAATTTGTTGCTCACGACTTTCGGTATGACCCTCATATATAACGTATTTTAAAACCACATAACAGTGCACATTATGATTCTCTGACACACGAGCCACGTGACTTACTGAACCAGCAAGGGTCATGCCGCAGCCCAGTAAAGCCCCACCGACTGCTGCTCCAGGCACACTTTTTGATGTGAGGGAAGCAGCAAAATCATCAACTGCAGCCTCAAACTGTTTTGATGTGGCTGGGATCATGCTTAACAATGAAAGACTTAACATCCCTGGGATGAAGATAAACGTAAAACAAGCTTTATGAAGAAAGCTTAACAATGAAAGACTTAACATCTCTGGGATGAAGATAAACGTAAAACAAGCTTTATGAAGAAAGCTTAACAATGAAAGTCTTAACATCCCTGGGATGAAGATAAACGTAAAACAAGCTTTATGAAGAAAGCTTAACAATGAAAGACTTAACATCTCTGGGATGAAGATAAACATAAAACAAGCTTTATGAAGAAAGCTTAACAATGAAAGTCTTAACATCCCTGGGATGAAGATAAACGTAAAACAAGCTTTATGAAGAAAGCTTAACAATGAAAGACTTAACATCCCTGGGATGAAGATAAACGTAAAACAAGCTTTATGAAGAAAGCTTAACAATGAAAGACTTAACATCTCTGGGATGAAGATAAATGTAAAAAAAACAAGCTTTATGAAGAAAGCTTAACAATGAAAGACTTAACATCCCCGGGATGAAGATAAATGTAAAACAAGTTCTATGAAGAAAGCTTAACAATGAAAGACTTAACATCCCTGGGATGAAGATAAATGTTAAAAAAAAAAAAACAAGCTTTATGAAGAAAGCTTAACAATGAAAGACTTAACATCCCCAGGATGAAGATAAATGTAAAACAAGCTTTATGAAGAAAGCTTAACAATGAAAGACTTAACATCCCCAGGATGAAGATAAATGTAAAACAAGCTTTATGAAGAAAGCTTAACAATGAAAGTCTTAACATCCCTGGCATGAAGATAAATGTAAAAAAAAAAAAAAACAAGCTTTATGAAGAAAGCAGAACAGCTATGTGACAGTTATTAAAGGAATCCTGAAACAAATATGTCTGCGGGAAAGAATGATATTGTTATAAAAGGTGTCGGCAGCAAGATACTGCTACTGTGACTGCACAGCTGCCAGGGCCAGCAAACCTTATCTCATCTCTCTGTGTTCCTAATACAAAGCTTAGGCTGGCAAACAGGATCGGCCTCACCGTGGTTCCCATGGTGGTAGAGCCTGCAGAGGAGTTTACTTTTTAAGCTCACTCTGAGTCTTAAAGCAAGCTATGGTAACCCACTCTAGAGTGTACTGCCTTTCCACCCGCATGGTCAGATGGTTAAGAAAATTCTTTACCATCATCTGCTACTAATCCAACTTGATCCCGACACTCGTAACATTTTCTCTGATCCACCCCTATTAGCATACAAACGTGAGCCAAACCTTAAGGACATCTTTGTCCACAGCCACGTAAAGCAAATATGTTGGCACCAGAAAATGTAATCACCCCTGCTGCGTTATCTGCCCTGTAGTCTGGGAAATTAAAACAATCACCTATCCCAAGGCTATCTTCACTCTTCATGAGGGATTCACATGTGAGTCCCGTAATGTGGTATATGTCATTGTATGCAAAAGATTCAGGATAACGTATACTGGCGAGACTGGCCTCAGATTAGAGGACCACATGCAGAAACATCTGTACGACATCGCCCAGCATGCTTCGAAACCAGTCTCAAATCATTTCAATGGCCCCAACCACAGAGGCAAATCTGATTTTCTGGTAACAGCCATCAAATAATGTTACGCAGATCCACACAAGCCGCCTAGAGCTTGAGAACTGCTACATTCAGGATTATGGGACACTAGAACTACATGGGTTAAACTCACTATTCAGCTACACCTAACATTCTCCTCTTCAACAATTATAATCCCTCTCCACTAAGCTCCACTCCCTTCTCACTTATTACACATAGTTCAGAACCTCCTCACAGCATTACATTACAACCCCTCTACTCTAACTATAATCATCTATTTCACCTTCTTATGGGTAGGTTAACATTGTATCACTCTCTCTCCCCTCCACAGTTTCCTTACCCACCACCTCCAGTTATGACCCACCGACCATACATCACAGGTCTCCATTTAAACAGTCTCGACACACTATGCCCATTTCTAACAAACAGCATCAGACAAGCCACATCTTACAAGTCAGACAAGCCACATCTTCACAAGTTACAGCCAAGTTCTCTATTCACCCTTTTTTTAAAAAATATAGCATTCATGTGAATCTATACTTTTATCTCCTCTGTTTATTTCTCCATCCTGCATTTTTGTATGATTAAGGCTCATGCCAAAACGTCACAACTTGGTAGTCGTTAAGTAATAAAGCTGCTCCTACTTTTTTCCTAGTTTATACATTCTGGTATTACAGCTTTACTGCAGTGCTTCGTGTATAGTTGTATGCTTATACACTAATTAGTTTTGCTGACTAATATTGCACCTGTATCTAATAAAAGCAGACGTACCTGCTGCAGATGCTGACAGAAACATTTTCAGCATTGTGAAATTCGAGAACAGCATCTGTTCACGGATAATGTGTGGCTCAAATACTAAAAATGAAAAAAACATACTGAAATAACTCATTTCATACGCTCATGGCAATAAGCTTACAGCTCATTAGAGTTATCTGATAAAATGATTTATTACTGAAGTTATGCAGGTGGCATTTTATCATAAAGTAATGTAATGTACAGAATAGATACTACAAGAAATGAGACAAATAACCATTGTTCTAGTACTGTATATAAAATGTACTCCTCGCAATTAACTCACTCATGTAGACAGCACTGCCTCATTAATTGATTAATATTAATCAGTACATTCTCATACAAATGCAGCTCTAGTCCTCTATTCACAGCTCACTTTACAGTGAAAATAATCAAATAACTGCACTCTAATCATCAGGGCAAACACTTTGTAACTCAAGAATAGTGGTAAACATTTTTAGGAAACTGCCATATAACAGTAAATTGTATATGACTCAAGCTGCAGCATGATTTGATGACCTATACTTTTTTTCTACTATTTTTTAAACCTGGCGAACTACCATGCGAGCCCTATGTGACGTTTTAATTGCACAAGAAGTTGGAAGATAGACTATTATATAACTCCGTAAGAATAGTGAAGAACAAAACCTCTATCTTAATGCAAAGAAAACTAAATTGTTGACAACTGACAAAACAAATAAGGCAACTGAAGCATGTATCAATGAGGAAAAACTGGAAGAAGTGGAGAGTTTTGAATATCTTGGATCATTACTAACTAATAATGGAGGTACAGTGAGGGAAATTAAAAGGAGGACATCTATCGGTCTTCAAAAAGTAAAACAACTAAATAAGCTGTGGAGAGGAACAGACAGAACTACAAAAATAATATTTTTAAGGGCATGCATATTTCCCATCGCAACAGATGCCTGTGAGACCTGGACACTTAACGAAACAGCTGAGAAACACATAAATGCCTTTGAATGTAAATGCTACAAAAGAGTTCTTCAAATATCATGGACACAAAAAAGAACAAATATATCCATACTTTAAGAACTTAATACTGAAGAGGGCTGGCTAGTAAAGAGGACTAAACAGAGAAAACTTAAATATTTTGGACACATTAAACGTCATGGTAATCTAGAGAAGGCTGTCTTGGAAGGGTACATTATGGGAAAAAGAAAGAGAGGAAGACCAAGGCGAAGATGGTTGCAAGACATCTTTGATGATCTGCAAATGGATGCATCAGCAGCAGGGCATCTTGTTTACAACCGAGAGGCCTACAGGAGTGCTGTTAGGCAGTCAAAGTTCCGCAAGGAACATGCAAATGACTGACTGACTGATTAATAATAAATGAACTTTATTAGGCTTGTGAGGCACACCTGCAGACTTCCTGCATCCCACTGCTTGGTGATCTTTTCTTCCCTTGAGTGCTAATATGAAAGCTGGCTCTTGCGTAACCACGATGCCTGTTTCAGAGAGTTGTTTTTGCAGAATTACTGATACTGAGTCCACCATCCCATTGGTGGGCCTCTACCCCACTCCTTGTTCAAGTAAAGGTAACCTCATTATACCATGGAGTCACCTTGGGCATATCATGTGAGCGTCCATATTTTCCTCGACCTGTCAGCACACTAATGGGTGATGTGGCCGTCTTTCCCTCCCTAGCTCTAAAAGATGCCAAGTACTCATTTCTACAGCTGGGTCAACTGGGACACCTCCAGTCAGATCTTGACCACTGACCTTCATCATAAGAGACCAGTGCACTCAAAATACCCATTACTTGTTTAACAGCAAGCATGTCCTTCACTGCCATACTCTCTAGGCTATCATGTGAAGTGTGTGGAGTTTGTAATCTACTATGACCAAAGAGGGATAAACTTCTTTGACAGTGCTGAAGAATCAATCTTCATTCCCAATGATACATTATAATATACTGAAAACCAGACTGGAAGGAAAAATGAGTAAACTGGCAACACTACAAAAGTGTGATGAAAAACACTGACAGATGAACCAGAATCACCACAGTCAAATTTGCAGCAAAAGCAAAAGAAAGAGATCCACTGCAGCCAAGTTTATCAGAGAAGATGGCACAGAACAATGATGGGTGTCAAGTTTATAATGACAAGTTTATAATGACAAGTTTAAAATGGCAATGAATTTCATGTACAACAAGCTGAGACTACCAACCTCTTCCCTTCTCCATAGCTAGGCCAAACAAAAACCCTGACACAGCACTGACTGCAATCTGAAGTACCCATTTGTACGACATTGTCCTTCTTGGCATGTCTGTGTCCTCTCTATCGTTGTCAATATGCTTCTTGTAATGAGCTTGCACTTCCTGCGGCCTAGTTGACATTGCTACTGGGCGGATGCTTGACCTGGACAAAAAGAAAAAAAAAAAAAAAAGCCAAAAATGACTGTCTAGGATCTTGAAGGCTCAGAAGTATTTGTTTAATGAGTAAATGCTCCATAGGTCAGACAACTTACCAGATACTTCAATATTTTAACAAACCTGTCTTTCCTTTAGAGGTGTCATGCTCTCCTTTCATTTTCTTGATAGATTTCCTCCTTGTTATTCTCATTTTAGGCCGCAGAGTATCTATTGCTTTGTTTTTAAGGCAAAGTCTGGAGTTTTATTTAGGTTTCTGCAGCAGTCAGTCTTTCTTACAGCAATGATAGTCCCTTTCACAGCAATAATAGTCCATTTCTTACAGCAATGATAGTTCCTCTCACAGCACTGATAGTCCCTCTCACAGCAATGATAGTCTCTCTCACAGCAATGATAGTCCCTCTCACAGCAATGATAAGTCTCTTTCTTACAGCAATGATAGTCTCTTTGTTACAGCAATGATAGTCTCTTTCTTACAGTAATGATAGTCTCTTTCTTACAGCAATGATAGTCTCTTTCTTACAGCAAGCACTGATAGTCCCTCTCATAGCACTGATACTCTCTCACAGCACTGATAGTCCCTTTCACATCACTGAGTCTGTTATAGTACTGATTCTTTCACAGGACTGATAGTCTCTCTCACAGGACAGTCTCTCTAACAGCACTGATAGTCTCTCTGACAGCACTAATAGTCTCTCTGACAGCACTGATAGTCTCTCTGACAGCACTAATAGTCTCTCTGACAGCACTGATAGTCTCTCTGACAGCACTGATAGTCTCTTTGACAGCACTGATAGCCTCTCTCACAGTACTGACACTTAGTTTGATATCTTGTTTCCAAACCATGAGCTGGCAACCTTCCTATCAAAAGCATTAAAATCAAAGGGAATGTAACCACTCTTTCATGAGCGTGCCTCAACAATCTTTTGCTAGAGGGGCCGGTGGCCACATTCATGTCTATAGCGAGCAAACAAACAAAGAAAAAAAAATATTACAAAACTATGAATAATACTTACTTCGCTTATACGAGGGGCATTCATAAAGTTTTGCACCACATGGTTTTATTCAGCTACTAATGAAGATAGAAGCATGAAATTTTGCATGCTTTAAATATGGCATGTGCCAACTGTGTGAACCAAACTGTACCGCAACCGGCCAAAGAGTATGTCTGCCCTAACCGTTGAAATGGAGCGTATTAGCAACTTGCGGTATAAGCAGCGATTTGTGATAGAATTTCTTGTTGCAGAGAAGGAAACTGTTCTGAACATTCACAAGCGTCTATGTGATGTGTTTGGAAGTTTTGCAGTCAACAGGAGTAAAGTCAGTCGCTAGGTTCAAAGAATCAAAAAGTGGAGATAAGAAGTAGCATGATCGGCCGCACTGTGGACGTCCTGCCACAGCCACCAAGGCAGAAATGTTGAAATGTGCCGAGGGCATTATTCTTGCTGATAGGCATATCACTACTCAACAACTGACCTTAAAGCTGTCAGTCAGCAAAGGTAGTGCAAATGCAGTTATAAAAGCTCTCAGATTTTCTAAGGTTTGTGCAATATGGGATCCTCGAAATCTCACAAATGACCATCGATTGCAAAGGAAAGCAATTTTTTTCTGAATTGTTGGAGCATTTTAATGCTGAGGGAGAGAACTTTTTGGCCAAGATTGTAACAGGTGAAAAGACAGTCAATATAGTTACATCATCCGCAATCACCACGAAGAAAGAAATTCAAGACAACTCCTTCAGCTGGAAAGGTCATGATCACTGTCTTTTGAGACACTGAAGGTGTGATTCTTGTGAATGTTATGCCAAGAGGAGAGACAATTAAATCGCAAGCTTACATTAAGACATTGAAAAAAACTCAGTCAACGTTTTTACAGAGTTTGGCCGCACAATAATTCAGCAGACCTGCTTCTCCTTCACAACAATGTGTGCCCTCACACAAATCTGGCAACACGGGAAGCAATCACCAAATTGGGTTGGACTGTACTACCCCATCCACCCTACAGTCCCAGTTTGGCACCTTCTGATTTCTATCTGTTTGGTCCACTTAAAGGTGCACTCCGAGAGGTAAGATTTGAAGATGACAAAGGAGTGATTCATGCAGCAAAGAAATGGCTGCATGGTCAAGAGAAAATCTGGTACGGGCTAGCAATACATGCATTTGTTTTGTGCTGGCATAAAGCCGTACAAGTTGATGGGGATTATTTTGAATAACACCAATGTTTACATGACATATCCATGTATACTGTGTGTAAATTTCATGCATTTTGAATAAACAGCTCCTGAGAAAAACGATGCGGCGCATTACTTTCTGAATGCCCCTCGTATATAACATAATTAGTGTAATGGGGCCCGCAGGCTGCATTGCCTACCCCTACTCTAAGCAGATTTTTTGTCTACTTCTTCGTCTTCGGAAATTGACCAGGGTTGGGTAACCCTGAATTCACCTTTTCTCCAGAAATGTGGGGAATGGAAAGTGAAATTAGCCATACTTTGATTGAGCTGATCAATCTTTTGCGCAATTAAAAATGAACAAAAACTATTCAACGTTTCCCGGCAGTAGTTCAGGTAATAAGAACACCTTCATTTCTTACATGCTCTGAAGTTTCATCATGAGACACTTATTTGTGTCCCGTTGCAACAAGTGTTATTTATTTTCTTATGAAACTTTATCTATGAAATACATGCGCTTTAGCTCACAACCCAAACTGGATCCTCACATTTACGGTAAATACTTAAAGAAAAGTTGCATGAGCACCTTCATTATTACCCTCCTAGAGTTGACACAAATCGAGAAGGGAGAAGAAATCCGGCGAAACAGTAATATTTACGGTGTCCTTTAGATTGTGATGTATGAAGTTTTTAATCATCAAATTGTAAATATAAAAGTAATGTAAACGCGTCCGGTTTAGCTGTTGATCAACTAAGTCATCTGCAGATCTGTAGGTTAACTTAGGGGAAAAAAACATAGGATGTAACAAAGATATATAATTTGATTCGTTTCTCTTTTTTACACCTTCTCTTTTTTAAATTGTACAGAATTTAACAATTCACAAAATGCAAGGTTGCATTCTATTGTGTGATTACGAAAATGCATTGAGCATTCTGTGTTTTTCTCTGTGTAAAAAATAGCACAATTTACCTTATTAGCAGGTACAGAAAATACTGAGGAAAACTATTTCTTTTTGAAAAGTTATGATTTTTTATAAACTCAAATCTGCTACAAGTTTTACTTGTAAAGAGCGGCTACTCTTACCAACTTATACAAAAAGTAGAGTGATTTCCCTTAAGTCTGTCTTGTGGATAAGTGTGTCCACGAGAAGGAAGACGTTCAATTTTGTGGACATTTTTTAGCATTTCTGAATGTTTCTAGACCGATCGTCTTGTTTAACCGAAAATGGCATCTTCAGCACCAGACACAGACAGCATTCCAGCAGAGCTGAAAGAGAAACTGGCAACATTTGATACACATTTATCTGAATTGGAGGCAGGATTGAAACCATTGCTGTCTGTTAATAGGATTGATCTGAGTGAAAAGGTACGAAGCCTTACGTTAGTTACAAAAGGTGCTGTTATTTAACCTTAGCAAGTACAGTATGGAAGTGCCCTGAGTGCAAGGATGCCCATTTCTAGGCCAGTAGCAGAACATGGCCGTTTCTTCTTGATTCTTATCGCTTATGCCAAATTAAATGGATATTTATAATAATTGCACGTTTAATATCAGAAGACGTGTTTTAAAGCTGGTAGATGTTTGTGGTATCAAGTCCAGTTTTCCTGGGCCTGCATTTGTCTTGTCTTCAGTTTTGACCCTTGTTTCTCTCGTGAAGTAATAACTTCAGATGGAAAAAACATAACAGAATAGGCCAAGCAAAGACTGCATTTCAGAGAATGAGAAACATATTATCCAACACATCCTTATCAATGAATGTTAAAAAACGAGTCCTAAAATGCTATATTGAAACTATCTTATTATATGGAAGTGAATCATGGACAATAGGCAAGTCTGCACAAAAATCATTGGAAGCAGCAGAAATGTGGTTTATTAGAAGAATATTGTGAATTCCCTGGACAGCAAAAATAACTAATGGAGAATGTTTGAGAAGAACTGGAGAGACAAAAAAATCTTGTCAAATAAATAAGAGAGAGAGACAATATACTTTCATAGGACATGCAATGAGAAGAGGGGCTATTGAAAATATTATAACAACAGGAAAAATAGAAGGAAGAAGAATCGGGGAAGGCCAAGAGAAATGATACTGGACAGTCTGGTGAGAGGAGATCCCCAACTGAGCTGATGGCCTGCATGAAGGATCAGGTACTCTGGACAAGCATAATAGCCAATGCTGGAAGACATCAGCGTAGATGAGAAAGATCTGAAACTCATCAAAAACATGTACTGTCAGCAGCAGTGAAGGTTGAGAACCAAGTAGGAGCATTCCAAGACATAAAATTGGGAATGAGACAAAGATGTGTTCTATCTCCTGACCTTTTCTCCTTGTACAGTGAAAACATAATGAGAAATATAGAGAGCTTGCCAGGAATATCAGTTAGCAGGTACAACCATAACAATTTAAGATATGCAGACGACACAGTTCTGATTGCTAAAAGTGAAGGGGAGCTACAGGCTCTTCTGGACATTGTGGCTCGTGAAAGTAAAAATAAAGGTCTCAGCCTGAATAAAAAAGAAGATTGAAGTGATGGTCATCTCAAAGAAAAGAATACCACCAAAATGTAGCATTACCATCGATGGCACAGAACTGAAACAAATTGATAGATTCAAGTACTTAGGAACAATTATAACAGCTGATGGGAAATGTCACAACAAAATAAAAAGCAGACGTGCTAAGGCCAAGTCAGCATTCCAGAAAATTAGAAACATCTTGTGCAACAGATCCATATCAATAGAAACAAGATTCTGAGTACTTAAATGTCACATCGAGCCAATTTTGTTTTATGGATGTGAAGCATGGTCCATGAATAAGGAGTACAGCGAGAAATGGAGGCCATGGAAATGAGGTCCATAAGAAGGATTTTGAAGTTACCATGGACAGCTAAAAAAAACCATCAAAGAAGTCTTAAGAGAGGCTGGAGTTAAAAGGCAAATTACAGCAAAGATCAGAGGCAGACAAGCGAGATTTGTAGGACATTTTCTGAGAAGAGGAAAATTGGAACACATTGTAGCAACTGTAAAAACTGAAGGAAAAAGAGACAGAGGAAGACAGAGAGAGAGAGAGAAGTTACTAGATGAGTTGTCAGTGTGGCTAGGAAGAAAGTCACCAGTGGATCTCATAATAAGTCTAAAGACAGAGAATTGTGGAGAGAAATGATCACCTATGCCATGCGGCATGGCACCTGATGATGATGATGATGATGATTCCCTCCTTGGATACAGCACTTTAAAAAGCATAGTCACTCCCCATGTGACTCGGTCTTTCGCCAGTTGTTTCCAGCCCTCGTGGATGATGAGAAAGTCTCTCAGTGATGGATTACAGATATTCTTGTATGTCAGTTTTGTTCTTTTACTTGAGTGATTTCCTCCACAAATTCACCATATTGTATGTGCTTGAGAATACGGCTGCCATCCATTCTTGCTGTGTGCTCCAGCCGCTTTAAACTTCCGCTGTCAGCTGTTGTCATCATGGATTAAGTTGTAACATGCATCACAACCACAGAGTTGGTTACTTTGTCTTGTCTCTTAACTATATTTGGATCATCATCATCATGTGCCCAGCCTGAAGGCGTCAGTGGCAGTTTCCAACCTTTCATGTTATTCCTCGGTTATTTTGGATATAACACATTATTTTATATTGCCATCCTTTAGGAGAGGTGATAACATACATATTAATTTATGCTGTCATGCCACAGGAAAGGTGATACTCCATATTATTTTATGTGTTCATCTGATACAAAAGGAAAAAAGCCACAATAATTTTGGATATAATATAACACATTATTTTATCTTATCATCCCTTAGAAAAGATTATGTCCTCATGTTATTTTATGTTTTCATCTGTCAGGAAGAGTGATATCTTCATGTTATTTTATGTTATTATCTGTCAGGAAGGTCACACCTCTATATTATAATATTTTATATTCTACCTTCAGCCTTCTTTGTTCGCTGAGAATTTATGAGTCTCTCACAGCTGACACCATGATGGTCTTGAGCACAGGCACTGTGTCAGATGAGGAGTAGCTATTCTTATCAGGCTCTACCACTGAACGGACCACATGGCTTTGATTTTTCATGAATTCCAGTGGTAGTTTTTTTTTTGCTTTTTGTTTGCTGTTTATATATATCTTTTTTGTTGTCATTTATCCATTGTTTATTTCTGTACAATTCACTTACAGGTATGTTTTTTTTTCCCACAGCTGAATGCTATTGATGCTGCCAAAACAGATCTTGTAGCAGCATACGCTATAAATTCACTTTTTTGGAGTAAGTAGCACAACAGTGTTTGTTGTTTATCTTGGAACATCTCTGATGATGCCAGTCTCTTCTTACATCCTTCCCATGCCGTTAAACGTCACATAGGGCTCGCATAGTTGTTTGCTAAGTTTTCCTGTTTTCGGCAGGTTTTTCAACTTCATCAAGGGATGCTATGCCCACTAAACTGGCTTCTCTTAACAATGTCCTCTTTAAGAGTTTCACATGGTCGACCTCTTTTTCTTCTTTTTCTTTTTGCAGCATGTTTCTAGAGTGGTATCAATTCTAGAGTCTTTGGTATCAGTTCTAGAGTCTCTCTAGAGTGGTATCAGTTCTAGAGTCTCTCTAGAGTGGTATCAGTTCTAGAGTCTCTCTAGAGTGGTATCAGTTCTGGAGTCTCTTTATAGTGATATCAATTCTAGAGTCTCTCTATAGTGGTATCAATTCTAGAGTCTCTCTGGAGTAGTATCAATTCTAGAGTCTCTCTGTTGTGATATCAGGAGTCTCTCTAGAGTGGTATCAATTCTAGAGTCTCTCTAGAGTGGTATCAATTCTAGAGTCTCTATCCCTCACCTAAAAGTACTTCCTATCTCCAGCTCAGAACTACAGAGCCTTGCTTCAAGCTATGATAAAGCACTTCCATCCTCAAAAAAGCGCTTGTGGCAGCTTCTGATTTCCTTCCATGAAGCTCTTCAGGCTGTTGTGTTCCTGTAGCCTGGCCAATGAAGTAAAGGGTCAGTGGTGGAGCTTCTTCAGCCACACCAGGGAGTTAGGAAAGTCAGTGTAACCCTGAGCCATTTCAGATTTGAATTTTGCATTACAAAATCTTCATTGCAACATTGGCAGCCAAGAACTCATTTTTGCTGTCACAAGAATTTTAGATGAAAACTGTTAGCTTCCATTCCAAAAGGGTTCTCTCTCTCTCTCTCTCTCTCTCTCTCTCTCTCTCTCTCTCTCTCTCTCTCTTTTGCATGTTTCCAAAAAAAAAAAAAGGATTCAGTCAGTTATAATATTCTTTAACCTTTTGTGCTGTTATATGCTCTAATTTGCCAGGTGCCTACTGATGTATGCTCTAATTTGCCAGGTGCCTCAAGGTATATGCTCTAATTTGCCAGGTGCCTCAAGGTATATGCTCTAATTTGCTAGTTGCCTCATGATATATGCTCTAATTTGCCAAGTGCCTCAACTTGTTTAATAATCTCTTCTTTTTTTTTTTTTTTTGTTTAGTGTATCTAAACGTTTGTGGTGTCAACCCAAAAGAGCATGCAGTGAAGCAGGAATTGGTAAGTTTAGTTTATTTTCTCATTAATGCCATGTTTAGTGTATGTTCTCTTCAGTCTCAGGTTTAGTTTATGTTCTCTTCGATGTCATGTTTAGTTTATGTTCTCTTCAGTCTCTTGTTGATGTTCGCTTCATTCTCTTGTATAGTTTATTCACTTCATTTTCATGTGTTACAGTCATTTCATTATCTCATGTCAGTTATGTTCACTTCATTCTCATGTATAATTTGTTTACTTCAGTCATAAGTCTTAAATTTTAAAGTAAACATGAACTAAAGTTTAGGCTGAAGTGAATGTAAACTATATGTTTATGTTCATGTTTAAAGTTTAGCATACATTCACTTCCATCTTAGGTTTAGTTTATGTTAATTTCAAACTTCTTATTTTTGCATATTTTAACCTGCTAAACAATGTTGAGGATTATATTTCACTTAGTATATTTTTGGTGTTTACCCCTTTCAAACTGTGATTCTCATGTAAATGTCAGATTATGTATCCTTCATGCAGTGAAAATCATGTGTGTTATGGTGTCTCTCACCTTCCAGACAAATGTAGATTTTCTATGGTTTAAAAAGTGATTTTTCCTAGTGCATTGTGAATAGTTACTCATTTTTTTACAGCTGGGTCAGTTTATGTATAACATCTGTGGGTCTCAAAAATACTTCATTTTGCATTTAGTTCACTAAAGATTCTGCTTCTCTCAGGTGAAGATTAGCAAAGCTAATCTAGGACACCTTGGTGGTATCTTGCAGATTAGCAACAAATTGTTTCCATTTATTGTGATCTGCAGCCTACATAAAGTGTATAAGTTGTTCCAGCTGTTTCGTTATCTGTCCTGTGCATGGTTGTGTTGGCAGTTTTTTTAGGGTTATTTTTCACTTGAAACTTCATACTTGAGCGACATCTGTTTTGTTAATACTTACAGTCTCGGATACAGAGCTACATGGCACGTGTGAAAGAGATAGAGGACAAGAAGAAGGCTCCAAAACTTAACAAAGCAGTGAGCAAGCGCTTTATGAGAAGCGCCTTGTGGAAAGCAGCACAGAGTAAGACAGAGAAAGGTGCTGAGACTTTAGTATTTGAGCAGTATAAGTTCCAATCCAGTTTTTTTTTTAAAGGTTCTTATTCTTTTTAGAAATTTTTATTCACATTTCTGTAACAAATGCAAAGCGGTACGATATAGTTCCAGTCCAGGTTTTTTTAATGTTACTTTAGCTTCTCTTTAGAAATTCTTCATTTGCTTTACTTAAATAAATGCATAGTAATAGAAATTGAATTCCAGTCTAGGTTAAAAAAAATAGTTAAAATAGTTTGTTTTTTTTTAACTCTTTTTTCACATTCAGGTAGCAATGATGAACCAGTCCTATCATCATCTTCATCCCCATCACAGTTGTCAAACACACAGTCATCAGAAAAAGAAGGCAAAAATGTGCGAAAGAGGAAAAGAGATGATCAGTGACATGTGTTCATAAGCACAGTGTGTTTTTCTTTTTGTGTGTGTGTGTACCTATGGGTGGTGAGTGTGTAGAGTGCTCAGCATTGAGTAGGAGGTCTTGTGGTCCATGTGTATGAGATATTTTGAGGTGTATCTACAGTATTGTAGGTGATGATGTGTTTTTGGCAAATGAAGTGTAAATAAGCTGATCTTTCTCAAAAGGCTTCATTTTCTAAATATAGACAGGAGAGTTAATCTTGTATGTTTTTCTTAGCGCATAAAGTTAATTGTTATTAGTAATAGGAAAAATAAAACGACACTCAAAGTCAGTAGATATACAGCAGAGCTCTTTTACAATATGCTGGCTGGTTCCGTCTAAAGCTTGTGCGCTAAAATCTGCACATCATGAAGGGGTGATGTGGCATGATGTCTTCTTCTTCTTCAGCTTTCCGAGCCATTAAGGCTCATTGCTGCAGATAAAGTTCACCTCCATTCCCCTCTATTCCTAATCTTCTCTCTCCAGTTGGTGACACCAATTTCTTTTATGTTCTCTTTTATGTTGTCTTTCCATCTCTGTCTTGGTCTACCCTGTGGTCTTGTTTCCCTCATCTCTTGTGTATACATCATTTTAATTTGTCTGTTCTCTTCCATTCTTTCTACATGCCTGTTCAGTTTCAAAATATTTATAATTCATTGGGATTTAAATAAACTGTTCAGTTCAGTGTTCTTTCTAGCTCTCCATTCTCCACTGTTGGTATCCTTTATCAGTCCAAAGATTCTTTCTTTGTTATACTCCATGTTTCTGATCCATACATGATGGCTGGTCTTATTATAGTTTTGTAGATTGTTATTTTGGTGTTTTGAATAGGATTTTGCATTTTAACAGATGTTCCAAGGCAAAGTATATTTTATTCCCTATCTCTACTCTGATTTTAATTTCGTTGCTTACTGTGTTGCTTATGTTGAAGGTTTTTCTTAGATATTTGTATGTTTCTGCTTTCCTAATAATCATCTCTCCAACATTTGTATAATCTTGATCATTCTGCCTCTGGTCTCTTGATATCTTCATATATTCTGTCTTATCTTGATTAATGGTCAAGCCCACTTTTAATGCTACATCTCTCAGGTGCATGCAGGTATTGATGACTTCTTGCATAGTTTCCCCCACCAGGTCGATGTCATCAGCGTATATATATAAATTCTGTGAATGATTTCTAATGCTCCATTTCACTTAAAACCATCAAGACTTAATATTCGTGTGTTGTGTTTCACAGAGACAGATTATTTTGTGGCTGTTGCAGGTTATATTGTTGCCTGTTATTTATTTTTTTTTAAAATTTACTTTGACAACTTCATAAAATTATCTTGGTGACTTAAGAGACAGATGTCATATAAAAAAATAATTTGTATAAAAATTTTTTTTTTTTTTGTTTAACATGTTATGGTGTTTGTACATCAGTGAAACAGAAGTAAATGGAGGTGTATGTTGCAGTTCTACAATAAAGGTGAAATAAAAAAAGGAAAAAAATAGGAGAAATGGGAATAAAATGCAACAAAAACAATCAAATATTTTGGCAAAACACCATTGTCAAAGACAACTGAAGAACAAAGCAACACAGAATTTTCTCAGAGATCTGCCTTAAGTGTTAGTGCATTTACTATTTTTCGTTAAATTTTTTATATGTTGCAAGTTGGGAATGCTTTTGTGCAGTCACCATCCCAAAAAAAGGGTATGGTAGACAAAGCACTTTTAGAAGTGCAAGAAATAAAAATCACAGGAGAATTATCTGGGACTCGAACCACAGACTTTGGTAGGATGAGCAGGCATCTAGCCACGAGAGAACAACACTATCTAGCAACCCCCCCCCCCCCAAAAAAAAAAAAGATGTTTGATAGCACAACTATAGATACCTGTCCAGCCAAACATCGTGACAACCAGAAAGGAAATGAGCCCCTGGCTCAGAAATTGTGTCACTTAGATTCACTCTCTTGCAGGTACCAACTTTATCAGATACAAGCATGCACACACATGGCCTCCTGCAATGTCTAGTGCATACTGGACAATGATAGCATTAAACTTACTTAAAGGTGGTTTCAGGTTATGGTTTCAGATACAAATTTTATAAATTGGAAACAACGAAGCTTTTGTACATTAAAGTAATGGAACACAGTGTTGTATGATTAGACCTAAAAAAAAAAAAAAAACAGACGAAGCACTTTTAGATGTGGGAGAAAATAAAATCACAAGAGTCTGAGACTTGAACAATAAACCCTGGTAGGACGAGCAGCCTATTATATAACATAATAGTATATAAATGTCCATACATTTAAGTCCTGTACATTACAGTTTTTTTCATTTCTATCCTTAAAATTTGACTTTTGTCAGTGATCTAAGAGCTGTGTGCAGCACTTGGTACAGTGGTAAAATGTGTGAACCATGAGAAGACTTTCAAATTTTGTGCCACATGAGTCACAGTTTTTTTTTTTTTTCTTTTTTTTTTTTTTTCACAACAAAATAAAAAGCAGATATGCTCAGGCCAAGTCAGCATTCCAGACAATGAGACACATCTTGTGCGGCAGATCTATATCAATGGAAACAAGATTATGAGTACTTAAATGTTACATCGAGCTAATTTTGTTTTATGAGTGTGAAGCATGGTCTATGAATAAGAGAGTACAGCGAGAAATGGAGGCCATGGAGATGTGGTTTATAAGAAGGATGTTGAAGGTACCATGGACAGCCAAGAAAACCAATGAAGAAGTCTTAAGAGAGGCCAAAGTTGAAAAAGTAAATTATAGCAAAGATCGGAGGCAGACAAGCGAGATTTATAGGACATTTTCTGAGAAGAGGAAAATTGGAACACATTGTGGCAACTGGAAAAATTGAGGGAAGAAGAGACAGAGGAAGACAGAGAAAGAAGTTGCTGGATGGGCTGTCAGTGTGGCTAGGAAGAAAGTCACTGGCGGATCTCATAATCAAGTCTAATACAGGGAATTGTGAAGAGAAATGATCGTTTACGCCACACATCACAACTCTTGAATTTTTTTTTTTTTTTTGCTAGATAAAGCTTCCATCCTTTTAAGTAAAAATCATATTTTAATTTCTTCTCCCATCATTTTTGATGGTCACAGATTGCATGCAAATTTACATCCATACAAGAAAGATAATGCATTTAACTGTTTCCACTCTCCGAAGCCCTGAAAGGACCCTTGTGGTATGTGCTCTCCCATCAACAGAGCCCTATAAGTTTTTGGACTTTCGTTCATTGAAAACACGATATAACTTTTCATTTAATCAGTCAGAGCTCGTCTGAATCCAAAGTTAAACTAGTGTTTAAGCATGCCTGCTAAAGGAAGCCATATTGGATATCATGATAGGTGTGTAAAAATGTAAGTTCTTTTCAAGATTGAGTGGTAGAATGGTCACACTGACCGACTAGACCTACCTTACTTTATACTTGTAGCTGTAGACCTGTTAGATTTATTGGATGTCACAAACAACCATAAATATTGATTTTTCTGTGTTGAAATTTGAATGACTACGTATTCTATATTAGATTATGACACAGTTAAGGTAAGTAAGTATAAAGTAGATTTTATTGTTCAGCCCTAAAATTTTTTTAGCGTCAAAAAATCGCTCCATCGTTTCACAGCAGTTTTTTTTTTCTTTGTTTTTTTTTTTTATGACAAATAACTTCATTTATGGAATCTTCATTCATTTCCACTTATTTTAATGTGTGGTACACACGTGGTGATCATGGAATTAATTCGGTACAATTACTTTTACACAGGGACCCCCTTCCCCAAAATGTCAGCATCGTCAGAAACTAAGGAACATTTTGGAAGTAACGCAAGTGGAAGGAAAGAGTTAACATAGTAATGGTAACACAGCAACTCTTGGGGGGAAAATACATTTATTGTTCCTGTGAAGTTACAAACACATACATAATACAAGGAATGTAAAAAAGATGTAACTAATACACTTCAGCTTACATAAATTACAGGAAAAATAAGCATTGAACTTAAGATCCTTGTGTGAGGTGGCATCCTTGGTTGTCTGACCCTCATTTGAACTTTGAACATGCACAAGGTTACCATTTTTTTTAAATGACACAATTCTTGAATACTCAAGCTCAATGGTGAACAAAGTTTTCTGTTAAACAGAAAGAAATTAACAGTAAAAAAACTGTTTATTAAACAACAGACAATGATGAGGGGGGAAAACAAAACATTACATCTCATGTAAAACATCAATATTCAGCACAAATTCTGAGGAAGTGTTTTATCAAAAACATATATTACAATATTGATATGTTTTTGAAGGTTATATTTGGCAGAAATGAGAGTTGGCAATATGTTGGCAACAGTTACTCAGCTCTGCCTGTCTCTCTGTAACACTTTTCATTTGACAAATAAAAATGGGTTCAAGGTGCTGTTCAGTGAGGTGGTCACCAGTATATAGCTGACAATTTGCCTCGGGGTTGGTGAACCATCTCTCCAACTGTAGCCCCAGTAACAAACACAGTTTGGGTAATGGGGAAGGAAGGGTTGGTACCTCCAGTAACAAACACAGCCCAGGTAATGTCATAAGAACAGTTCCCATGGTGCTGGAGTCTGTGCTGAAGGATTATCTTTAGCTTCACTGAGGATCTGAAGGATTACACCTCCCCAGCTTTCTTTAGCTTCACTGAGGATCTGAAGGATTACGCCTCCCCAGCTTTCTTTAGCTTCACTGAGGATCTGAAGGATTACGCCTCCCCAGCTTTCTTTAGCTTCACTGAGGATCTGAAGGATTACGCCTCCCCAGCTTTCTTTAGCTTCACTGAGGATCTGAAGGATTACGCCTCCCCAGCTTTCTTTAGCTTCACTGAGGATCTGAAGGATTACGCCTCCCCAGCTTTCTTTAGCTTCACTGAGGATCTGAAGGATTACGCCTCCCCAGCTTTCTTTAGCTTCACTGAGGATCTGAAGGATTACATCTCCCCAGCTTTCTTTAGCTTTACTGAGGATCTGAAGGATTACACCTCCCCAGCTTTCTTTAGCTTCACTGAGGATCTGAAGAAAAAAAAACATGCTGTTATAACCCTCTCCCAGTTTAACACGATGTGTGTGCCTCGTACCTTCAACATTGCATCCTAGCCACAAAGAACATCCTGATCACAGTAAGATGATAAATCATTTTTTTTTTTTGGTTGTATTTAACAAAGATAAAACTGACTTCAGCTTATGTATTTGAAAATAAAAACAAAGAAAATTAAAACTATGCTAAGCATATATGTTACATATAAAAGTATAAAATGACATTTTGCACATATAAATACAAATACAAAATTTCAAGCTATGGTATGTTATCATCATCCTGCACCATCTTCAGTGAGAAAGCTGGCTGCAGCTGATCTCCAACTTGCTCTGTTCATTGCTCTCACAGTGCACCTCATCATTCTGATTCTTGTCCATTTTCTGATGTTGCCCACTCATCAGTTATTGTCTTGCTTGTCTACTTCTTCAGTTACTGTCTTGCTTGTCTACTTCTTCAGTTATTGTCTTGCTTGTCTACTTCTTCAGTTATTGTCTTGCTTGTCTACTTCTTCAGTTATTGTCTTGCTTGTCTACGTCTTCAGTTATTGTCTTGCTTGTCTACTTCTTCAGTTATTCCATTAAGTATGGTTTTTAATGGCAGTATTATGGCTCTTGGCATGACCAAAGCATTCTTGTCTTATTCTCTTATCTTTCATTATTTTTTCTTTTCAGTTTCTGCTGCTTTTACATTTCTTTGTTTTCCTTTCATAAAACACACCCCATTTGTTTGTATATCCACATGTCAAGGGCTTCAGTTTTCATTTCTAATCAACATTTGTTCCAATACAATAACACCTGATGTCACTGTAACATTTGCTCTAATACAGAAACTTATCACATCTGCCATTACTTCTTTTAAAAATTAATATCTCTCTGTATGTTTAAAGTCTTTCAGTATATAACAAATAAAAAAAAGGATGAGTAAATTTTAATCAGGTTTGATATGTAATAAATTAAATAAGATACAATCTTGCTAATAAATTTAGCCCAAAAAGAAGCCCACAAATCTTCAGTTACTATCATCATGTTGCCCCAGCTCGATCAGTTACATTTTCCTCCATGTTTGTTTCTTCTTCCCCTTTCTTTTAGAAAAGGTAGAATGTGTACAGAAATAACGCATTTCTGTTATAAAGAGCATTTTATATAACAATATCATTTGTCAAAATATAAATGCACGAATAGAAAAAAAAAACATCTTTATAGCATCACAGCTTTGTATGGGCAGTTTGGCTGAATAAGCTCATATATACATACACATTAACACATTAATAAATTCATTTGTGCTTTTACACTTATTATCTGGTGAAAGTGCGCAGAAAAAAAAACCACAGTTACACATGACAGGTTTACATTACAATATCGTCATTTCAAAACCCTGCAAAATGGAATCAAAGGTAAAAATGGTGCCGCTTTGTCATTCTATATGTATCTGAAAATACATTATGTATAAAACATATATCTATACATATTAGAAAGTTTAACGATGATTGTGAAAGCCATAAAGAAATCAAATGAGGAGGCTCTGAGAGACGAGACAAACAATAACAAAAGTCAGAAAAAGACAAATATATTATGACAACAGGAAAGATAGAAGGCTAAAGAGATTGAGGTAGACAGAGAGAAAATGTTGGATGGACTAACTAGATGGCACACAAAGACAAAGAACATTAGCACAGCTTATAACCAGCACTTGGAGCAGGGAATTGTGGGAAAGCATGATAGCCAACGTCAGCCAGTGGGGCAACAGATAGATTGATGAAAACCATATTTAACATATTACCAAAAGTTCTCTTTGTGCAATATGTTAATGTGTACATCTATGCACTAAATATAGCTTAAAGATTTCTTTTTTTTAACCAGAAACATACTTGGCAACAAGTGCTTTAATTAAAACCTTCACAGGAGAGATGAAATGAGATTTGATACCGTAAGTGTGTTAATAAAGAATTTAAAATATAAAAGTGCAAAAACCAAAAAAATGCATATATAATCTATCAAACTTGGTAGATTATAGTCCTCATGAAAAGAACAGTAGAACAGGTGTACTTTTTTTCTCGCGCAGTGTTTAAACAGAGATAGGTTTATAAAAAAAAAAAAAGGGTAAATATAGTCCGGTCATGTCACAGAGGTACTTAGAGGATATGATATTAACGACATATTTTCTTTAACCTGTCAGCAAATCAGAGAGTGTTGTAGTCAGCATCACACCAGGCCTCCGGAAGTTTCCTGTTAACCATTTATATAACCAGGTATCTAGGTTCTCTCCCCCCCCCCCTCCCAGGCTGGATACAAACCACTGACCTTTGCCATGAAAGACAAATGGACTAACTACTTCCTTACTGTAGCATCCTTCAGCTAGGATATTCAGTCTGACTATATGTTTTCTTGTTCTTGTACACCTGTGTTATAAATTTTCTATTCTTAGAGCACAGCAACATTATACTGAATCAATCCTGTTTTATGTTTGTGAAACATGGAGTCACAACAGAAGGACAGCACCGCCTGGAGGCTATGAGAATGTGTTTCCTTAGAAGATTGTTAAAGATAGCATGGGCAGCAAAGAGATCACACGGAGGTCCTGAAAGAGGAAGAAGAAGACAGACAAGCAATAACAAAATTCGGGAAGAGACCATCCAAATTCATAGGACACGTCATGAGAGCAGGTGGATTGGAAAATTTGATAGCAACATAGATGAATGAGGGCAAAAGAGACCGAGGAAGACAAAGAAAGATGAACTGATGGAGTGGCTAGAGAAAGAACACATGTCTAGTTCATAATTAACACCCAAAATAGAGAATTGTGGAAAAGCGTGACTGTCGACGCCTGTCAACATGGCGCTGGAAGGATAGACAAGTTCTTTACTTGTATTATCTGATTTAATTTTCTCTCTTTCTTGTCTGATGAAAGTGCAAAACTTACAAAAATTACATTTCTGAGTTGCCTCAAACATCTTCTGAAACTACAACAATAAAGAAACACCAAATAACATTTACTGGCCCGGTGAACTAACCCAAAAAAGCTAAGCTCTAAAGTTCTAGTACAGGAAATGCAAAAAAAAAAAAACAATCCAGTTTATCCACGAGATGGAACTACAGATACAGACATAAACTATAAATGAGTTCAAAGAAAATATTGTTGAGTTACTACTATAAGTAAAGCTACTTTCTCACATTTACTTTTGCTCAAGTTATTTTTCACAGCTCTACTGCAGTGTCTGTCTGTATTTGTCTGCACACTTTCGGACATACACACACACCATAGTATGTTAATAAATACTGCTTTTTACATTACACCCTGTTTTCTCCATACTTATCAGCTTACACACTGTTTTCTTTTCAGCTTACATCTGCTTTCTCCATGCTGTCCAGCTTACATCTGCTTTCTCCATGCTGTCCAGCTTACATTCTGCTTTCTCCATGCTGTCCAGCTTACATCTGCTTTCTCCATGCTGTCCAGCTTACATTCTGTTTTCTCCATGCTGTCCAGCTTACATTCTGTTTTCTCCATGCTGTCCAGCTTACATTCTGTCTTCTCCATGCTGTCCATCTTACATTCTGTTTTCCCTATGCTGTCTGGCTTACAGCCTGTTTTCTCCATTCTTATCAGCTTATACCTTGGTTTTTCTTCACATTGTTCAGCTTACACCATGTTTTCTTCACTCTCTGCAGTCTTGGACTTGCCACACATATTTATTTTCAATAAAGTGTATTCAATTTCTTCCTTTTTCCCTAGGATTTTCATGCTCCCTAGCTTTTGTTTTTTCATAAAAAGTCAAAAAATTTTGATTATATTTGTGTTTTGATGTTCTGTTTTTTTTCTCACAGATATATTTTACATAATCAAGCAACAAACTACATAGATATGTATTACATTATATATAAAATCTGCCATTCGATGTCAATGGCTGTAAAAAGTTAAAACAAACAGTCTTTTAACAAGTTCACTTTATATATACCTGTGGCTCTCAAACCACCGAGAGTTCACAAAAGGATTAGATGGAGATCCCGAGCAAGCCTATATTATGCAGGATACTAAAAGGGTAAAGATTTTTAATTATTACCGAGCGAGAAGTGGGGAATTTTTTGGGCTGAAACATTATTACTGGGTTTAGGGGTTTATGACCTAAAAAAAAAAAGATTTGAGAACCACTGGTCTATACATTAAATAGTAAAATTTTATGTCTATATTAGTTATCACTGAATCAAAAAATAGACCTCAGCCATACATATTAAAATTCTACATTGATTTCACAATATCCAATTTTTTTGTGTTAAATTTGTATTTTACTTCTTGCCCATTATCTCAGATTTAATTCGGTCAGCTATTGCTCTACGCATGGCTAGTTTTTTCTCCTCCTCAGGACTTGGTCGCTTGGGTTGTTGTGTTCCTCCTTGCTGAAGTGCAGCCCGAGCCGCTCGAGCAGACGCAGGTCGCTGAGGCTGTGATTTCTCAGCAGTGATGAGCTGCTTCTCCCGTTCTTTCCTCTTCATTTCCATCAGTTTGTCCCGTTGTTGTTTTAAATATTCTGCTCGTTTCTTGTACTCTTCCTCTGACATGCCAGACATGCTTGCCTGAAATTGAACAAAAAATTTAGTTTACTGCTTCAGTAATAACATAAATACAAATTTGTGTGTCAGATACTTCAATTTTATTTTATTTTTCTCTAATTCTATAGTTTATTTTTGTTAAGTGTTGCTGTATTGCATGCGAAAGCTTGAAATCAACTAAAGAAATAGACAAGAAATTAGACTCTTTTGAAAACAAATGCCTAAGGAAAATACTTGGTATAAAGTTGAACGAATTCAAGAACAATGCAGAGATAAGAGAGATGAGCAAACAACAACCTGTCTCATGGGTGATCAGAAAAAGATGATGGACATATGTAGGCCATGTGATGAGAAGAAACAATCGGAAAATACCAAAACAAGCTATCAAGTGGAGCACAACAGGCCGAAGAAAAAGAGGTTGACCACGTGAAATTCTAAAGAGGACACTGTTAAGAGAAGCCAGTTCAGTGGGCATAACATCCCTTGATGAGGTTGAAAGACTAGCCAAGAACAGGAAATCTTGGCAAACAACTATGTGAGCCCTATGTGACGTTTAACGGCACGGGAAGGATGTAAGATGTTGCTGTGTTGTGATATTTTTATGTTTTAATAGTGTAGCTTTTTTTTTTTTTTTGCCTCTTCTTAATTGGTGTTCAAATTTGAGGTCATGCCAAATCTTGAGCTCTGTTGCCAATGCCAAGTTTCCTCTAGATTTTTGCAACTGTCTTGTAGTTCTGCATCAGGAACACATGCTCAACCAATCTGGCACTGAAGAACTGAAGTGACTGCAGTTAGTGATTTTAACCTGATTTATAACCAAAGACTTCTGTTGTGCACATATACCAATAAGTCTGAAATGATAAGACTGAACAAAGGAAAGTTCTAAACAAATAATCATAACTAATATCTCGAAAGAGAAGTAAAGAAAGGTGGCCAAAACTAGATGAAGAAGAAAAGTTTGCTTTGACAGCAGAAAACTAGTGAGTCACAATGACTATGCTCAAGAGATGATGCTAACATTAGGCCAGGAACTAGAGCTGGTCAAGAACCTATCCCAGTAATTCTCCTAGAAATGCATCATATCAGCCTCACTAACACTTAGTCTTTAGGGACAGATGTGTTCCCCTAGGAACAACTTTTTACTAAAAACAGTTACTAACCATGTAAAATAAATGAAGAGAACTTACTGCAGCAGCTCGCACAGCGCGAGAATGTGCATCTGATGTGTTCACTTCTGCTTCTGCATCTTTCATCCAAGCAGCTGCAGCTTCAGCACTTGTCAGTTTTGTGTCACCCGATTTCTCTGAGCCAACATCTGAATGCTCTGGTGTTGGCTTTGGAATAACTGTGGTCTGCCATGCAATACAAAGTAGCATTATACTTTATTCTTGTTATTTTTGGTACATTTTTTTTTTAAAATAGATATTGGTAAACTGTTGGGGTTTTTTGGTAAATTTTTGTTGTTGGTAGATTTTTGTTTTTGATAGATATGTTTTTAGCAAAGGAATTTTAAAATTAATCCCAGACATAATTTATTAACTCCTGCCAGTAGATACTGCCAACAAGGCCTCTCCATTCTGTGCACTTCTTGGTATTAATAATCTGATTACTTGCTTCTCCTGTTCCACCTGGTTGGCCCATTTAGATATTTTCTCTCAGCTTTCCTCTATCTTTTTTCTTAAATTTCTTAGTGACTGTTTTCATGACACATTTATACATCTTATTTTAAAAGAGCGGAAATGATTATATACTTAAAAATAGACTTAAATACAGAGCAGTAACTGCATGCAGGAGTGAAGGTAAGGTAAAGGTAAACCTCTCATGCCTCAGAGGCACATAGAGATATGGTGTTAGTGCCCATATTTTCCTTGACCTGTCAGCACGCTAGAGGGTGATATAGTCAGTATCACTTGGCAATCAGCAACTACAGCTGGAGAACCACAGCTCACTTTGTTCCATCTCTGTGTGGGTATCCCCAGGAACAGGCCTAGCTTGGCTAGCAGGGCTGCTTGTGCCATATTCCCCATGGCAATACTGCACATCCTCTGCTTTTTTAGCTGCACCTAGGTACTGAAAAAAAAAAAAAACAGCTGCCATAGGCTGGCACAATTCTGTCTCATCACCTCCACAGCTTAGCTGCAATGAACACCATCTTGCAGTTCCAAGGAGGTACAAGACAAGACATAATAGGAAACTGATCAAAATTTTGTACTCTTACCGATGACTGCCGTTTTGGCTGATGATATGATGCTGGTGCCGGGATTGAAGCTGATTTAGAGAGAGAGGGTTTAATACTGGCTGCAGCTGACACTTTGAGTGTAGCACCAGGCTGTTCATTCAGTGCAAGTGACTTCTGGATTGTCTGTGAGGTGAAGCAAATCATGGAATTATGATGATAATAAAAGCTAGTTCAAAAACTTGAAAGATTGATAATGACATGAATCAATTTTTTCCTATCAAAGATTTCTTAGGCAAACCAACCATATTGATTCAACCCTGTGGCCAGGTTTTCTTAAACAAGTTGCTCATTTCAAAATGAAATTTCATTATAAGATATGGAAAAAATAATTTTTGGAAGCTCATGAGTTAAAAAATATACAGGTTTAGGTTTTCTTTACATACATGGTGACACAGATTTTTTTATAAATTAGGAGAAAAATCATTTCAAATCTCTACTTAAGGATTTGCTTTGTAAACTGAATGATGGAAATTTCCTACATAAGAATTTTGATGAAGTATTAATTTAGAATACAAAAATTAAATGTTTTTATTCTGAAACAATAAATGTGATTGCATAAGGCAACACATACATTTAAAACAGGCAAACAGAGACCATGAAATAACATATCTTAACAACAGGACACCTAAAAGAAAGGGTAGCTGAGATTAAGGACAGTCTGATATGACAGAAGAAATGAGGAAAAATATTAACTCTTTCCCTGCATCAGAAAGAAACACGGACATTCTGTTTGGGTCCGGAGTAAAAGCGCAGGTCTTGATATGTATCGGGGAAAAAATAGTCACGTGGCATGGAACACACATATCGGAAGTGACCAATTTTAGTCATAAGGCACAGGAAGAGTTAATGATCAAGATAAATAAAGAAGATTAACTATAAATGGTATATCTTAATGATGAAGATGAAACAGATAAGTTTTAATACTTGCATTTATCCCACTGAGCTTCAACTCATCTAACTATCCTTCATCTTACTTCATCCAAATCCTTTATCTCACTAAACATCACCTGTAATGTAGTCTCATGCTCTTCACTTTTAAAAAAATTACACTCTTGAGAGATAACTTGAGTTACATGAACTACACTTTTACCTCAGCAAGTTTCTCTTGCTCCAGTCTGATTGTTTCTTGTAGTCTCCTCCCTTCTGCCTGTGACAGGCCTATTATAATCCTCAGCTCCTCTTCTTCCTTCTGGAACTCTTTCTTTTCTTTTTCATAATCTTCTTTAGATTGCCTGAAAGTTGAACAGAAAAATAATAACAGGTTCATTTAGCTACATAAATCTCTGGAATGTTACCCTGCACCTTTCGGGACTTATTCTGTTCCTTTTGTTCTAGAACCATAATTTACTATCACATCTTACATCCTTCCCATACCTTCATGCATCACTTAGTGCCCACAGCATGACTTGCCATGTCTCTATTCCTGATGAGCTTCTCAATCTCATCAAAGGATTTGATGCCAGTCACCTTACCTTCTCTTGTTCGGGGTCTCTCGAGGTCAGCCTCTTTTCCTTTTTTCCAGATGTGTCCCATTTGATGGCTTGTTTTGTTATTCTCTGATTGTTTCTTCTCATCACGTGGCCCACATATGGCCAGTGTCTTTTCCTGATCACTGCTGAGACTGACACATGCTCATATCCCTTATCTCTGCTTTAGTCTTCAACTCATTCCACTGTATGCAAAGTATTTTTCTTAAACATTTATTTTTGAACTTACCTTTACTTTGATTTAAAATATGTTAAAATGTGAAAGGGTTATGATTACTTTAGGGAAATCTGTACGTGCTCAGAACTCCTGCTGTTGAGGAGGATCTGGTTATCATGAACGTAATTTGTAGCACTGACTATAACCATCAATCCAAGAAATTATGTTGATATCATTTCAGCCATTCCTACATTTTAAAAAAAAAATCTGTACTTTACTTTCTTACATTCCTTGCTGTATCTTGCATACTTTTTCTTTCTTTGGTTGAAAAAAAAAAATCTGATTTTTTTACTAAAAGTCATCATTAGATAAGATATTCCAATCAAAATCACATGTCAGTGTCTTCAGATATTTTATTAACTACTGTCTATTTTAGATAATGTGTAATTTATAATTTTAAAAGAATGTTCCAAACTGTGATATTGTTTTGTGACCATTCCATTTACAAAAATAAGATTTATCCAAAATACATTTTTGTTTCCTTGCTTTGCAGTTTAAACTTTTTTTTTCTTTTACTTACACAAGAACAGCCATCAACACCTCATCTTCATCTTTAGAAGTGTGCTGTATATTTCCTCCATGGAACGGAATGTCCTTCATCAAACTCTCTGGCAGAATTCCTCCCATCATTTGAGAAATTAGCAGCAGTGCCTGGTGCTGCAGCTCCAAGTTCTTCTGGGCCATTAATCGCACGAAGACTGGATAATCATCCGTAGCTAAAACCTGCTCAAACAGCACCTAATTTTTTAGGAGAAGGAAAGAAGAACACCAGGTGATGAGATAAAATAAAGGAACTTGACACTGTTCTGTTGACTCTTGTGTGATGGAAGCTGGACATTTGGTTTGTATTGCTCATTTTTTAAATACATTTATTTAATTGTCTATCCCTACAAGTAAAATATTTCTCATATGTCCTATAAGAAAAAATAAATTTACTTCATAAATATCTCCTGAAAAATATAAAGATTTACTTGTTAAAAATATTTTCACACACTTTCTTGTTTGGGACAAACAAAAAAAATCTAAGTCTTGTAGCTTTTACATGCCATAAGGGTATGAAGTGTTAGTGCCATCACATTTCTAGGTCATTACAGTATTTGAGGTAGGGATGCCAGCACCTTGCTTCGCTGCCTATTTTTTCCTCTGGGAAACCCCACGTACCAAATCTTTAAGGCTCAGCTGACCCTGGTGCTGGTCAGTCTGAAAAAATTTCATCCAAATTCGAAATCAAACCAGGGACCTTCTGATCAGCAGGCAAGTGTACTAACCATTAGACCACCACAGCACCTTTTCTTGGGGTAACATTCGTTAAAAGTTTACTTTGCAAGTTATCTTTGAGGGTTCAGAGTACCTGATAATTATCTTTTAAGGTTTTTACTGAGTGTGAAAGTATCCAAGGAAAACTATTTACCTGAAAAATATTTTTCAAAGAATTACTGTTTTTATAAACTCGTAAGACAGTTTAACCCTTTCATGCTCCAGGTCAAACATTTATTAAACAAACCAGTTTTCAGCATTCATTTCAGTCTTGTGTCAGAGTTTTATCTGACAAGTGGTTTAGTTTAAAATACATTTCTTATTAATTATAAAGACGGGAAAGAAACTTCTTCAAATCAGTTATCAGTTCATGTACTGAATTATCTTTCATAGATTTCATAGAAGTCCACAAGTGCTCTCATGTACCCTTTTCAATCAGAAAATAAGGAACAATACAAAATAAGGGAATGCTGGGAAATGATACTGTAAATAAAATGGACTGGAAAGAAAGTCTTGACTTTTTAAAAATTGATTAAAAGGGTTAAAAATGTTAGAAAATTATTCTTGAAAGGAATAATGTACCTGAAAAATATCTCGCAAATCAGGCTTTGAATTGAGGTCCTTCATGGCTTGAATGATCTGTTCATGAGTCAGTCCTGTATCTATCCTGAAGCCTTCCAGCAAAATATCAATCTGCCAAACAACCAGCATGTGTTTTATATTGATATAAATTTGTACAAATCTGGGAAATGTTTTTAAATATAAAACTCCTTTCTATTAGTAAGCTGACTGAAGTATAGGAAATGGACTTGAAGATCATAATGAGGATCAAACCTCTCTATTCTGTGTGATCCTTGGTATTTCTAATCAAACTGGATGCCTTTATTTTTCTGTGCCACTTGGTCAGTCCATTCAGGTTTTTTTTCTCTGTCTCCTTCATGTCTTTTTGCCTTGAGTTTTCCAGTGCTGTCAGGTTTTCTAACTTTGGTCATCATATGATATGTCTGAAAAATTTTCATTGTCTTTTCACTAAGGTTTCAACTCTGATTTATCATGAGCCATTCAAACAGTATTTTAAAAAAATAAAAATAAAATAGCTATGGTTACATGATTTTGTTCTGTAGCTGGGAGTTCATGATTTTAAAATACTTCAAATGTTAAAAATGAGCACTATGTCATTTCTTGGCAAAGATGCATATCTGTGAATTTTTTATTGCAGATTTTATGTCATGGATGTTGCTTAGTAGGTTAAGAATTAAATAGTCTATTTGCTTTGCCTGGATATGTGTAGTCCCGCTATTTTGTTGCCAATCCTTTTATCTTATCTTATATCCTTCCCGTGCCGTTAAACGTCACATAGAGCTCACAAAGTAGTTCACCAATTTTTCCTATCTTCGGCGAGTCTTTCAACCTCATCAAGGAATTTTATGCCTGTTAATTTGGCCTCTCTTAACAATGACCTCTTCAGAGTTTCAGGGGTCTGCTTCTTTTTCTTCGGCCTGTTGTGTTCCACTTGATAGCTTGTTTTGGGATTCTCTGATCATTTTTTCTCATCACGTGACCAACATATGTCCATCTCCTTTTCCTGATCACCCATGAGACTGGTTGTTGTTCAGTCATCTGTCTTATCTCTGCATTATTCTTAAATTCATTCCACTTGATGCCAAGTATTTTCCTTAGGCATTTGTTTTCAAAAGAGTCTAACTTCTTGTCTAAATTAGTTGTTTTCCAGCTTTCGCATGCATAAATGAGGGTGGATATTACATTGGAATTGAATAGTTTTTAACTTGGTTTTTGTGCTTATAACTTTTGAATTCCATATGTTCTCAAGATTCTTGAATCCTTTTATGGGATTAGGTTACAAGAAAAATATAACATGAGAAGAAATCAGAATTTTTGGACTTTGGATTCAGCTATAACAAAAAACAACCAATGAAATGAATTCCTCGCAAATCCTTCCAAGATTTCTTAAAGATACAACTCGAGATTTATTTTTCAAGATTTCTTACCAGACAACAACTAATAAGCACATCACCAACAGACAGGACCTCATTATCAAGGAAGAAAGACTAAATATAGCAACAGGATATGGCTGACACGTCAGATTTTATTACCACAAAGAGACAAGACTCACTCAGCTTCATTACCAGAAGCTGGCAAACTGTGGCAACTTAAGAGACCTGAGGCATTGTTCTGGTCAATAACCCATTGGTAATGAGACAATAATGAACCTTATTACCCTCAACAGAGTGCTCTTGCATATTGATTTTTCCACATTCAGATTTTCACTTTCCTGGCTAAGTTATATCCTGTAGGCAGCAGCAGGCGAATTTTCTAAAATTATCACATCTCCAAGTATTACAAAGCAAATATGTGTTACCATGGCAACAGTGCTGATATATTTTAGATCATATTCTCCATGAAGGAATTCTAAAATGAAGAAAAGAAGACTACAATGAGCTTAACAAATATGAGACTTTGATGAACTATGAGATTATAATAAACTATGAGACGATGAGCTAAGAACTATGATGAATAAAAACTATGGTTGTATGATGAACTAAGAGTTATAAGACTATGATGAACTAAGAACTGAGTGTATGAAGAACTAAGAGCTATAAGACTATGATGAACTAAGAACTGAGTGTATGAAGAACTAAGAGCCATAGGACTATCATGAACTAATTATTCAATCAAAACAGGCCCAAATAACAAAGTCCTCTAAATACAAGAGTTACACACTAGGAAAACTGACTGACTTGGAACCAGAAAAAAAAAAATCAATTTAGTTAGCACAAAACATTTTTGTCCATTTTCTTTGGTCTTTTCTGTTGTCCTTGAAAAAGCCATTTCTGTTGAAATATCTGGCTGGTATGTTATAACCATTTCACTATTCCTTTTATTTCCTATTGCTAATTCTCTATTTTCATTTTCTTTTTCATCTAATTTTGTAAAATGGCAGCATCCAACTTTGCCTAACTTTACTCTTGGTGATAAGTGATGATGATGATGATGGCAAGTAGGATAATATCCTCCCAGTGTGTTGCAATGACTTCAGTAATGAAGAGCACCATACAAATCCCTCCCCCCATTTAATACGCAGTTGTAGAACATCCTTTCCTTTCATGGAATATTCATGATTCAGAAACTTGGCTGGCTTTAGTTCATCAGTCCTAGTATTTATATAGGACACTTCTACTCTAAGAAGTCAGTTCTAGTGTCTTATGGGACACTTATACTCTCTCAAAAGTCAGTCCTAGTGTCATATGGGACACTTCTACTCTCTCAGAAGTCAGTCCTAGTGTCATATGGGACATTTCTACTTTCTAAGAAGTCAGTCCTAATGTTATATGGGACACTTCTACTCTCTAAGAAGTCAGTTCTAGTGTCATATGGGGCACTTCTACTCTCTAAGAAGTCAGTCATAGTGTCATATGGGACACTTCTATTCTCTAAGAAGTCAGTTCTAGTGTCTTATGGGACACTTCTACTCTCTAAGAAGTCAGTCATAGTGTCATATGGGACACTTCTACTCTCTAAGAAGTCAGTTCTAGTGTCATATGGGACACTTCTACTCTTTAAGAAATCAGTTCTAGTGTCATATGGGACACTTCTACTTTCTAAGAAGTCAGTTCTAGTGTCATATAGGACACTTCTACTCTTTAAGAAATCAGTCATAGTGTCACATGGGACACGAGTGAGATCAATGTAAATTTTTACTCTATTTTAAAGTGTGAAAAACAGTCTAAAAAAAAACAACTTTACTTTAACAAACACAACTTGTTATGAATGAAGCAAGGATTACCATACAACTGACATGGCACTGTTATCAGGACTGGTGGTAGTAGCTGGCCATGATTTTATTAATAATATTATTTTTATTTGATTCAAAAATTTCATTGCAGTTAATCACATGATTAAAATGTTTAATCATAATTAACTGCACAGTAATCAAAATCTTATGTATCAGAAATATTCTAACACAGACATTAGATACTGTTCTAACACAGACATTAGATACTGTTCTAGCACAGACATTAGATACTGTTCTAACACAGATATTAGATACTATTCTAACACAAATATTTTATATTGTTCTAACATAGACATTAGATACTGTTCTAGCACAGACAGTAGATACTGTTCGAACACAGACATTAGATACTGTTCTAACACAGACATTAGATACTGCTCTAACAAAGACATCAGATACTGTTCTAACACAAATATTTGATATTGTTCTAACACAGACATTAGATACTGTTCTAGCACAAATATTAGATATTGTTCTAACTTAGATATTAGATACTGTTCTAGCACAGACATTAGATAGTGTTCTAGCACAGATATTAGATACTGTTCTAACACAGATATTAGTACTGTTCTTGCACAGATATTAGATATTGCCCTAACACAGTAGATACTGTTCTAACACAGACATTAGATATTGCTCTAACAAAGACATCAGATACTGTTCTAGCATAGATATTAGATATTGCCCTAACACAGTAGATACTGTTCTAACACAGACATTAGATATTGCTCTAACAAAGACATCAGATACTGTTCTAGCATAAATATTAGATACTTTTCTAACACAAATATTTGATATTGTTCTAACACAGACATTAGAGACTGTTCTAGCATAGACATTAGATACTGTTCTAGCACATATATTAGATACTGTTCTAACATGGACATTAGATACTGTTCTAACACAGATATTAGATACTGTTCTAACACAGACATTAGATATTGCTCTAACACAAACATTAGAAGTGAGATATCAAAAGTGTTCTAAGAAAGCTATCAAAGTGTCTGTAAGGCTAGTCTTCTAACCCTATAGCACTGTGCTAAATCACTTAACTATGCAAAAGCCCCATTGTTTCTTATCTGATAAATTTCTACCTAAGAAAGATATCAAATATTGCTCTAACACAGACATCAGAAGTGTTCTACGACAGACACCAAAAGTGTTCTAACATAGACATCAAAAGTGTACTAACAGACATCAGTGCCAAAATGAAACAAATGCTACACTCACCAGTTTTTTGTATTCTTCATGAACTGCTTTATAAGCCTGGCAATCTTCAACATTTGGGTCAAAAACTGAAACATAATAAAATTTTTGAAAATTAAAATCTGATCTTCACATACAAAATCTTACTATCAGATAATGTTATCATTTCATATACATGTGTTGACAGTCATCTCTAGAAATGAATGTCTTTGAAGAAAGTTCTAAAGCAGGCAGATGCCAGTTCTATATGGAAGATGCTTGGTATAATTTTACTTAGCAAACATTTCTCATTGCTGATTCAAAACATTATTTAACTGGCACAAATGACCACAGTGACAAGAAGCTACATCTGCATTGCATGATTCAGGTGAGCTATGAATGAACAAAATATACTGTAAGGTATGAGATAATCTAGCAGCACAGATATACTGCACTTATGTGCTGAGATTTGTTCTTTCCTATATTAAAACAAGATGGAACTTTGTGAAAGGATAGCTTGTTTGACCCTTCCTAGGAAAATATGGGCACTAGCACTATATCCCTATGTGCCTCTAAGGCATGACAGGATTACCTTTACCTTTTTTTAGGAAGGAAAGAATGCCAGTATACTGCATCTCTGACATGACGGCTATGTTATAAGTTCTTTACCCGGATGTTGTCACACAACATATGCAAGTGTTTCCAACTAACTCTCTCTCTCTCTTCTCTCCCTCTCTCTCCCCCCCCTCTCTTAACCTTAAGTGCCCAAGGCGCTTCTGCAAGGGTTTTCCACAAATGCCTGTCCTTTGCCTTTTTTCCGCTCTTGCTCAGTTGAGTCCCCTATTGCTCAACATCCTCTCTGTTGTTCTTCTCCATGTTTCCTTTGGTCTACCCTTACTTCTGTTCTCCTTTGGTCTACCCTTACATCTGTTTCCTTGTGGTGTCCATCTTAGTGCTGTTTTGGGTTGTGAGTCGTCAGTTATTCGGAGCACATGTCCCAACCATCGCCGGCATCTTTCCTCGGTAATGGCTGTCAGTGTTATTTCTTATGGTTTTTTGGTAAAAATATTCTTGTAATTCTTCGTAACATTTCAGCTATCTTTTACATTAGCAAAATGAGCAGCAACAAAATAGAAGATAACAAAAATACGCTGGAAATCTGTTGCAACTAACCTTTCTTGTAAAGATGTATGAATTTTGATACAGTACATGTCTGAATCAATTTATCAATTTATACGTGTAAATAATAATAATAATAATAATGAGCTCTTCAAATGCTGTAAATTGACTAAATAATACTGTACGTACCCAAGCATTTGCTTTCCATAAAAGATAAGACTGGCACTTGAAAAAGTGGATTACTTAGGAAACAAACAAGCTCATCGAGAACGAAATCCAGCCTTCTAGTCGCCATCTTGAATCTATAGGACGCCAGTACATCGCTACGCGTGCAATCTTGACTTCGCACTATTCATTATGAAACAAGTTCGCATAAATAATGAAGGTGCTATTGAAATATCCACTCTTTTTCAAAATAATGCTGTATGTAAGACTTTCACAGATCTTACAAAGTGAATTTATTGAATGTTAAGCAGAGACACCTAGTTTTTAAAAAAAAAAGCAGACATATGGCTGTAGCAAATATCTTTCATTATTTGGTTAGCAGGAAGTAAAAATCAATGTCTTGCCACCATCGAAGAAAACGAACCCAATTAGACTAGACTATTAGAGTACAGAGTGCCATTTTTTTCTTTCTTTTTGCTCATCCCTCGTTGCTCTCTAGCCCTTGTATAAGCCTCGGTATCTCTCGCTCGCACAAACGTGTGACATCACGAGACAGACTGCGTCTTTACACACATTCGCGTTGTTAAGATAAGTGCCGTCATCATCGTGAGGCGTGCCTAATCATGATAATCATTAGTTTTATTCTTTGCCTTGAAAAAAAAAATCCATTATTCATAATGTCTGGAGCATGGTTGTTAAATGTGAAACCAGTACAACCCGTTATCTCCTTTCTAAAGCCAGAAAACGTCTTTATAACTGTGCCCTGACCACGAGTACACGGCAGATTTAAAAACGTATTTTTCTTCTTCTTTCTTTCTTTCTTTTTCTTTCTTCTTCTTCTTTCTTTCTTTCTTTTTCTTTCTTTTTCTTTCTTCTTTTTATCATTCTTCTTCTTCTTCGTTGAACTGCAAGCTGATGTTCTTTGCAACCTATAGTGTGACGATGTTGAAGCACAGCATTGTGTCGGTTTGGGAGCGGGGTCCAGCGGCTTTTTTTTTTTAGTTGAGCTAAAAAGCAGGGGCTTCTTTAGCAAACTCCATCACCATTTGATACTGTAGCGATCCCTGCCCCACTATCCAGGCTAGGCCTTATACTGGGGTTACCAAAGGAAATGTGGGACATGGTCTTGATCGGCTATGGCTCGTAAACCTTGACGCTCGCGTGTTAGCCATGGGTCACTGGCTGGGCCTTTGATCTCACGGATTTTTAAAAGAAAATATAGCTGTATAAAGGCCCCATGAGACGGGGGCCCAGCCGGTGATCTGCTACAGGGTCTGGAAAGTTTTCCCTGTTTTAAAAGGCGTGCTGGGGTTCGTGGGAGAGGGGGGGGGGCATGGAGGATGAAAGCTTAAAAGCGAAGGAGGAAGAGTTAGAGGGGGTGGAGGTGGAGGAATGTGTTGCATCGGTTTATAAAATTTCCTTCAAATGTCCCCGATGCATATAACAAAGTATTTATAGTTAACTATTAGCCTTCCAACTGTTTTTTTTTTGTTTGTAATAAAATCTTGTTAAAACCAAAAATAACCACATCGTCCGCTATATATATATTTTTTTTCTTGGCCGCCACAGTGTTCTCTTTTTATATCTTCTTTTAATGCTATAACATTCCCATTTTTTATATCCTGTTGTTACTACACATTCTTAAAGCCTGCTATTGCTAAATGTTTCCACTCTTGTCTTTTGCCGTGTTGCGATATTCTGTCCTTTGTTATTGATACGTTATTCCTATTTTTGTCTCCTTTAATTTCTTCGGTTTTTTTTTAAATTTTGTATTTTTATGGCTATCAGTATGTTTCAGTTCGTTGTCAGTTCGATGCAGCCCTTCTTAATCTTTTGGTTAAAAGCTGTTAACTAATCTTTCCAGGCAATTAAATAATATTTCCTTTATTTTTTCCTAAATGTAACTGATTTCACTTACTATCTCTGTACTTTTGTCTTATGTGCTCTGGATGATTGACGATTCACTACCAAAAAATAGTGATGGACACCACAGGGGAATAGAAGTAAGTGTAGACCAAAGGAGACATGGAGAAGAACAACAGAGAGGATGTTGAGCAATAGAGGTCAAATGACAGGCATTTGTGGAAAACCCTTGCGAAAGCCCCCATGTGCCTTGGGCACGTAAGGTTCAGAGAGAGAGAGAGAGAGAGAGGGCGCTCTTGTTATTACGGTATCTATATACTTAATACCCCTCTTTCATGTGTTGAACTTTGATCACAATGAAAGTCAAAGGTCACTGCCTCGTGTTGATACTCCATTGCGCAGAGACTAACATAATGTGTCTAAACCAAGAACATTGCGTTGTAGTACAGTACTGTATACAAAAATTGTGGACAGACGTTAGGGAAAGAGAGAAGTTAGTGATGACTGAAAAACAGTGGACAGATGTGAGGGAAAGAGAGAAGTTAGTGATGACTGAAAAACAGTGGACAGATGTGAGGGAAAGAGAGAAGTTAGCGATGACTGAAAAACAGTGGACAGACGTGAGAGAAAGAGAGAAGTTAGCGATGACTGAAAAACAGTGGACTTTGATTACATTAACTATTTCAGACAAACGCAGAGGATTACAATGGACCCTTGACACAGTGCTGGAGGACCTTGACTTTGCGGACGACATTTGTCTATTATCAAGCAGTCACAAATATATGCAAGATAAAATAAACAAATTAACTCAGAATGCAAACAACATAGGACTGAAGATCAACGTAGGAAAGACAAAGTTAATGAAGCAAAATGTGAACAACAGAAATGTACTCAGAGTAGATAAAAAGTTAGTGGAGGAGGTAAACGAATTTGTATACCTTGGCAGCAGAGTAGTAGAAAATGGAGACAGCACAGAGGACATCAACAGCAGACTTACTAGAGCAAACCAGGCTTTTGCAATGCTGCAGACTATATGGAAATAAAAAAAAAAACTAAGCATAAACATGAAAATCAGGATATTTAAGAGTAATGTTCTAAGTGTACTACTCTATGGAAGTGAATGCTGGAAAATCACCAAAACCATAGAAAACAAGTTGAATTCTTTCCAGACTAAATGTTTATGAAGAATTAGAAAAATATTTTGGCCAAACACCATAACAAATAACATCTTATTAGCAGAAATGCAGATGAAACCACTGACAACAATTATTGAGGAAAGACGCTGGCGATGGTTGGGACATGTGCTACGAATGACTGACAACTCACTACCAAAAATAGCACTAAGATGGACACCACAGGGGAACAGAAGTAAGGGTAGACCAAAAGAGACATGGAGAAGAACAACAGAAAGGATGTTGAGCAATAGAGGGCTCACCAGGGCAAGAGCAAAAAAAAAAAGGCAAAGGACAGGCATTTGTGGAAAACCCTTGCGGAAGCCCCATGTGCCCTGGACACTTAAGGTTCAGAGAGAGAGAGAGAGAGAGAGAGAGAAACAGTGGACAGACGTGAGGGAAAGAGAGAAGTTAGCGATGACTGAAAAACAGTAAACAGATGTGAGGGAAAGAGAAAAGTTAGTCATGACTGAAAAACAGTGGACAGACGTGAGGGAAAGAGAGAAGTTAGCGATGACTGAAAAACAGTGGACAGACGTGAGGGAAAGAGAGAAGTTAGCGATGACTGAAAAAAAAATCAGATGCGACAGGAAGAGAGGAAGACCAAGAGAGGAAAGAAAAAAAAAAACTCGTTGGACTGATCAAGTGACATGGAAAAAAAAGAAAAGCATGAACTGATTGGAAACACTAAGGATCGCACTAGACGGAGAAGGCATTACACCTAACGCTATCCTGCACGGATAATAATAAATCATTTTACTGTATGAAAGCCTGGTGTGTCCGAGAGGGCCGAAATGGTTGCTTTTGAGGGGGGGGGGGTTGCTTGCTACCAATTTTGATTCTTATTCAACCAGAGGTGAGAAGGAGAAGCTACGCACATTTGTACATGCTTTAAAAATGTGAGGGGGTTGTTCTGTTAAAGATGCATGTTATCACTTGTTTGATGTTATTATTTAGCTTGTCGTTATGTTGTTACTTGTTTGGTTTTATTATTTAGTTATAATTATTATTATGTCGTTATGTTGTCATTTGTTTGTTGTTATTATTTAGCTTGTCCTTATGTTGTCACTTGTTTGATATTATTATTTAGCTTGTCCTTATGCTGTCACTTGTTTGATGTTACTATTTAGCTTGTCATTATGTTGTCACTTGTTTGATGTTATTATTTAGCTTGTCCTTATGTTGTCACTTGTTTGATGCTATTATCTACCTTGTCCTTATGTTGTCACTTATCTGATGTTATTATTTATCTTGTCGTTATGTTGTCACTTGTTTGATGTTACTATTTAGCTTGTCGTTATGTTATAACTTGTCTGATGTTATTATTTAGCTTGTCGTTATGTTGTCACTTGTTTGATGTTATTATTTAGCTTGTCGTTCTGTTGTCACTTGTTTCATGTTATTATTTAGCTTGTCGTTATGTTGTCACTTGTTTCATGTTATTATTTAGCTTGTCGTTCTGTTGTCACTTGTTTCATGTTATTATTTAGCTTGTCCTATCTGGAATAGTGTGTCGCGGTGGTGTAATGGTTAATACACTCAACTGCTGATCAGAAGGTCCCTGGTTCGATTTCGCACTCGGGCATAATTTTGTTCGGGCCGATCGTCATTGGGGTCAGTCCAGATCAAAAATGAGTTTCTGGGGTTTCTTTAGGAAAACAAAGATACAGCGAGGCAAGGTGCTAGCATCGCTACCTCAAATGCTGTTAATAACCTAGAAATTTGAAGACTTTAACATTTCACACCCCTGCGGCATGCAAATGCTACAGAACTTCGACAGACTTTAAACAATCACGAGAAGAGAGTTAAGATTATTCAACTCAAATGTAATATCCATCCATATTTATCTGCGCGAAAGCTGGAAAACAACTAAAGAAACTGAAAACAAATTAGATTCACTTGAAAACAAATGTCTAAGGAAAATACGCTATATACCAATTCAAGACCAACGCAGAGATAAGGAAGATGAGCACACAACAACTAGATTTTTTTTTTAAAAGCAGGAAATGGACATATATCGACCACTTGTGAAGAAATGATCAGATAATCCAAAACAAACTATCGATTGGGACACAATAGCTCAAAGAAAAAGAGGTCGACCACGTGAAACTCTTTAAAAAAAAAACATTGTTAAGAGAGGCTAAATCAGTGAACATAAGATCTCTTGACGAATTTGAAAAATTCACCGAAAACAGAAAAACATGTGGAACTACAACGTGAGCACTATTTGACGTTTAACGGCACGGGAATAATGTAAGATGTAAGAGCTTGAACATTAATCCGCACCTCACATGTGCACTCTTTTCTATTTTGTAATCGCACCTTTGAACACAGTCTGTGAACATGAAGCTCTTCGTAAGAGCTTGCTCTTCAGTGCAGTCACGTTAACCACAAAGTGAGAGAAAAGATGATTGATAAAATGGCCGTAAATTCATAGAAACCATCGTAATCCAAATGGTCACAAATTCAAGGAAACTATCATCAATTAGAATTGTTCAGAACAGTGATAGTTAAAGAGCAACCATTGTTAAAATGACGACAAATTCAAGGAACTACCATCGTTAACGTGGCCACAAATTCAGGGAACTACCATCATTAACGTGGCCACAAATTCAAGGAACTACCATCGTTAACGTGGCCACAAATTCAAGGAACTACCATCGTTAACGTGGCCACAAATTCAAGGAACTACCATCGTTAACGCGGCCACAAATTCAAGGAAATACCATCGTTAACACGGCCACAAATTCAAGGAATTATCATCGTTAACGCGGCCACAAATTCAAAGAATTACCATCGTTAACGCGGCCACAAGTTTAGGGGGAGATCATCATCTTTTAAAGTAGCTACAAAACTACAACGAGCTGCCACAATGTAATCCAAGACTTTTTGCACATGTGTTCTATGATCGTCACATTCACATTAAATTCGTCATTTGTCTGGGCCATCTGGATTTGTTAAAACAAGCAGGGAAAAGGTGAACTGATAGATATCACAGGCAGAAAACAACAGCAAACAGGAGAAATAAATAGCCATATTATCTTGATTTCATTTCTAACACCTGTTTCTATCTTTCTCGAATTGTGTACTGAATCTGTAACATTATCATGCTTTGTATTCTTTAACCATTAACCTGCCAGGTAATACCCATGACACACAAACATTATTTGTAATAAAACAAAATCACCGCCGCACTGTTTTACTGGGAGGTAACGCAATGCCTTTTTTTTCTTTTAGTGCTTGTGGTAATGCAGGAAAATTACGAACCCTCTCAAAAATGGAATAAAGCCATATGACCATAATCATTTTACTACAGTTTTAAAAAATAATAATAAACGGCTTATGTTACGTTAAACGTGAAGAGAAGAGCAAACATTTTAATTGCAACGCCGCCATCACAAGTGTATGGTAAAAATCAGAACTTTGGTTATTTTTGGGATTTATTTTGTCTCTCTTCAAGACTTGAATAAATGGGAAACGGGGCTAGAGAAGACGGTGATTGTAACAAAGAGTTAAGTTTCTGTTCAAACAAATCAGAGCTAACAACGGGGCTAGAGAAGACGGCAATAGTAACAACGCGTTCAGTATCTGTTCAGACAAATCAGAACTAACAACGACCATACTCAGCTCTTTGTGATGCGTCTGTTAGCAGAGTATTCGTTGTATGCCGTTAGCAGACTCTTCGGTGCTTTTGTAAGCAGCTTTTTCGTGGTAATCTTGTTAGCAGACTCTTCGTGGTGCACTTGTTAACATGGTGTGCATGTTAGCATACTGACGCGATCCTTCAGAGAGCTATCACTGTATCGCCGGATGTGAAATCTGTTTTTTCCTAGTCTGTTCTTGGACTTGAGCAAGCCACTGCAAACCACTACCCACCCTGCACGATACATGTGCTTCAAAGTCATGGCAGCATTTTCAGAAGAGGGCAAAGTTCACAGCTGAAAGGACATCAAACGAAAAAGAATATAAGGATAAACAGACAGGAAGAATAGACATTGAAAAAGCTATAATATTCGCTATAATAAATTAACGATAGCCATTCTCAAGTCTTTAATATCACTGTCCATTATTGTATATCTACGCCTTTTAATTAAAAAAAAACCTGGCATATGTTATATGCATCTTAATGTTTTAATTCTTATCTCTTGTGCTATGATGTTTTCCGACATTACTTATTGTTGTTGCTATGATGTTTTCCAATAGTATCCCCTGTTGTTGCTATGATGTTTTCAAATATTATCCCCTGTTGTTGCTATGATATTTTCCAGTATTATTTATTGTTGTTGCTGTGATGTTTCCCAATATCCCCTGTTGTTGCTATGATGTTTTCCAATATTATTTATTGCTGATGCTGCGACGTTTTCCACTATTACTTATTGTTCTTGCTGTGATGTTTTCCTATATTTTCTCTTGCTGTTGCTATGACGTTTTATAGTATTACATCCTGTTGCTGCTTTGATGTTTCTTCAGTATCATATCCTACTGTTGCTATGATGTTAAAACTATTATTTCCTGCTGTTGCTATGATGCTAAATCTATTATTTCTAGCTGTGATGCTCCCATTATTATCTCATGTTGTTGCAATATAGAAATGTAGAGAGTTTAATGTGAATCTATATTTAGCCTTTACAGACTACTCAAAGGCATTTGATTGTGTACAACACCAGAAACTTAGGGAAATAATGGGAAAAATGGGATTTTCAACATATTTGATACAATTAACATCACTGCTGTATCTAGACCAACAAGCAGCAGTAGGAATAAATGGCGAAACAACAACTTGGTTTGACATAAAACAAGGGGTCCGTCAGGGTACATACTGTCGCCTTACTTATTTAACTTGTATACTGAAAATATAATGAGGAATGTTAGAGAAGATGTAGACATATAATATTACGATGCCATAACAATTGGAGGTTATGAAATACCAGAGATTAGATATGCTGATGACACAGTATTGCTGTCCACAACACAAAACGGAATGAAAAAACTAATTATATCAGTCCGTAAGAGAACAGCGAAGAGCAAAACCTCTATCTTAATGCAAAGAAAACTAAATTGATGACAACTAACAAAACAAACAAAGCAGCTGATATATGTATCAATGAGGAAAAACTGGAAGAAGTGGAGAGTTTTGAATATCTTGGATCACTACTAACTAATAATGGAGATACAATGAGGGAGATTAAAAGGACATCTATTGCTCTTCAGAAACTAAAACAACTAAAGAATCTGTGGAGAGGAACAGACAGAACTACAAAAATAAGATTTTTAAGGGCGTGCATCTTTCCCATCGCAATATATGCCTGTGAGACCTTGACACTTAACAAAACAGCTGAGAAACACATAAATGCCTTTGAATATAAATGCTACAGAAGAGTTCTTCAAATATCATGGACACAAAAAAGAACAAATATATCCATACTACAAGAACTTAATATTGAAGAAGGCTGGCTAGTAAAGAGGATTAAACAGAGAAAACTTAAATATTTTGGACACATTAAACGTCATGATAAGCTAAAGAAAACCGTCTTGGAAGGGTACATAATGGGAAAAAGAAAGAGAGGAAGACCAAGGCGAAGATGGCTGCAAGAAATCGTTGATGATCTGCAGATGGATGCATCAGCAGCAGACCATCTTGCTCACAAACGAGAGGCTTACAGGAATGCTGTTAGGGAGGCAAAGTTCCGCAAGGGACATGCAAATGAATGAATGTTGCTATAGTATCACTTTTTTCCCCTGTTGTTGCTGTAATATTCCCATTATTACCTCCCGTTGCTGTTATGGTGTCTCCACTGTCATCTCATGTTGTTGCTATATTCCCATTATTATCACCTGTTGTTGCTAAGATCTCATTAAAAAAAAATATATTTCTTCGTGTTGGTATAAAGTTTGGTGATACACTGTTCCCATCTCAGTGCACATTGAAGAAAGTAATAGTGCCTTCAGACTACTTCAGCGGCGTGGCTGGCCGTAACTGGGTTAAGATGGAGTTGTTGGGTCATAACAAAGATTATACCTTCACTGCGATTAAAACTTCTGCTACGTCTCCAAGCAGAAAGTAAGTACTTTTTGTTGCGTCAGTTATAATTAGTTTAACATATAATTTAGTTATTTTGGGACGTTTTTAAAATATTACTGCGCTATTTGTTCTGATTGGTGAGAAATAGTTGGAGATTTTAGAATAGTTGAAGAAAGTGAAACTCTTCGGTTTAAAAAAAAAAAAAAGTTGAAAGAGTGTACGATCCTGTTAAACGAAAACATGTCACTGGAGATTGATGGTTCATTTATACCACAAATTGGAATGTGGCCCTATGTGCCAGAGGCTACGAGGCATAAAAAAAAACACACACATAAACACACAGACAGACAGACAGAGCCCAATACGTCCTCCAGAGATGCTAGTTAGGCAGCCTACTCAGGCAAAGGACTTTGCCAGACCTCAGTTTACTACAAGGGAAGTTGTGTGGGGGATGCTGGAAATAAATAGGGACGGACTGTCACATTATGAGAGAGACTGGCTTCGATGAACGCTCAAGAAGAATAAAAAAGTAAGGGGGAAGAGAGAGATAGAGAGAGAGAGAGAGAGAGTGAGAGGGAGAGTGAGAGAGAGAGTGAGTGAGTGAGAGAGAGATGAGAATGAGTGTGTGTGTGAGAGAGAGAGTGAGAAGGAGGGTGAGAGAGTGAATGAAAGAGAGTGAGAGAGAGATGAGAATGAGTGTGTGTGTGTGAGAGAGAGAGAGTGAGAAGGAGGGTGAGAGAGTGAATGAAAGAGAGAGATGAGAATGAGTGTGTGTGTGTGAGAGAGAGAGAGTGAGTCTGAATGTGAGAGGGAAAGAGTGAGAGTGTGTGTGAGAGAGAGAGTGAGTCTGAATGTGAGAGGGAGAGAGTGAGAGAGTGTGTGAGAGAGAGTGAGAGAGAGAGAGAGAGAGTCTGAATGTGAGAGTGAGAGAGTGTGTGAGAGAGAGAGTGTGTGAGAGAGAGAGTCTGAATGTGAGAGTGAGAGAGAGTGAGTGAGAGAGTTTTGAATATCTTGGATCACTACTAACTAATAATGGAGATACAATGAGGGAGATTAAAAGGACATCTATTGCTCTTCAGAAACTAAAACAACTAAAGAATCTGTGGAGAGGAACAGACAGAACTACAAAAATAAGATTTTTAAGGGCGTGCATCTTTCCCATCGCAATATATGCCTGTGAGACCTTGACACTTAACAAAACAGCTGAGAAACACATAAATGCCTTTGAATATAAATGCTACAGAAGAGTTCTTCAGATATCATGGACACAAAAAAGAACAAATATATCCATATTACAAGAACTTAATATTGAAGAAGGCTGGCTAGTAAAGAGGATTAAACAGAGAAAACTTAAATATTTTGGACACATTAAACGTCATGATGATCTAGAGAAAACCGTCTTGGAAGGGTACATAATGGGAAAAAGAAAGAGAGGAAGACCACGGCGAAGATGGTTGCAAGAAATCGTTGATGATCTGCAGATGGATGCATCAGCAGCAGACCATCTTGCTCACAAACGAGAGGCCTACAGGAATGCCATTAGGGAGGCAAAGTTCCGCAAGGGACATGCAAATGAATGAATGTTGCTATGGTATCACTTTTTTCCCTGTTGTTGCTGTAATATTCCCATTATTACCTCCCGTTGCTGTTATGGTGTCTCCACTGTCATCTCATGTTGTTGTTATATTCCCATTATTATCACCTGTTGTTGCTAAGATCTCATTTTTAAAAAAATTTCTTCGTGTTGGTATAAAGTTTGGTGATACATTGTTCCCATCTCAGTGCATATTGAAGAAAGTAATAGTGCCTTCAGACTACTTCAGCGGCGTGGCTGGCCGTAACTGGGTTAAGATGGAGTTGTTGGGTCATAACAAAGATTATACCTTCACTGCGATTAAAACTTCTGCTACGTCTCCAAGCAGAAAGTAAGTACTTTTTGTTGCGTCAGTTATAATTAGTTTGACATATAATTTAGTTATTTTGGGACGTTTTTAAAATATTACTGCGCTATTTGTTCTGATTGGTGAGAAATAGTTGGAGATTTTAGAATAGTTGAAGAAAGTGAAACTCTTCGGTTTAAAAAAAAAAGTTGAAAGAGTGTACGATCCAGTTAAACGAAAACATGTCACTGGAGATTGATGGTTCATTTATACCACAAACTGGAATGTGGCCCTATGTGCCAGAGGCGACGAGGCATAAAAAAACACACACATAAACACACAGACAGACAGACAGAGCCCAATACGTTCTCCAGAGATGCTAGTTAGACAGCCTACTCAGGCAAAGGACTTGGCCAGACCTCAGTTTACTACAAGGGAAGTTGTGTGGGGGATGCTGGAAATAAATAGGGACGGACTGTCACATTATGAGAGAGACTGGCTTCGATGAACGCTCAAGAAGAATAAAAAAGTAAGGGGGAAGAGAGAGATAGAGAGAGAGAGTGAGAGGGAGAGTGAGAGAGTGAATGAAAGAGAGTGAGAGAGAGATGAGAATGAGTGTGTGTGTGTGAGAGAGAGAGAGTGAGAAGGAGAGTGAGAGAGTGAATGAAAGAGAGAGATGAGAATGAGTGTGTGTGTGTGAGAGAGAGAGAGTGAGTCTGAATGTGAGAGGGAAAGAGTGAGTGAGTGTGTGAGAGAGAGAGTGAGTCTGAATGTGAGAGGGAGAGAGTGAGTGAAGTGTGTGAGAGAGAGAGTGAGAGAGAGAGAGAGAGAGTCTGAATGTGAGAGTGAGAGAGTGTGTGAGAGAGAGAGTGTGTGAGAGAGAGAGTCTGAATGTGAGAGGGAGAGAGTGAGTGAGTGAGAGAGTGTGTGAGAGAGAGTGTGTGAGAGAGAGAGTGAGTGAGAGAGTGTGTGAGAGAGAGAGTGAGTCTGAATGTGAGAGGGAAAGAGTGAGTGAGTGAGAGAGTGTGTGAGAGAGAGAGTGAGAGAGACTGTGTGAGAGAGAGAGTGAGTGAGAGAGTGTGTGAGAGAGTGAGCGAGAGTGTGTGAGAGAGTGAGCGAGAGTGTGTGAGAGAGTGAGAATGAAAGTGAGTGAGTGAGAGAGAGAGAGAGTTGTGTGTGTGTGAAAGAGAGTGAGAGAGAGAGAAGAAAGTCCTGAATTCTTTATATTACCCACTACTTCCATCGTCTCCAGCGGCGATGACAGTATTAATCAGAAGAATGATGACAGTATTAATCAGAAGAATAATGACAGTATTAACCAGAAGAATGATGACAGCATTAACCAGAAGAATGATGACAGTATTAATCAGAAGAATGATGGCAGTATTAATCAGAAGAATGATGACAGTATTAATCAGAAGAATAATGACAGTATTAATCAGAAGAATGATGACAGTATTAATCAGAAGAATGATGACAGTATTAATCAGAAGAATGATGACAGTATTAATCAGAAGAATGATGACAGTATTAATCAGAAGAATAATGACAGTATTAATCAGAAGAATGATGACAGTATTAATCAGAAGAATAATGACAGTATTAATCAGAAGAATGATGACAGTATTAACCAGAAGAATGATGACAGTATTAATCAGAAGAATGATGGCAGTATTAATCAGAAGAATGATGACAGTATTAATCAGAAGAATAATGACAGTATTAATCAGAAGAATTGTACTTAGACAAATATTAGAACAGGCAAATGAATGGCATAGCACAACATATGCATTATTCATAGATTTTGAGAAAGCCTTTGACAGTGTCAACAGAGATGCACTGTGGAAAATCCTAAGATGGCATGGCCTCCCCCATAAAATAGTTAATGTAATCAAAGCCCTATACGAGGGTTTTCAGTGCAAAGTTATCTGTGGAGAACATACCTCCAGCAGCTTTAGGGTACAAACAGGAGTGAAACAGGGATGTGTACTATCACCAACATTATTTATCTTGGCAGTAGACTGGTTAATGAAGGAGGCAACATCAGACAAACGCAGAGGATTACAATGGACCCTTAACACAGTGCTGGAGGACCTTGACTTTGCGGACGACATTTGTCTATTATCAAGCAGTCACAAAGATATGCAAGATAAAATAAACAAGTTAACCCAGAATGCAAACAACATAGGACTAAAGATCAACGTAGGAAAGACAAAGTTAATGAAGCAAAATGTGAACAACAGAAATGTACTCAGAGTAGATAACAAGTTAGTGGAGGAGGTAAACGAATTTGTATACCTTGGCAGCAGAGTAGTAGAAAATGGAGACAGCACAGAGGACATCAACAGCAGACTTACTAAAGCAAACCAGGCTTTTGCAATGCTACAGAATATATGGAAATCAAATAAACTAAGCATAAATATGAAAATCAGGATATTTAAGAGTAATGTTCTAAGTGTACTACTCTATGGAAGTGAATGCTGGAAAATCACCAAAACCTTAGAAAACAAGTTGAATTCTTTCCAGACTAAATGTTTACGTAGAATTAAAAAAATATTTTGGCCAAACACCATAAGAAAAAAATGGCAGAAATGCAGATGAAACCACTGACAACAATTATTGAGGAAAGACGCTGGCGATGGTTGGGACATGTGCTCCGAATGACTGACAACTCACTACCAAAAATAGCACTAAGATGGACACCACAGGGGAGCAGAAGTAAGGGTAGACCAAAAGAGACATGGAGAAGAACAACAGAAAGGATGTTGAGCAATAGAGGGCTCACCTGGGCAAGAGCAGAAAAAAAGGCGAAAGACAGGCATTTGTGGAAAACCCTTGCGGAAGCCCCATGTGCCCTGGGCACTTAAGGTTCAGAGAGAGAGAGAGAGAATCAGAAGAATGATGACAGTATTAATCAGAAGAATGATGACAGTATTAATCAGAAGAATAATGACAGTATTAATCAGAAGAATGATGACAGTATTAATCAGAAGAATGATGACAGTATTAATCAGAAGAATGATGATCATTTTTAGAACCGAACGCATGACTTCTAACAGCAGGTAACCGCCGCCTGGCCAAGAAGAGCATGTGACATGTTATCTCATGACTTTATTTTAGAACTGAACGCTAAAGGTAGCGAAAATAATTAGTGAAATAGATTTAGATTGTCTTACAAGAAATTGCTTGAACCCGATGGTCAGACTGTGGACTGTTCAACACTGAAAACCAATGGCGGACAAGCTGTGAGGTTGAACAGGCTTAAGTCTGGGGGCCCAGAAGGATAGGGGCCCAGAAGGATAGGGGAAAAAATGGAAATGCACAGTAGCTGTTGCGGTTACATTTGTATTTTAAAAAATTTAGTTTACATAAAAAAGGTCAAATAATAATAAATTTTCTTTTAAAAAATGGCTTTGGGGGGGGGGGGCCGCTCATGGTGACGTAACTATTGTGTTTGGTCTGTGTAATTAGTAACAGTGAGACAGCTAGAGAGGTAACAGGCCACGTATCTGGAGATATAGGTCAGAGGGGACAGGGAGCTTTACCAAATTTAGCATTCGGCCTGGGTGGTGGGCTGTGGCTAACACCTTGCTTCTGGCTTCTGGTAAGATACTGAAGCGTGGCAGCTTCTGGTAAGATAGTGAAGAGTGGCAGCTTCTGGTAAGATAGTGAAGAGTGGCAGCTTCTGGTAAGATAGTGAAGAGTGGCAGCTTCTGGTAAGATAGTGAAGAGTGGCAGCTTCTGGTAAGATAGTGAAGAGTGGCAGTATTAATCAGAAGAATGATGACAGTATTAATCAGAAGAATGATGACAGTATTAATCAGAAGAATGATGATCATTTTTAGAACCGAACGCATGACTTCTAACAGCAGGTAACCGCCGCCTGGCCAAGAAGAGCATGTGACATGTTATCTCATGACTTTATTTTAGAACTGAACGCTAAAGGTAGCGAAAATAATTAGTGAAATAGATTTAGATTGTCTTACAAGAAATTGCTTGAACCCGATGGTCAGACTGTGGACTGTTCAACACTGAAAACCAATGGCGGACAAGCTGTGAGGTTGAACAGGCTTAAGTCTGGGGGCCCAGAAGGATAGGGGCCCAGAAGGATAGGGGAAAAAATGGAAATGCACAGTAGCTGTTGCGGTTACATTTGTATTTTAAAAAATTTAGTTTACATAAAAAAGGTCAAATAATAATAAATTTTCTTTTAAAAAATGGCTTTGGGGGGGGGGGGCCGCTCATGGTGACGTAACTATTGTGTTTGGTCTGTGTAAATTAGTAACAGTGAGACAGCTAGAGAGGTAACAGGCCACGTATCTGGAGATATAGGTCAGAGGGGACAGGGAGCTTTACCAAATTTAGCATTCGGCCTGGGTGGTGGGCTGTGGCTAACACCTTGCTTCTGGCTTCTGGTAAGATACTGAAGCGTGGCAGCTTCTGGTAAGATAGTGAAACGTGGCATTTTCTGGTAAGGTACTAAAGCGTGGCATCTTCTGGTAAGGTACTAAAGCGTGGCATCTTCTGGTAAGGTACTAAAGCGTGGCATCTTCTGGTAAGATACTAAAGCGTGGCATCTTCTGGTAAGGTACTAAAGCGTGGTATCTTCTGGTAAGGTACTAAAGCGTGGCATCTTCTGGTAAGGTACTAAAGCGTGGTATCTTCTGGTAAGGTACTAAAGCGTGGCATCTTCTGGTAAGGTACTAAAGCGTGGCATCTTCTGGTAAGGTACTAAAGCGTGGCATCTTCTGGTAAGGTACTAAAGCGTGGCATCTTCTGGTAAGGTACTAAAGCGTGGCATCTTCTGGTAAGGTACTAAAGCGTGGCATCTTCTGGTAAGATACTAAAGCGTGGCAGCTTCTGGTAAGGTACTAAAGCGTGGCATCTTCTGGTAAAATACTAAAGCGTGGCATCTTCTGGTAAGGTACTAAAGCGTGGCATCTTCTGGTAAGATACTAAAGCGTGGCATCTTCTGGTAAGATACTAAAGCGTGGCATCTTCTGGTAAGATACTAAAGCGTGGCAGCTTCTGGTAAGATACTGAACCGTGGCAGCTCTTTGCAAGACGTCGTGGATGATACAGAGCAAGCTTCTATCGTCTCTCCTATAGCTAGTTCTCCCATATCCTGTTCAGAGAAAACCAAAACGTTTGATTATCAAGAAAGCGCTGGATGTAAATAGAAAAGCCATTTTGACGAGAAAGTCAAAGAAGTGGCACACAAGTGTTTATTTGTGTAAAAAAAATCCTGAGTCGATGAATCACTTGAAACTGCGAAAACTGTCTGTGAACGGCAGGGAGGACTGTAACGAAAGTGATGATAACAATGGGAACATCATAGCAACAACAAGAGATAACAGTAGAAATATCATAGCAGCAAGAGGAGATAGTAACGGGAACATCATATCAGCAACAGAATAAGATAGTTGAAACATCATAACTACAATAAGAGATAACTGGAAAAATCACAGCAACAACAGGAGATAATAGCGGGAACATCATAGCAATAACATGAGATAATGGGAACACCATGTCAACTACAAGACATAATAGTGGGAACATTAAAGCAACAGCCGGAGATAATGGGAATACCACGTCAACTACAAGACATAATAGTGGGAACATTATAGCAACAAAAAAAAAGAGATAATAGCGGAAACATTACATCAACAACAGAAGATAACAGTGAAAACATAATAGCAACAAGATACAATAGTGGGAAGATCATAGCAACAGCAGAAGATAATAGTGGGAACATCATAGCAATAACAGGAAATAATAATGGGAGCATCACAGCAGCAACAAAAGATAATAATGAGATAATAATGGGAATATCAGTAGATAATAGTGGGAACATCATAGCAGTAATAAAATTTATTAGCGGGAAAACACCAAGAGATAAGAATGAAAAGAGAAAGATACCTACAATTTACGTCAACATTTTTTTAAAGACGTATTCAATAATGGGCACTGTGATTTTTTTTTGGGGGGGGTGGGGGGGGGAGTGGGTGAACTCCAGGCAAAACGCACAAGGTAAACCGCTCTTGCTTCAAAGACCCGTCACCCTATAGTCAGAAATAACGAGTGACGCTACATCTATTAAACTCGGGAGCCGCGTTATTGCAGTGGATTAGGCACTCGCTTGCCGACCAGTCGACCCGGCTTCGATTTCTGTCCACCACAGTGGCGGTCAAACCGTGGTTCACCCAGCCTCAAGAAAAAAAATGGGTAGCGGGGTTAAGGCTCTGGTAAGGAAGAGGAGTGACGCCGTTAGCTACGGAGTTCGCGCTGATGGCGACATTAGTCGGCAGTTTCTGGTTAACTTATGGTTTGATCGTGTGTAATGACGCCGGTTCACAACTCATACCGTTATCTTTTCTACTGAACTTACCTTTCAGTTACCACTCCTTTGATGGTATTAAAGTTATCCTCGGCCTGGCGTTCAAGAATGACCCTGACATCTGATGTCTCTGCTGACATTTTAAACAGGCGGTCTCATGACACAGAAAACTGTCAGTGTAGTGTTACAAGCTACTCCCTGGCAGTGTTACAAGCTACTCCCTGATAGTGTTATAAGTTACTCCCTGATAGTGTTACAAGCCACCCCCTGATAGTGTTACATGCCACACCCTGATAGCAACCCCCTCCCCCGATAGTGTTACAATCCACCCCCCCCCCGATAGTGTTACATGGTACTCCCTGATAATGTTACAAGCCGCTCCCTGATAGTGTTACAAACCACCACCCCCCCCCCCCGATAGTGTTACAAGCCACCCCCTGATAGTGTTACAAGCCACACACCCCTCCCGATAGTGTTAAAAGTGTTACAAGCCACACACCCCCCCCCCCCCCCCGATAGTGTTACATGGTTACCCCCCCCCCGATAGTGTTATAAGCCACCCCCTGATAGTGTTACAAGCCACCAACCCCCGATACTGTTACAAGCCACCACCCACCCCCCATGGTGTTACAAGCCACCCCCTCCCCCGATAGTGTTACAAGCCACACACCCCTCCCGATAGTGTTACATGGTACTCCCTGATAGTGTTACAAGCCACTCCCTGATAGTCTTACAAGCTACTCCCGGATAGTTTATGAAGTAGAATCTTCTGGTAAGGTACTAAAGCGTGGCATCTTCTGGTAAGATGCTGAACCGTGGCAGCTCTTTGCAAGACGTCGTGGATGATATCGAGCAAGCTTCTGTCGTCTCTCCTATAGCCAGTTCTCCCATATCCTGTTCAGAGAAAACCAAAACGTTTGATTATCAAGAAAGCGCTGGATGTAAGTAGAAAAGCCATTCTGACGAGAAAGTCAAAGAAGTGGCACACAAGTGTTTATTTGTGTAAAAAAAATCCTGAGTCGATGAGTCACTTGAAACTGCGAAAACTGTCTGTGAACGGCAGGGAGGACTGTAACGAAAGTGATGATAACAATGGGAACATCATAGCAACAACAAGAGATAACAGTAGAAATATCATAGCAGCAAGAGGAGATAGTAACGGGAACATCATATCAGCAACAGAATAAGATAGCTGAAACATCATAACTACAATAAGAGATAACTGGAAAAATCACAGCAACAACAGGAGATAATAGCGGGAACATCATAGCAATAACATGAGATAATGGGAACACCATGTCAACTACAAGACATAATAGTGGGAACATTAAAGCAACAGCCGGAGATAATGGGAATACCATGTCAACTACAAGACATAATAGTGGGAACATTATAGCAACAAAAAAAAAGAGATAATAGCGGAAACATTACATCAACAACAGAAGATAACAGTGAAAACATAATAGCAACAAGATACAATAGTGGGAAGATCATAGCAACAGCAGAAGATAATAGTGGGAACATCATAGCAATAACAGGAAATAATAATGGGAGCATCACAGCAGCAACAAAAGATAATAATGAGATAATAATGGGAATATCAGTAGATAATAGTGGGAACATCATAGCAGTAATAAAATTTATTAGCGGGAAAACACCAAGAGATAAGAATGAAAAGAGAAAGATACCTACAATTTACGTCAACATTTTTTTAAAGACGTATTCAATAATGGGCACTGTGATTTTTTTTTGGGGGGGGTGGGGGAGGGGAGTGGGTGAACTCCAGGCAAAACGCACAAGGTAAACCGCTCTTGCTTCAAAGACCCGTCACCCTATAGTCAGAAATAACGAGTGACGCTACATCTATTAAACTCGGGAGCCGCGTTATTGCAGTGGATTAGGCACTCGCTTGCCGACCAGTCGACCCGGCTTCGATTTCTGTCCACCACAGTGGCGGTCAAACCGTGGTTCACCCAGCCTCAAGAAAAAAAATGGGTAGCGGGGTTAAGGCTCTGGTAAGGAAGAGGAGTGACGCCGTTAGCTACGGAGTTCGCGCTGATGGCGACATTAGTCGGCAGTTTCTGGTTAACTTATGGTTTGATCGTGTGTAATGACGCCGGTTCACAACTCATACCGTTATCTTTTCTACTGAACTTACCTTTCAGTTACCACTCCTTTGATGGTATTAAAGTTATCCTCGGCCTGGCGTTCAAGAATGACCCTGACATCTGATGTCTCTGCTGACATTTTAAACAGGCGGTCTCATGACACAGAAAACTGTCAGTGTAGTGTTACAAGCTACTCCCTGGCAGTGTTACAAGCTACTCCCTGATAGTGTTATAAGTTACTCCCTGATAGTGTTACAAGCCACCCCCTGATAGTGTTACAAGCCACCCCCTGATAGCAACCCCCTCCCCCGATAGTGTTACAATCCCACCCCCCCCCCGATAGTGTTACATGGTACTCCCTGATAATGTTACAAGCCGCTCCCTGATAGTGTTACAAACCACCACCCCCCCCCCCGATAGTGTTACAAGCAACCCCCTGATAGTGTTACAAGCCACCAACCCCCGATAGTGTTACAAGCCACCACCCCCCCCCCATGGTGTTACAAGCCAACCCCCTCCCCCGATAGTGTTACAAGCCACACACCCCTCCCGATAGTGTTACATGGTACTCCCTGATAGTGTTACAAGCCACTCCCTGATAGTCTTACAAGCTACTCCCGGATAGTTTATGAAGTAGAATTTTTCTGACGTGTAGGTTTATCTTTTTCTCTATCTTCTCTCGTTTTGTCGACCTGTTTGTCAATGTATGAATATAAGGAAAGTCGAAGCGCTACAATTGCGAGTTTTGTTAATAAATGAAATTTTTCCAGTTTTTTTTAACTGTAGAAAAATGAGTGAAGAAGGAAAAAAAATCAAGAAATGAATTATAATAGGAGACCCAGATAAAGGTAACCAGGTCATACTCTGTCCTTCTTTGTTACCAGGAAGATACTGGCATATTGTCTTTGTTTATGGCCTTTAGCAAGGGAGTTTGCCGAAATACTGGATTGCTGTACGTAGGAGTATTTATACTTGCTCATCTTATTTTCTACCACTATTTCGTTTCTGGCTAATTTACTAATTCAACTGAACTTTTGTCTATCCCTCCTTTAATAATACCATGAGGCGTCTAGGGGATCCCGTGCTAGTGCACATATGTTCCTTAGTCACTAGAGGGTGATGTGGTCAGCACACTAGAAGGTGATGTGTTCAGCACACTAGGGGGTGATGTGTTCAGCACACTAGGGGGTGATGTGTTCAGCACACTAAGGGGTGATGTGTTCAGCACACTAGAAGGTGATGTGTTCAGCACACTAGGGGGTGATGTGTTCAGCACACTAGAGAGTGATGTGTTCAGCACACTAGGGGGGTGATGTGTTCAGCACACTAGGGGGCGGGTGATGTGTGCAGCACACTAGGGGGGTGATGTATTCAGCACACTAGGGGGTAATGTGTTCAGCACACTAGAGGGTGTGTTCAGCAAACTAGAGGGTGATGTGTTCAGCATACTAGAGGGTAATGTGGTCAGCACACTAGAGGGTAATGTGGTCAGCATACTAGAGGGTAATGTGGTCAGCACACTAGAGGGTAATGTGGTCAGTATACTAGAGGGTAATGTGGTCAGCACACTAGAGGGTGATGTGTTCAGCAAACTAGAGGGTGATGTGTTCAGCATACTGGAGGGTAATGTGTTCAGCACACTAGAGGGTGATGTGTTCAGCACACTAGAGGGTAATGTGGTCAACACACTAGAGGGTAATGTGGTCAGCACTGGAAGGTAATGTGATCAGCTCACTAGAGGGTGATTTTGCCAGAGCACTGGAAGGTAATGTGGTCAACTCACTAGAGGGTGATGTGGTCAGCTCACTAGAGGGTAATGTGGTCAGCTCACTAGAGGGTGATTTTGTCAGAGCACTGGAAGGTAATGTGGTCAGCTCACTAGAGGGTGATGTGGTCAGCTCGCTAGAGAGTGATGTGGTCAGCTCACTAAAGGGTGATGTGGCCAGGTCACTGGATGGTGATTTTGTCAGAGCACTGGAAGGTAATGTGGTCAGCATCACTTCTATACGTGATCCAGACATAGATTGAATGAGTAATTTTTTTAAAGTGATTTTTCTTGCTGAAGCTGACGAAGAAAAAGAAGAATGTAGTAGTCACTATGTTTATACCTACTTCGTGTGGTCATCTTGTTATCTGACTTGGTTATTTACCTCGACGTAGCTCCTACAACTTCGTATCTAGAACAGCTCCTCAAGTTAGTAAATCGTACCGTAATGACACCAGCTTTCAGTGCACATTCTTGTAGGACGGAATGGGAGCGGTCTGGTTTCCTCCTGTTGTAAACACTGGCTGTTGAAAAAAAAAAACTGTCGCTGAGTGAACAAATGGCTTAGAGTTCGACACGTGGATGCAGGGTTCTAAAAACCGACCGACTGAACCGGTGTGTATGTTAGCAACGAGGCTTTGTGTATTTCACTATTTCTATCCAACCTCACGTCTCTGGTATGTCGTATGTAATAGATCAGAGTGTGCGAAACAAACTATGTTTTCAAACAGAAACTCATCTTTTGTTTTTATGTCTGCATTCGTATTCTAGTGACGACACCTGCGCTTTCCCAATGGCAACATCGAGATGGATTTCGCACAAACTTCCTTGGCGACGCGCTCAGTATTGCCTGTCTGCAGGTAGGCCTCACGATGTGACTGGGGCTGCTACAGAAACTTGTCGAGGAGTTGACAGAAAACAGGGCAGTGGGGAACAAGCAGATTTTGCCAAGAGTGCACACTGTCCTCCTGGTAGAGTTAATAGATGCGCTCATTTCCCGTTTCGTAAAGTCATTATAGGCAGTAAGTTAATTAATGTGCCAGACAAAGAAATCTGCGGTGACTTTTGCACACAAAACGTCAGCTCCATTTTACCGATGCCAAAGAATGTAAATGATTGCTTTCATCATCAACAGGGACTAAATGCAGACCCGGCCAGATGTTTACCCACTTCTAGTTCAGCCGCTGAACGTCCTGTCACTCCGCCGTTAGGAAGAAGTGCATGGTTGAATGATTTTCTTCAGTTCCAGCTCATCTCCGGCAACGTCAGGGATGGCAATACTCGCCCAGGCTGCCCGTTTCCTCCTTACTGGAAGGAACTAGGCCAGGCGACGTCTCAACAAATATTAGATCGTATGAAACCTTTACAAGAAAACACGAAAGTTTACAGCACGCCAATGTCGCACTTCAGGCACGATGATACATTTTTGATGAACGCAATCAGGACCTACAGGAGAGATGCAGAGCTTCAGAAGGAAAGAGGACAGTTCATGGATCCTAAGGTGTTTGCTGACCAAGGCAACCGCGACCTGTATGATTACATGATGACCACCCAACCTCACGTCTCTGGTATGTCGTATGTAATAGATCAGAGTGTGCGAAACAAACTATGTTTTCAAACAGAAACTCATCTTTTGTTTTTATGTCTGCATTCGTATTCTAGTGACGACACCTGCGCTTTCCCAATGGCAACATCGAGATGGATTTCGCACAAACTTCCTTGGCGACGCGCTCAGTATTGCCTGTCTGCAGGTGGGCCTCACGATGTAGCTGGGGCTGCTACAGAAACCTGTCGAGGAGTTGACAGAAAACAGGGCAGTGGGGAACAAGCAGATTTTGCAAAGAGTGCACACTGTCCTCCTGATAGAGTTAATAGATGCGCTCATTTCCCGTTTCGTAAAGTCATTATAGGCAGTAAGTTAATTAATGTGCCAGACAAAGAAATCTGCGGTGACTTTTGCACACAAAACGTCAGCTCCATTTTACCGATGCCAAAGAATGTAAATGATTGCTTTCATCATCAACAGGGACTAAATGCAGACCCGGCCAGATGTTTACCCAGTTCTAGTTCAGCCGCTGAACGTCCTGTCACTCCGCCGTTAGGAAGAAGTGCATGGTTGAATGATTTTCTTCAGTTCCAGCTCATCTCCGGTAACGTCAGGGATGGCAATACTCGCCCAGGCTGCCCGTTTCCTCCTTACTGGAAGGAACTAGGCCAGGCGACGTCTCAACAAATATTAGATCGTATGAAACCTTTACAAGAAAACACGAAAGTTTACAGCACGCCAATGTCGCACTTCAGGCACGATGATACATTTTTGATGAACGCAATCAGGACCTACAGGAGAGATGCAGAGCTTCAGAAGGAAAGAGGACAGTTCATGGATCCTAAGGTGTTTGCTGACCAAGGCAACCGCGACCTGTATGATTACATGATGACCACCCAGAACCAAGCTCCGCTGGACAAACGAACTGAGAGTGCGCTCTTGCGTTCTGATTTCGTCCGCGTCCACGATGCACTAGGAGGATGTTGCTATCTTGATCCGAGGCAGACAGCCGAGAGCTCTGACACAAAGAGAGTGGCTTATAACACTACGTTCACTGACCCTCTGTGCCAGAATCTGAAACCGCCCGTTAAAGCTGTTAGCAAAGAGACACCAGATGTCAGGGTCATTTTAGAACGCCAGGCTGAGGACAACTTTAATACCATCAAAAGAGTGGCAAATGAAAGGTAAGTTTAATAGATGTAGCATTACTCGTTCAGTTCTTACTATAGGGTGATGGGCCTTTGAAGAAACAGCAGTTAACCTTGTGTGTGTTGTCTGGAGTTCATAACAGCCTCTCCTCTGCTTGATGGATGAATTTCTCATCCCTTCTTCTCAGATAAGAATTCGAATACATAAGAGCCGACCAAGACCCTACTATTCTACCTCCACGTGTTGTCACTGGTAACAGAAAGTTGTCCGACCAAGTGAATAGCGATAGAAGCGGGAAGGCAAACCCGTGTCCTAAAAATATATCATACTGAAGGTACAGATATCACAGCCTAGCTGCATACCGTGACACCAACTCACCAGTGTCCTTAGATGAACACAGCAGAAGCAGAAAGTTTGTTGTTTGCCAATACTACTGTAGCTAGTCTCTTGAGCACAGAGTAATGCTGGCTGCTTTATAGCAAACAAAGAAGCACTGTTGTGTTACATAACATTGTAATACTGGCTATAGACCACACTTCTTTCGCGCAGGCACTCAGTGTTTGCATATACAAGGGTAAGACATCATGGTCAGCCAGTAAATCATATTTAAACTCGGCCTAACAAGCGCCCGAGTACATTATTCATCAAAATAGGTCGTAGATCAATCCATTGCTTGTATATAATGATGCACATCAAAGCTGCAACACACAGACTGTAACTCTGACCGATGACACAGGGGGGCTGACGATGTGAACGGAAGTGGTTTTCGTTGAGGCCTGTTGAAATTCTGAAGTTTCGTGTACCATAAATATTCGCCAGCTCCTGGTGTGAAACTCATCCGCGCCGCATTGACCAGCTAACTTTCCCTACTCGAGTTCTAACATGTCTGGTCAGAATGGCCAATCAAATGATTGTTTATATTCAGATGCTCCCACATGAGATAATACCTTATATTTTAAGCTCGGCAAGCTGTAAGTGTCAAGGTTTGATATGAGACCAAAAAAACTTTCGACATACCAGAAAATTCTCGACGTCCGAAAATTCTGCCTTGGGCGTCTCGGTTAAGCATTTTGTGCCCGTCTTCTTAAAAGAGGATACCAAAGAGTTAAGTGTGTAATTTTTTTAAAAATCTGTTTGTTATGTTTTAATCAGATGTATTGTTTCTGTATGCGATCCTTGAGAAGGGCATTTGCCGAAATATTGGATTGCTGTAGTGTTTTTCGTTCATACGTGCTCATCCAATTTTCCGTCACATTCGTTTCTCCACAATTTAATCACTCTGTTGTTTTGTAAAACTGAACAATATGCATCTGACTACCTTTATTGTAGAATAACGCAGCCGTCGTTTCACTTTCATCTTGGCCATTTTTGCTGGTAATATTGTGCAGGTTTATGGAGGTGCTGCATCATCCATTTCCAGAAAAGCGGTTCTCAGCTTGTCTTAGACTCCCAGACACACAGTTCTCATCTTTCTGTTACGCACTTTTTATTCTGCCAAACCGTCAACTGATTGGATTTGCATTATTGGACATAGTAACAGCAAATGCTATAAATGAACAGCCTGTTGAGCATGCCATTTGTTACTGTTCCAGGGACAAACTGCTGGAGATGCTTGTAGAAACGGAGCAGCTGATGCATGAAGCCAAGGGAAAATATTACAGACTGACAGACGAAGAAAAATTTAGTGCTAGAGATCTTGTGCAAGAGGTAACCAGTAAATTATTGCATTAATATTCACCCAACAGTGTCATTCAGCCAAATACATCCAGTGAACAGTCATTTGATCAATCAATCAGTCAACAGTTTAATTTGGTTGAACACAATCAGTCAACAGCAGCATCATTTGGTCAATCAGTTGGTGGTATCATCTGGTCAAATACAGTCACTCAGCAGAATCATTTGGTCAATCAGGCAAGAGTATCCTTTGGTCAATAGGTCAACAGTATCATTTGGTCAGATACAATCACTCAGCATAATCATTTGGTCAACAGTATCATTTGATTAAATATAATCAGTCAGCAGTATCATTTGGTCAATACAATCAATCAATAGATTCTTTTGGTCAATCAGTCAGCAATATCATTTGATCAGATGCAATCATTCAGCAGAATCATTTGGCCAGTCTGTCAACAGTATTATTTGATCAGATACATTCAGTCAGTGGTATCGTTTGGTCAAATGCAATCAGTCAACACTATCATTTGGTCAAACAATCAATCATCAGCATGATTAGGCAAATACAATCTTCAAACACCAACATGCAGTTGAACACAATAAAAATTGAACTAAAACAATAAACATTTATTCCAGAAGTCATTATATTGAGAACATTCAGTCATCAGAAACATTCAGTCAGACACAGTCAGCAAGCAACATCTTAAGTAACAAATATTGTAAGAGGGAATTAATTATTTTTACTTCAGGAAAGTGAATGTTTGGGACTTTTAGGAAGGACATGGCCATTGTTTAGTTTAAGAACAAGAATGTTTAGGACTTTTAGGAAGGACATGGCCATTGTTTAGTTTAAGAACATGAGTGTTTAGGACTTTTAGGAAGGACCTGGCCATTGTTTAGTTTAAGAACATGAATGTTTAGGACTTTTAGGAAGGTCCTGGCCATTGTTTAGTTTAAGAACAAGAATGTTTAGGACTTTTAGGAAGGACATGGCCATTGTTTAGCTTAAGAACAAGAATGTTTAGGACTTTTAGGAAGGACATGGCCATTGTTTAGTTTAAGAACATGAATGTTTAGGACTTTTAGGAAGGACATGGCCATTGTTTAGTTTAAGAACAAGAGTGTTAAAGACCTGCAGAGGTGAGACAGTTATTGTTTAGTTTAAGAAAGTGAATATTTAAGACCTGGAGAAAGGAGACAATCATTGTTTAGTTCTGGACAGGACAGTGGACGCACAAAACTTTATTTCTGGAACAAAGGCAAAAGCCTCAAGGTCAGCAAACCAAAAAAAGACCCGTCTTATTCCAGACAACATTCCAGGTGTTGATTTACTACAAAGATAAATGCTCTCCCTCCGTCCTAGGTGGCGGATCCTGCCAGGAAGTTGATTCTTAGGTTTACTTTTGGAATTAAGAATGAAAGCTGATTCAGTATCATTTTGTATGAATGACCTTAACATGTCAGTATCCTACATTATTTTCCCTTTCTGATCCTGGAAATGAGGCCCCCACCCCCATGTTATTTTAATCTGGACAGCAGGTTCTGGGTCATCTTATTCCTCATGGTGGTGGAGTCTGCTGAAAAGCAAGCTTCTGATGTCCCCTTGGGAAATTTTAAAAAGCCACTGTACTTGTTGTCACCAACTGGAGAGAGAAGATTAGGAATAGGGAGAAGTGGAGGCTAACTTTATCCACAGCAATGAACTTTAATTGCTCAGAAAGCAGAGTAAGAAGAAGAAACTATTAGGCTAATGATGTGATATAACGCATGTCTTCCCATATCTTTGTCAGAACATCATTTGCAAAGAAACTAAGTTTCTGGTTACATGGGGTATGATAATGCTAATTCTTTATTATTTTTCCTGAACTAATTCAGCTAATTCCTTTGATGAAGTTCTGGGGACTTCATAATAAAATGTATACAGACTTAAACTAAAAGCAAGACTGTTGCAACCAGGAATGTTTTTGTATGGGTTTAAATATCTGCATTAATTTCTCAGATTCATGGAGTTGAGAACTGCCAGAAGAAGATTCTAGATGAAGTTCGGTGCAAGGAAAGTAAATTAGATGACCTAATGAGAAACCAGCATCAATTGGAGCGTCATCTTTCACAGCAACAACATCAAGACTCCTGAAACACACAGTGAATACAAAATAGTTTGTGTTGCAGCATTGTTGTAAAAAAAATATAGAATAAAAGTGACCAAGTCAAGCTAACATCTTTATTGATTTTCTCTTTCCTTCCAAAGTCCGAAGGCATAGTTAATTGGTTTCTTTTTTGTGAAGATTCTTGTTATTGTCATATTTATGTAGTGACAATCTGCTTCTTAATCTTTCCTTGTTTCTGTCTTGTCCAGTTATAATCTCCCAAGCATTCCTTATTTCTGTCCATCAAGAGACATCTGTCATTGATCTTTCACTGTTTCTGTGTATCAAAAAACATTCTGTCACTCAATATTTCTTTGTTCTTGTCTATCATAGAACATTTTGTCATTCATTCTTGTCTTGTTTCTATCTGTTCTCCACAACCTGTTTCTCAGTCTTTACATTCATTACTTTTTGGGTTATCATTAGCCTTGATGTTCAATCATGAAGTAATGTAATCTGGAATGTGTCAGAACTTAAGAACAGAATATGGGTTACTTAACTCTTTGAACCTGAATTCCCATTAAATCAGAATGAACAGAGTTATCTGTTTCTAAAATTCCTTCACAGTTGAATGTTGACTGTTTTAAACCTCCCAGCATCAGTCACCCAGATAATGCAGTAAAATATTACAATTCCATTTAGGATAACATATCTTTGGTCAGGCATTGAAGGTCACAGGGTTAGCATTGACCTCAGAATACAGCTACGTCATCCTCCATACAATCTCAGGGTTATTGCCAGTCACAGTTCAGATGAAATAAGTTCAGTGAGTCATGTGGGTCAAATCTAGAGCTGTGCATCTTTAAAGAAGAAATGTAATAAATTTGTCCTTTGCTATAAATGGACGCTGTAGAAATGGGTACCCGACTTCTTCTGGAGTTGGGGAAGGAAAGGCAGCCAGGCGTGATACTGACCATATCACCCTCTAGTGTGCTGACAGGTCAAGGAAAATATGGGCACTAACACCATATCCCTATGTGCCTCCAAGGCATGACAGGGTCACCTTTACCTTTTTTATAAATGGACATTACATAATGAAGTATACATCTTACTAGAATTTGTGGTAAAGAATAATGATATTTAATATAAGAAATAGGTTAATATGTTTCATTATATATATGCACTTTTAATAAATCCCTTGAAAAGGAGTATGTTCTTGTTCATCCACATACTCATAGAGTGAATCCTTGGGAGAATCTAGTTCTTGTGATAAGTGTTATTCATCATATGAATTTATGGAGAATCACATCCTTTAATTCACAGACAGAATACCAAAAACAAGACATGAATCCTTGTGGATTGCCTTGCTCAAAGAATGATATCTGTGATACACAGTCTATGGTCTGTTATCCTTACAAAGAATGAATCCCATGGATGGAATAGTGCACTTTGTGATATCAGAACTCATTGGAAGTTGTTCGATAATCTGTTAAGCTCACAGAGTAAAGACCAAAGGAGGGGAAAACATGTCTTTCCCTGTCATTTTCAGTGAATTCTGTGAGAGGACAAATATTCCTTTTGTCTGCCTTAATTACTGAATGAATCCCATTGGAAGTCATCTGTGCCTTGTATATTCACAAAGTGGATCTCACAGAACAGCCTGTTTTCCCGAGTCTGCTGAATCCACATAGCAGATCTCAACAAGCACATTCACTTTTGCTCATGCTCATGAAATGAATTATTTGGGAAGGCATGCTTCTTCTAACCTGGTGTTTGCGCAGATGAATCCAACAAGGAAGACTTACTGCCTCCAGACTGCTCTGTGTGTGAATCTCCAGGGAAATTCACTCTTCTGCTGTTATCGCAGAAAGAATTTGCAATGAATACCTGATGCCAGAGAAGATCAGACAAAATAAATGTCAAAATTTCCCTGCTTGAAGTAAAGTTGTGCTTCCTGCAGAATTCTGATCCTGGGTCCCATGGGTATGCCAATGCTCTGTAGTCTCTCCTCAGTCATATAGGGCAGTTCTATCATGCCAATATGTTCTTCCTCAAAGTTCTTGAGATATTTCTGTAATTAAAATAATATTACATATGCATTTTTCATATATTCTTCATCTTTACTGTCAGCGCAATCAACTCAACCATATTCAACCCCATTACTTTCAATACAGTCAGTAAACCCAGTTAGACATCTTTACTGTCAATACATATCAGCTTAACCCAGTTCAACATCTTTACTGTCAATACATATCAGTTTAACCCAGTTCAACATCTTTACTGTCAATACATATCAGCTTAACCCAGTTCAACATCTTTACTGTCTATACAGTCAGTAAGCCCAATTCAACATTTTTACTGTCAATATAGTTAGTTAATCCAGTTCACCATCTTTACTGTCAATACAATAAACTACATTCAGCTCTCCACTGTTTACTAGCAGTACATTTACTACTGAATTCAGCTGTCAGTCATGCCCAGTTTTCCATTTTTACTGTCAGACCATTCAACTGTAGTCAGTTTTTCATTTTTACTGTCAAGCCAAACAATTATAATCAATTCTCTATCTTTACTGTCAAACAAGTCCTCTGAGATTTTAAAACAGCCTCCAAAAGGAAAACTTTACTGTGCTTAAAAGTTGACTGTGGAAAAAAGTAGGAATGACTCTACTATGACATTTTTAACTTTCACCTTCATTAAAAAAAAAAAAAGTGTGAACAAACAGTAAAGAAAAGAATTGAGATTGACTAAATACAAAGGAAAAGAAAAGTTGAGATCACAATCTCGTTCATGATGATCATTCATCCGTATTTTTTCCTAGCTGTATGTGGCTCCTGTTTGCCAAATATTATGATCTCTCTCTCTCTGAACCTTAAGTGCCCAGGGCACATGGGGCTTCCGCAAGGGTTTTCCACAAATGCCTGTCTTTCGCCTTTTTTTCTGCTCTTGCCCAGGTGAGCCCTCTATTGCTCAACATCCTTTCTGTTGTTCTTCTCCATGTCTCTTTTGGTCTACCCTTACTTCTGTTCCCCTGTGGTGTCCATCTTAGTGCTATTTTTGGTAGTGAGTTGTCAGTCATTCTGAGCACATGTCCCAACCATCGCCAGCGTCTTTCCTCAATAATTGTTGTCAGTGGTTTCATCTGCATTTCTGCCAATAAGATGTTATTTCTTATGGTGTTTGGCCAAAATATTTTTTTAATTCTACGTAAACATTTAGTCTGGAAAGAATTCAACTTGTTTTCTATGGTTTTGGTGATTTTCCAGCATTCACTACCATAGAGTAGTACACTTAGAACATTACTCTTAAATATCCTGATTTTCATATTTATGCTTAGTTTATTTGATTTCCATATATTCTGTAGCATTGCAAAAGCCTGGTTTGCTCTAGTAAGTCTGCTGTTGATGTCCTCTGTGCTGTCTCCATTTTCTACTACTCTGCTGCCAAGGTATACAAATTCGTTGACCTCCTCCACTAACTTGTTATCTACTCTGAGTACATTTCTGTTGTTCACATTTTGCTTCATTAATTTTGTCTTTCCTACGTTGATCTTTAGTCCTATGTTGTTTGCATTCTGGGTTAACTTGTTTATTTTATCTTGCATATCTTTGTGACTGCTTGATAATAGACAAATGTCGTCCGCAAAGTCCAGGTCCTCCAGCACTGTGTAAGGGTCCATTGTAATCCTCTGCGTTTGTCTGATGTTGCCTCCTTCATTAACCAGTCTACTGCCAAGATAAATAATGTTGGTGATAGTACACATCCCTGTTTCACTCCTGTTTGTACCCTAAAGCTGCTGGAGGTATGTTCTCCACAGATAACTTTGCACTGAAAACCCTCGTATAGGGCTTTGATTACATTAACTATTTTATGGGGGAGGCCATGCCATCTTAGGATTTTCCACAGTGCATCTCTGTTGACACTGTCAAAGGCTTTCTCAAAATCTATGAATAATGCATATGTTGTGCTATGCCACTCATTTGCCTGTTCTAATATTTGTCTAAGTACAAATATATGGTCTATGCATGATCTTCCTTTCCTAAATCCTGCCTGCTCTTTCCGAAGTTTTTCCTCAAGTATTGGTACAATTCTGTTGATGATTATTCTGCAAAATACTTTACTAGTGAGTGGCAGTAGGGTAATGCCTCTCCAGTTCCCGCAATCTCTGAGGTCACCCTTCTTTGGTAGTTTTACTATAAGACCAGTTTTCCACTCCTCTGGGGCTTTTTCTAAATCCCAAATTTGTTGTAATATCCGGCAAAGTTGTTTTGGTGTTTCTGTTTCTTCTGCTTTCAACATCTCAGCAGTCACTTCATCTTCACCTGGTGCCCTGTCTGATTTTAGCATCTTTATCGCCTCTTTTACTTCATTTATTGTTATTGGTCCTGTATTGATGTTTAGTTCCGCTTTTGCTTCAGGTATATCTATTGCTTGTGCTGCTTGTGTTCTGTTTAGTAGGGTGTTAAAGTGTTCCCTCCATCTTTCAATTTTTTCTCTTTCTCCACTGACCAGTTGTCCATTTTGTGTTCTTACTGCACTTTCACATCTTGTATTGAAGTTACCTGTCATCTGCTTTGTGATTTTATATATGGTTTTCATGTCATTTGTATATGCTGCTGTCTCTGCTAAGTTGTCATAATACTGACGTTTATCTTGACGGCATGATTCCTTCACTTCTTTGTCTTTTTGTGCATAATTACTTAAAACTCGTTCTTTAAGCCGTTGTGATTTGGTGTTCAGTAATTTTTTCTTGATTTCTTTTCTTTGCTCTATCTTTTCCCATGTGGTCTCACTTATCCATTCCTCTTTTCTCCTTTTCCGATATCCCAGCACCTCTTTTGCTGTTTCCTGTAGTGTTTTATTGAACTCTAATATGGACATTTCTGCTTCGTCTTGTAGGACACTGAAGCGGTTCTTAAGTATTATTGAGAATTCATTTCTTGTTTGCTGGTCTATCAGTTTTCTTGTATCAAAATGTATCTTTCTGTGTTCTCCGATTCTGGCTTTCCTTAATTTTAGTTTTATTTTTGCTACCAGAAGGTTGTGATCACTTCCTATATCTGCTCCTTTCCTTGCTCGCACATCTTGTAGTGACCGTTTCCACTTGTTTATTAGTATGTGATCGATTTGGTTTTCTGTGGTTTTATCTGGTGACCTCCAAGTCACCTTATGGATGTTTTTGTGTTGGAAAATTGTCCCTCCGATGGTCATCATGTTTTCTTTACAGAAACTGCACAGTCTTTCTCCATTTTCATTTATTTCTCCGATTCCTTCTCTTCCCATGATTCTTCTTCTATCTTCATTTCCTTCACCTACTTTTGCATTGAAGTCGCCCAAGATGAGTAGCATATCATGCTTGGGTATTGTTTCTACTGTGGCTTGGAGGCTGTTGTAAAAATCTTCTTTTAATTCCTCTTCAGCTGCTTCTGTTGGTGCATAACAAACTATAATAGACAGCTTCGTGAATCTTGAGTTGAACCGTGCATATAATAATCTCTCATTTATTGGGGTCCATTTCAGCAATGCTCTTGATGCTTCTTTTGTTATAATCAATGCTACTCCTCCTTCATGAAGATCTTCTTTACCTGACCATATTATTGTATCTTCTGTGTGCTGTGTTGTTAATTTCCTTCTGCCTTGTCCTGTCCATCTTGCTTCTTGTATTCCTAGTATGTCTAGTTTGTATCTGTGCATTTCCTTGATGGTTTGTGCTAGTTTTCCAGTCTGGTTTAGTGTTCTTACATTCCAGCTGCCTATTTGCATCTTTTGTTTAGGTTCCAGGAGGTCTGCAGTCGGGCTGGGGACTTCCAGTGGCTGGCTTTCATCCACAACCTTCATGGGCTCAGTTTCCTGATACGCATTTCTCCTTCCACCTGCATTTGCTTTTTCCCTTGCTTCTGTTTCTGTAGCAGTCTGATAGTTTTTTACCAGATAGGGTTGCTGGCCCTATGCTGAACCCTCCTTAGTCGCCTTTTACGATCATGCATGGTAGGGTACAGTGGTCCTATTCTTTGCAGATCCCGGGTACCACACGGGGGAAATATTATGATGCTCTTCAGTTATCATTTCTGTTGGAAAAAAATCTCCCAAGGATGTCTCACAAATATTCTCAGATCACAGGTTTGGTCTATTTCATGACTGCTCTCTCTTCAGAAGCTCCTCATACACACATCTGCTTGAAGAAATGATTGCCATCCATTGCTGCTAAATGCCTCATCCATATTTATCTTCTTCTGCTGAGTGTTGTCACCCTGGATGGAAGCTTAGCATGCTGTAGCACCTCAGAGCAATGTTCCCTCTAAGCTGTGCTAGCATATGCTGGTGCACAAATTTTCAGCCCCAAGTGCACAGATATTTGGCTCAGTACACAAATGTATGATATTTGTATGAAATTTGTTATTGATTCATGCAAAACTCTAATGCTAGTAGTTCTTTAGGCTCCTGAAGTAGAATTTTTGCTAGCAACACTTCACATCTTAGAGAACACATTGCCTTTCAGTTACACTGACGGGCCACTTGATGTTCATTATCGTAATGAGTGTAATAAGAATAGAAATCATTAATTTTTTTCCCTTGCTTATTTTAACCACATTTCAGATCCACATTAAGATTCATATTTTTATATAACCAGAGTCTCTGTATAATAAGTGATTAATCTTTCGGCAAGACAAAGTCTGGATCTAAAGGTTATGAAATGGAAGGTAATTCAGCCTCACCTCATATCCCAACTGTTTCAAAAAAATTTCCAAAAGTGGAGGTTCCTGACCAAAGAATCTGTGAAAAAAAAAACAAACATAAGAACTGTAAAAGTACATAACTAATAAAGTAAAGAATGATCACAAAAGTAAAATTATGAGTTTTTGCAAAAAAAAATACCCAATAGCAGGGAAACTCGCTTTGATCAAGTAAATAGCTATAATCAACATCCAATGGTTGAGACCCTCATTTGATCAAGAAAATTTGCAAGAAACTTAGAACTGAGTTGAAAATATCAATTTTGAGTTTTTTTTTAAAGTTCTGCTTTTCATTTAACAAAATGTTTAAATGACAAATGTCAAAATTCATTTGAAATATTTTTAAAATGTTGCACGTCTTTCGCAACCATTATTATGCTAAAATAATGTTGGTTTTTTTTCAGAACTTCATGTTCCATGATTTATTCAAACACAAAACATAACTTTGCAAACAGTTACTAGATTTTTTTTTTTTTTTGGTTGTTTTTCACTCTGTGAAATATCTAAAAAATTATAATAATTTATTAATTCATGATCTGTTAATCACACTGGTATTTTCAGCATAATACGAGTATGTCATTTATATTATTTTTTCAGTGTAATTACTCATAGATCATGGCTGTGGAATTTTTTTCACACAGCTATGTGATCACATAAATAACCATGAGAACTAAATTGTTGAAGTGTATGCTGCTAGATTTACAGAGTAAAACATTTTACATGTATCAGTAGAAACAACAATGCCTATACAACAGTAACAGCATAATCATCAGGACCGGCAGAGCAAAAGCTGACCAAGAACAGTCCCATCTCTCTATTAGTGCTCAATGTGATCTGCTCAGTTTGTCTAGCAGGACAAGGCTTGATGTAGTCCCCATGGTGGTGGAATCCACAGAGAGTCTCATTTTATCATTTGGTCCATTCTGGGTTATCAGCCTAACCAGCTGTATACCATTCTCAATTTGGCCATGGTGCTGTGTTTCATTTATGCTGTGTTTTTCTTTGACTATGAAGTGGAACACAACAGGTCGAAGAAAAAGAGGTCAACCATGTGAACTCTAAAGAGGACAGTGTTAAGAGAGGCCAGTTCAGTGGGCATAACATCCCTTGATGAGATTGAAAACCTTGCTGAAGACAGGAAATCTTGGCAAACTGCCATGCAGGCCCTACATGACATTTAGCGGCAGGAGAAGGATGTGAGATGTGTTTCATCATCTTCATGGTCTTAGCTGCCAACAATAATCTCCAGATAAAACATCAACTACAGCCTTGTCTCCTTCTTCATATACCTTTCAGTAAACGCCTTGATCAACTACAATCATTTTAGAAAAGTTCACACAGAAGGCATCATTATAAAATGTATTTGACTCTACAGATCTGTCAGTAAAGAGATTGGCGTGAAAAGATTTTATATTTCAATTGCCATTTCCAAAATTTAGATCTGATTTTCTGATTTTTTTTTCCCCTTTATCATAACTCCATCCAAAATAATTCATGAGGTAGACGGTTCATTTTGCTGGGCCTGAAATTGTTCCTATACCAATAAATTACTTTGTTCTGGGTCATTTACTGCTGAATGTCAATTCTACTTCTTCTTCTTCTTCGTTCGCATTGTCTGTCTATATCTGCAGTCCTGTCTCTTGGATAAATTTCACTGTTTTTTTGTAACTCATGTATGGAACCGTAGAGCTTATCTTCTTTAGTGGTTTCACTGGGCCAGTAATTATTTCTCAGTGTCTCGTAGTTGATGCAGTTCTGGAGGATATGTTCCACAGTTTGGGGCACCTGGGCACATGTACATAGATTAGTAGTACCAACCTTAAACTTTGTATACATATGACTTCGAAGTCAGCTGTGTCCTGTTCGGAGACGGAAGATGGTGACTTGTTCCTTTCTGTTTAGCATGTGATAGTCATCATGTGGTGGTGTTTGTGGCTTCCTGTAGGTTTTTATCATGCTTTTCTTCTGATTATAGGTGATTGGTATGTCTGGTTGCTCCATTTCAGTGCCCTCTTTGGCCAGATGGTCAGCTTTCTCATTGCCTGGTATCCCACAGTGGGAGGGAATCCATTGCAAAGTGACTCCATGTTGTAAGCCAATTTTTGACAAGGCATCTTTAAGGTCTGGTAGTTTGTTGCACTGAAGAGCTTCCAGTACTGATCTTGCATCTGTGAGAATTACTACAGGACATGTATCAATTCTGGAGTCTGATAGTTTGTCAGCTGCAGCAATAATTGCCCTAACTTCTGGATCAAAGTTGTTGCAGTATTTACCAGTGGGTATGGAAATCTTGTCAATGGTGTTGTTTGGATATTCAATATATGCTCCTGCCCTTCCATTCTTTATGGCATTATGTGCAGATCCATCTGTATACACACGTATCCAGGTGTCACATGGATATTTGTCATCTAGAACACTAAGTGTGACTGTTGATCTTACAAGACTGCTCTGCATCTCACCATTCTGCACACCTTTCACTTCAGTCTGAATAGTTATTTGTGTATAATCTGCTTCTTTCCATGGTGTATGCTCTGGTACAGATGATAATGGAGCGACTACAGTTGGAAGGTCAGGTATCAGCTTATGCATACGCTGGCCTGATGAATGAAGCTGCTTCTTTTAAGCCGTCCTAATGCCAAGTTATTGAATCTCTCCTTCAGGGGATGGCTTACAGAGCTAAGGAATTTTTCTCCCATGGTCATGACCTTTGTGTCTCTACATTCCTTTAGCGGTTGAACACCAACTATTTTCTGCATTTCTACTATTGGTGTGGACCTCATGGCACCTGTGATAATCCATAGTGACTGATTTTGAACCTTGTCTAGATTATGCAGCGTAGTGTTTGATGCTGTGCACCAAGATGTTGAGCCATATTCTAAATGTGGTAGAATACTTTGCTGATATACATTCTTGAGGATTCTTTCACTAGCTCCCCATGTGGTTCCACTCAATTTTCTTAATATGGCTAGTTTTCTTCTGGTCAATTCTACTGAATCTGGATTCCATAGGATGGCAGTATCACAAACTAACAAAGGATATGGAATCTGTTTTTGGGAAGCAATGCAGTTCAGTAACCTTTTAGACAATTTTTTTGCAAATGATAATTCTTTTTAGCAATAAAAGGAAAATGAAAAGTCAGACTAAGAACAGAATATGCAGAGACATCAGGGAGAGAAATGAAGTTTCCCATTTTACTTCCTTCCTAGACTTTATTGACCTCAGTATGGAGCAGTAAATAATCATGGACTTCATTGACTTCAGTACAGAGCGGTAAATAATCATGGAATTTATTGACCTCAGTACAGAGCAGTAAATAATCAGGAACTTCATTGACTTCAGTACAGAACAGTAAATAATCATGGACTTTATTGACCTCAGTACAGAGCAGTAAATAATCATGGACTTTATTGACCTCAGTACAGAGCAGTAAATAATCATGGACTTTATTGACCTCAGTACAGAGCAGTAAATAATCATGGACTTTATTAACTTCAGTACAGAGCAGTAAATAATCATGGACTTTATTGACCTCAGTACAGAGCAGTAAATAATCATGGACTTTGTTGACCTCAGTACAGAGCAGTAAATAATTTGGACTTTTAGAGCAGTAAATAATCATGGACTTTATTGACCTCAGTACAGAGCAGTAAATAATTTGGACTTTTAGAGCAGTAAATAATCATGGACTTTATTGACCTTAGTACAGAGCAGTAAATAATCATGGACTTTGTTGACCTCAGTACAGAGCAGTAAATAATCATGGATTAAAAACATAATCAAGCATTAAATCCACATAAAATAAGATGTGCTGAATTATTTAGGTCAGTTCACATAAGTTAATTGATATGAAGATATTTTTGAAAGCTTCAACCACATATCAGCCTAGTTTTATTAATAATCTGTCTTGCATTTTAACTATATTTTCATTTAAGAGGGGAAAAAATTAACAATGTAAACAATTTTTGCATTATCAAAAACATTTATAGGTAAACTCACCTGATAATTTACGTTTAAGCCAATTAGTTAGCTAAGGAGTCAACATGGCCACTTTAATAAACAGCAAAAATGAAAAAAAAACACATACACAAACAAAACACTGTTTCAAAAACTTACTTAGTCAACTTGTTAACCCTTCGAGGATTGGTAAGGGAAGGAACCCATCCCTGATATCTTTCAAAGTCAGTGAGCAGACGATTTCTTCCTACAAAGTTGCCAGGAGCATGGGGAAATGTTGAACTCTGTGCTTTTAACTCTTGTATCTCTTGTTTGACATTTTCAATTTCTCGTGACAATGTGTTTTGTGACCGGAGCTCGGAACTAAGATGAGCTACACTTCTGGCGAGTGTGATGACATGAGATTCTAACCTCTGGAAGCGTTTACCAATAGCTCTGAAAAGAAAAATGGCAAAATTGTAAAGTGTCCATTTACTTTAAAAGTGTTTCATTTTGTACAATTCCTATGTTATTCTTTTCAAAAACATCATGCCAGTTGGTACTGGTGACTTTGCTTGTGGGCGTTGGTATTTCTAATCAAAACAAAAACAAAAAAATAATTAAAAGCATAAGAAAATGACAATTACAGTTCTTGGGGCACATTAAGAGAGGACAGAGAACCTGACAAACACTGGAAAACTCAAGGAAAAAAAAAAAGAAGGTGGATGAGGACAAGATAAAAAATATTTGAACTGACTGACCAAAAATGGCAAATGAGCTGACTGCAAACATCAAGGACAGCTCAAAATGGAGAAGCAACATAGTGCCAGTCAGCACACAACAAGGTGAATAAATTCTGATGACATTCAGTTATATATTGACTTTGATGTCATCACTTACTTGACATCTTTGCTGCCCATTCTGTGAGCAGAGATTCGACTATGCTTGCTATGGTGTGTATGCTGCCTCATTGAGCTTGTATCGGAGCTTCCGATGCTCCAGCGTCTTTTAGTCCTTCTGCCATGTCCACCTCCTTCCAAACTCCTCATAACATGTGTGTACATGCCCTCTAACCTATAACAGATGAAAGAATTTTTAACCCTGTATAATCTGAGAAAATTAATTATATTTTCACACCAGACAAGATTTTAAAACCAAAATTACAGAAAAACACTTTTCAAGACACATTTCTGCTGGTGTGGGTTTACAAAAAAGACAAAATGGAAAAAGAGGTGAGAAAAGAAAATATTTTAAAATGTTAGAAAAAGGGACAAATAAAATAATAATTACAACCATTAATTCAGGGGAAAAAGTTGTTGTTGTTGCTTTTCATTGCATTTACTTTCCGTTTTCTTTGTTTTCTTAATTTTTACTTTCTATAGTTTGATAATCTTTTGAAAACAAATGCCTAAGGAGAATACTTGTTATAAAGTGGAACAAATTCAAGAACAATGCAGAGATAAGACAGATGAGCAAACAACAATCTGTCTCATGGGTGATTCAGAAAAAGAAGATGACATATGTAGGCCATGTGATGAGAAGAAACAATCAGAGAATATTAAAACAAGCTATCAAGTGGAGCACATCTTCTTGATGAAGTATAAAGACTCGTCGAGAACAGGAAAACTTGGCAAACAACTATGTGAGTCCTATGTAAGATAGTTTGATAAAACTGAACAAGTACCAGCATCTACCTCAGAAGCTCTTGTACTCTTCTCTTTTCTTCTGAGGCAGCAAGAGAAGCTGTTTCATGTATACTGGCCTGAATGAGACACAAACTTTGTGACAGAGGTGCTTCTAGATTTTAACAAAAGGATGAGAACTGGCACTGATTATGGAAATTTTGGTTACAGTTCATGATTCACAGTTGGTGGATATTATTCTTACATGGAAAACAAAACTAATGATAATAATAAATAATTAGATCTTCACATAACTCTAATATAAGAAAAAAATAATATTTAACATGTTTTTTGTTAACTATGTTCATCTATTCTCTTTTGTCCTGAATGTCAAGTTAACACTGAGTATTATCTAAACATGATATCTTGTGGTTAAATCTTCCTGGTTCTTTGGTGTTTTTTTTTTCCACCCTTTCTTCTTGGTGAAACAAGCTTGAGAACCTGATATCAAATTGCTGATCTCCTCGCTGCCAGAAGCTTCGACTGACTCTCCCCAGCAATGGCAGCAATGTTGGACTCTCAGCATACATCACCGCCACGGAACATGCTGACACCTTACAGAGTGCCTGAATGAGGCAGAGGGCCTGTTCCTCCCCATAAACCGAAGCTCAGGAATTAAGATGGATACAGACATGTCCATTTTATGTTGACCAAATTGTAGCACTAAAAAAAAAAAACCAAGTTTTTAAAATGTGTGTACTGTAAGTGGCCAAGCCCAGCAGGTCAAAACTAGGTCATTACTATTGAGTAGTAAAGCAGTTAGCCCATTCACTGCTTGTGACACAAGTCAGGGGTTTGATCCTGCCAGGAGACATTCCACTAACTCAGCTGTGGAAATGGACATTTTGGCTCCTCCTGGAACACTGGAAGGGAAAGAAACCTGGCATAGTGAAAACCACATCAAGATGCCAGCAGATGAAGGAAAATATAGGTGCTAAAGCTATAATTCATCTTATGCCTTAACAATAGGGAATAAGTAAAAGAAAATGCAAGCATTAACGTCATGTCCCCCACATATGCCTCAGATACCTGCCATGTGGTTGCTGTCTTGATACTTTTCACATGGTTGTCTTTACCTTTAATCTGATAACATGCTGATTCCTGAGAAATATTAAGCCTTGCAATTAAAAAAAAAAAGTAACCTTATTATAGAGAAGCTAGGGAATATGGAAGTAGTGTTCATATTTTCCTTGACCTGTCAACACATTACATCTTGTATAAGGTCAACAGCATGCCTAGCCACCTTCCTTCTCCAGTCCCAGAAGGAGCAGGTGCCTATTTCTACAGTTGGGTGACTAGGGCACCTCCTACCAAATTCAAACCACCCATCCTAACCATGAGAGATGAGTACACTAACCATCTCACCACTCAAGTTCTCTGAATTTCCATGTTGAAAAAATGAGAGTTGGCTTTTACTATATACGACAGATTAGATAAAACAGTTTATTTCTCTAACTGCCTCCCTAAAAAATCTGCCATGTTCACATTTACACATTTCTTTATACCTGTTTAGCTGTGCTCTAACAGAGTTACTGCCCTTGAACGAGCGCAAGGTACCAATCTCTGACTGGTCCGAATGCTCCACTGTGAGTATTGTGTTCTCAATGTCAAATGACAAGATGCTATCATTTTCTGATTCACGTACATCATCAAGACTTCTGCTGCGGGCTAAATGGGAATTAAACATTGATTAAACATTGCCCTCAACATATAGTTACAGTACATAAATGATTTTTGAAATATTTGTGAATTGAAGGTGGACAACTGAAACACAAGGATATCTGTAAGACTTTCATGAGAGGATATTATTTTCAGCCACGGAGACAGGGAATTACTAGTTAAGAACTTTGCAACATGGAAACCATCTGTTAAGATGGTGTTACATCAATGATAATGCTCACTGACATTTACCAGGTGTTCATTTCTAAAACGTCCCAAGTGAAAATAGAGCATCCATTCCTAAAACGAGCTAAAAACAGGACACCATGTGAAAGAAAAGAAAGCAGGAGAAGCCTGGAAATAAATGCCGATAGAGAACTTGCAGAGGACAGTGAGCAACTGTCCTGGTATGAAAGAACAGTTGTTTGCTTGTTAAACTGAAGAAGGATGATCAACACACAGTCATTTTCTTCAGCATTTCATTCTCATGTAACTAACTGTTTTGTCTGCTTTTTTTTTAAACTCCTTTACCATTAACTATCCCTGTACAAGCCTCATATACTCCCATATAAAAATCAACTAATCTAGCACAAACCTCAACTTATCCTGTACAAACCTCAGTTTGCCCATCACAACCTTTGATTAACTCTTTCTGTGCCACAGGAAGAAACACGGACGTTCAGTTGCGTGCCAGAGTAAAAACACAGGTCTTGATAGGGTTGGGGGTATTGTTGTAAAATGGAATGGAAAACAGTATTTCCATGTACTTCCGTATACTTATTATGTTTCAAAATATAACTAAATGAATTAAAATTTCATAAATGCAGAGTTTTTTAGGAAAAAAGAAGTAATGTGATGTTTTTAGACAATGATTGTGCCCAGCTCACCATCGGCTAGGTCTAGATATGCACTACTTACTATCTGAGATGTCTAGATCTACTTGTCGATCTCGTATTGTGATTCTGTGTTGCATTCTCGCTAAATTAATGTCTGAAATAACCTCCTACCTACTTCTCCAGTCGTCTAAATATGTCTAGATCTACTTGGGATATATTCAAGAGCAGCGGGGTGGTCACAGGCCATGTCCATACCCCTATCTACGTCGTCAAAAATTGAAAAATTTCCATGCTTCTCGTCCTTTTTCTCGCTCGGCATCGCTCGTATCTAAGGACTCTATCACCATTTTGAAAAGTGTCACCGGAAACACGGACGAAATAAGTACAATCTAAATGTTACACCGGTTGTTTTATTGAAACAAACCAAGCGTAAAAAAATTGATGCCTGGCATGCAACAGGGGTACAGGAAATGTCAAAAAATTGATGCCTGGCACAGAAAGAGTTAACATTGCACAAAACTTAGTGTTTCTGACTATTTAATATTAAATTACATCAAAAGGAAAAAAAATATTAATTTTTTTCTTACCATAGTTTAAGTGTTTCTTCGACAGACCATCTATGCCATCTGGTCTGCTCTGAGACTTGCTGCCTTCTTTAACCTGCATGTCAGAATGCGACTGCAGCTTTTTATCAGTTGGTTTTACAGATCTCTGAGCTGTCTTGTTACTCTGTAGTTGGGGATTTGTTCCTGTAACAGAAGATGGTCTAAGCAAATCTGGTGTTTTCGGTGGTGCTGTGTTGCTGTTTGTGAATCTTGGAGACATGTTGACAGGAGTTGCATTTCCTGATTCTCTTTTTCCTCTTGGTAATATGGAATGAAGAGGTGGGGAAATAGAACCATTTTCACTAACTTCCTCTGGGAAATCAAAGATGCTGTCAAGTGGTTTCAAACTGTACTCATCTTCAATACTATAATCACTGTCAAGAAATGCAGAACTAAATCTAGCACCAATATGAGATGGATTTTTTTCAATATTGAATTCTACAGGATCAGAAGTGGAATTGGACTGTTGTCTTCTAAATGAGGTAGAATCAGTCATGAGATTTGGTGATGAGAGATTCTGTCTAGATCCTGTTCTTCTGGTATCTGCTAAAAGTCCTTTTTTATTCTGGCTATGTGACTGCTGTGATGCTTGACTTGAAGTCATTTTAGCTAATTCTGGATATTTAGATGCAGGACCTATGGCTGGGTCCAAGTTACTGCTTTTCACTTTCTGAGGTTTGAAAGTACTCAAGTTTTTATTGGTAGCAGAAGATGAGCTGGAATTGTTAGATCCTGAAGTGTGATCTGGATTACTCGAGCTCTGACCTGTTGGACTTTCTCTGACACTTGCATGCTGACCAGGAGACAGGTGAGATGAACTTCCATAAGGGAAATCACTGCTCCTTCGGTTCTGTAAAGGAGTGTCTGCTCTTTCTTGAGAAGACAGAATGGCAGGTGGACTTGCTGTGCCAGCAGAACTGTTAGTCTTGTGGGTGAGCTTATACAAATCTTGGTGCTGGGCTTGACTGTGGAGAAACTGTGGAGAAGACCGATGGTCCTGAGGAAAATCACACAGAGGAAAATGTTGATCAAAGGGTATCATGCAATATTCACTGGAGCATATCATGCAGTATTTACTAAGGAGTATCATACAATGCTGACTAGTCTGTATGACCCAATGCTGACCAGAAAATATCATGCAAGTACAAAAGAGGACATGCAATGTACTTCAGTAATGTTGTTCATTACAAGTTAACCACATGACCACATAAAAATATAAAACTGGAGTCCTGCCTGGGTTGCAAGTGGGCTAGTCAATAGTTATCTATCTTCTAACAACAAAAGTGGGCTAGTCAATAGTTATCTATCTTCTAACAACAAAAGTGGGCTAGTCAATAGTTATATATCTTCTAACAACAAAAATGGCCTAGTCAATAGTTATCTATATCTTCTAAAAACAAAAGTGGGCTAGTCAATAGTTATCTGTCTTCTAACAACAAAGGCTGCTGGTTCATGGCTCACTACTGACACTTTCCTCTTAACTCATCTATAATGAAAAACATTCTCGGAAGACTAATAATATCTACATGTAAAGTGAAACATACTGGACTGCAACAATTTACACAGATGTCTGTGAATGAAGGGAAAATTGAACATCACTTGAAATTCACTCTGACAAATAGTGGAATTTTGCCTGAATACGAGTAGGTTATAGCAGAAGAAGAAGAAGAGGAAGAAAAGTCTTTACTTGGTTTTGATGAGATCAATAAAATGTCAAAAAGAAACCCTTCACTTGGATTTTTTTTTTAAAAACCCACTGAGCAATGGCCTCTCCAGTTTAAAATGTCCAATAAATATAATTTCCTTTGTTCGGCCACATATTTAAAATGTTGGTGTTGCTTTCAAATGATCAAAGCCGGCCATTCGAAAGGTCATCATGCATTTTTAACCCAGCAGAAGCAAAGTCTAAAAGTAAAGAAATATAAATAACTCACATTTGGCTGCCTTGTATTCTGATGCCTTGATGAATCTTCAAATGTCGGGGTTTTACGAGAAGAAATGCCTTCATCAACAGCAGGACGTGAAACTGAAGATGGTGGGTCTGCGTGGTTACCATAGAGACGTTGCCAAGCACTGCGCAGTTCATAGCTGGTAGCTGCAGGCCTAAGAAGATTTAAAAATCTGAGAACTCTCACAAATCAAATTAATCTGAGCAACGCAATAAGGGAATTAACCTTCTTAGTATTATGTTTCCAGTGGCCAAAAATAAAAATCTTGCTGAAAATGTTGCTTCGAGGCCATGATGGCCCTGTCCACTCATTAATATTAATTAAGGATTTCCCATAATTATTTTTAGAATCTTGACTTTATTTCATTCACTACATGGCACCACAGTACTACCCTGAATGTTACTGGGGCTTAATGCTGTGTATGGGATCAAAACCAGGTTAGCCCTATAAATTATGTGGCTAACAATTTTAGCATGGAAAACCCGGCCCATATAACACACTGGGTTAATGCCTAGAAGGTTAAAACTTAAGAACAAACCATAATATTAACTACATTAATTTCAAACCATATATTAAGTGACCAATGTCTTATCCCATTCTTATAATAGATATGTTACATTTTATTCCATGGACGCATCATCAGAATTTCAAGATCAGTGACTTGCATTTTAGACTGTTCTGTTAATGAATATCTTCATCAGTAGACCATACTTTAAGTAACAGATATTTTTTTTTAGAATGCTGTGCCAGTGGCTATACACACCAGCTCGGGAGTCTACAAAACACTTGCCACTAAGTAATCAAGGCTATTTGTTTTTTAAAAAATATTATGCCTGGTATATTTTCTAATGTTTTTCAGTCAGTCCGTCAGTCATATGCATGTCCCTTGCAGAACTTTGCTTCCCTAACAGCTCTCCTGTAGGCTTCTCAGTTGTAAGCAAGATGGCCTGCTGCTGATGCAACCATTCGCAGATTATCAACAATGTCTTGCAGCTATCTTTGCCTTGGTCTTCCTCTCTTTCTTTTTCCCATTATGTACCCTTCCAAGATGGTCTTCTCTAAATTATCATGATGTTTAATGTGTTCAAAATATTTAAGTTTTCTCTCTTTAATCCTCTTTACTAGTCAACCTTTTTCAATATTAAGTTCTTGTAGTATGGATTTATTTGTTCTTTTTTGTGTCCATATTTGAAGGACTTTTCTGTAGCATTTGCATTCAAAGGCATTTATGTGTTTCTCAGCTGTTTTGTTAAGTGTCCAGGTCTCACAGGCATATGTTGCGATGGGAAAGATGCACGCCCTTAAAAATCTTATTTTTGCAGTTCTGTCTGTTCCTCTCCACAGATTCTTTATTTGTTTTACTTTCTGAAGAGTGATAGATGTCCTCCTTTTAATTTCCCTCATTGTATCTCCATTATTTTTTTTTAGACAACGAAAACAATAGACCATGGACCCAGTGGTACTGCAAACCAGGTCTGCCCATAACGAGATGTGGACCTTACCCCCGGCATCGAATGAGCAGGGCAGGCCTCGGGCATCTCATTGTTAAAAAAACTACGCTTTTGTCTTAACCAAACTGCATGTTGATCAGCGTGCCTGCCAAGAGAGATAGATGTCCTTTTAATTTCCCTCATTGTATCTCCATTATTAGTTGTTTTTTTTTTGTGCCCGCATGGGCTCGCTAGATAATTTTACCACGTGTGTGGTGAGGGTTGTTGATTAAACTTAACCTGGGTAGAAAGACCACCTTTTTATTTATTTATCATGGTGCCTTCCGTACCAGGTAAGTATCCGTAAAAAAAAAGGCCGAGTTCTGGTTGTATCTCCATTATTAGTTAGTAGTGATCCAAAATTTTCAAAACTCTCCACTTCTTCCAATTTTTCCTCATTGATACATATCTCAGCTGCCTTGTTTGTTTTGTCAGTTGTCATCAATTTAGTTTTCTTTGCATTAAGATAGAGGTTTTGCTCTTCACTATTCTTACCGATTGACATAATTAGTTCTTCTTACTGCTTTTACTAATGTAAAACTAGAACAGCCAATGAAATGTAATTCTCAATCTTGATGCAATAAACGAATTTTCCGTTTTATGTTTATTTATTTCTCTTGTCCCTGAAGGCTTTCTGTCAGTAATTTTCAGGTCCCCTAACTCAGTTTTCTCACAATATGTACCTAGAAAGGGATTGTCTTTCCATTACACAGTCATGCACTAAACAGCCACATTTGGGGGAACAAGCTATCAGGCTGTAAATTGATCGCCATAGACTGTATGTCAGTTGTTATAAGCGGATGTCATACACTAAGTACAATTCATTGCTATAGCATATTTCAAGATGAAAAGACACTTTACCAACACTTAAAAATATAACAAGAATATAAATTACCACATTAACTATGTGAGAATTAATCAAAATAGTTGAGTGTATGGTTCAGTTTTACAAAAAGATAGATAGAAAAAGTGAGGAAAGTGAGCAGAACAAGAATGGCAGAAAGAAAGATGAGTACATATAAATGAAGGACATACAACAGCACACTGAAGATTCATATGGTAATAACTTTTCAATGACAGAAAAATCCATATATGTACATCCACATTCATATGCCTACATTCTTTGCTCACTAAATGATGATGCAATTTGTTTGTTCACTTCCCTCTGCTGTAGTGACTTCGTAGTGGACACAGAAAAACAAATATTAGTAAATTAATGCACATGACCTCAGCAGCCTGGTTTGGTCTTTTCTAAAACATTTTTTGATTTTTCATATGCAACCTCAGATATAAGTCAGTTGACCATAAGTCTGTACACGACTGTAGTTTTACTCATTTTCATAGTGCTGCAAAATCCCTAAAGTTCTTTTAAATTACACAGATAACTTTTCAAAACAAATTTCAGATACCTCGGCTTATTCTCAGCTACTGATGCTGGCTGCTCTTCTAGGACAAATGCTAAGTTGTCTTGTCCACAACTCTGTCTGGCAGTATGTACATGTGATCCATTTTGGTATCCAATCAATGACGGTGGTTTGTTATTTGTCTGGGTTTGTGGTCTATGATCAAGTGGTCTAGAATGCTGTGAATATGTTGCAAACAAATGTGGTCCTTCTGTGGTTATTTATAAACTTGACAAATATTGATGAGATTATTGTTTAAACCAGTGGTTCTCAACTTGTGTATTTTTCAGATGGATCAAGGCTGCATTATCAATTTAGTATTAGGCACCATCTACTGTGTAAAAATGATTAAGGGTTATGGCATTACAATATTACATATAAAATGTGATCCACAACTTATATGTAGTTGGAAAAGTGGCCCTTGGATGAGAAAAGGTTGGGAACCACTGTTTTAAATTGTTGTGATCTGTTATATGGATCTGCTTATCAAAATGAACTTGTGACTAAATAAAAGTAAATATCTTCACTCTTGTATTTACACATTAATTGAACACTACGTTCTTATTTTTTGTCTTCTTCTTCTTCTTCATTCGCTTCTACCACCAAAAACCGCACTGTGATCCTACTGAATTCATGCCTGTGGTCCTCGTTAGGTCCCATGGTCCCCGAAAAAACCACACGAGATCCACGAGAGGACCACAAGGGGTTCAGAGTATCACAGGGCTTTAGCCTGTACTCTTGGTGGATCTCGGAAGCGGGATTGCGTGACACCGTGGTTTTCATTGCACCAGTTTAGTCTAGGGTTGGACTTTCTCACCGGAAGACCTCGACGTGTTTAGGATATCAGTGCATCACCACTGGGTGAGAGGCGGTAGCCCACCCAGGCCAGAGTTGGACTTTCTCACCGGAAAACCTCGACGTGTTTTGAGATACCCGTGTATCACCGCTGGGTGAGAGGTGGTTGCCCATCCAGTCCAGGGTTGGACTTTCTCACCGGAAAACCTCAGCATGATTAGGATACGTAAACATCCCCGCCAGGTGAGAGGTGGTTGCCTATCTAGACTTCCCTGGTCCAGTGTCTCCGACTTCAGCATTTTGCGGTCGTAGCCGCTACCCTTCCTAGTTGTGACCAGGATGGAGCTTTTGTCCAGGAGGACGAATCCTCGCCACTAGTGACTTCTACCCCTGGGTTGAGCCGGTTTAGGCATTATCCCAGTATGGGCATGTCTGGGACGAGACCGACCTCTAGAGCAGAGGTACTGTGACATGCGTAGCCTTCAAGATTCACCCCTGGTATGAGCCGGTTTAGGCAAAATTCACCAGTATGGGTGTATATCAGGCGTTACCGATCTCTAGAGCGGAGGTGGCATGACATGTCTAGCCATCAAGTTCCACCCCTGGTGTGTGCCGGTTTAGGCATATTTCACCAGTGTAGGTGTATTTCGGACGTGGCCGGCCTCTAGAGCAGAGGTGCCGTGGTATAGCTCTCGTAGCGATACTACTGGACATACCGGTTAAACTTCACTTTCCACCACCTTTTCCCATCGGCGCCGCACAGCAACCTTTATTTCTTTTCCGCATTTCTTCTTTGACCGGGAGGAGCTTCACTCCACGCGCGGCATTTGAAGAGTCTCGCCAGCAGTGTCTTAACCTCTGGGACAAGCCGGTTCATGCATTCCACCCGACATGACTGCACTCAGGACGCGGCCGACCTCCAGACCAGAGGTGCCGCGATTTGACCGTTTGCCTCGCCTCATCCCCTCCACCACCCCTTCCGCAGCGATGCTGCGCGGCAACCTCACTTGCAAATTTCCTCACTGGCCGGGAGGAGCACCGCTCCACGCACGGCAGCTGAAGATCTCGCCAACAGCGGCAGATGAGCCACCAAACGTGCCACTCATCCACCCCAAGCAACTGGTTTTCAGGCGCCAGATATTTGCCCTTGCCCCTTCTCCTGTCAGTTTAAACAGTTCTGCCACGGGAAGGCCAGGAGCTGGACTTGACTGCCAGAGGCTGTTTGAGGTGTGTTTGCAGTCCTTAGAACCTTATTTTTTTGTCAAATTATTACATTTTAAAAAAAAATTCTCACACACAGTGAACACAGAACATCAGAACAAGACTATATTTACAAACTATTTACATACAACATATTTACATACAACATATCCTGGTGTTGTACTTCCACTGTGCTCCTGATGCTTGTTAACCTTAGCATAAATATCCTCTGATTTTTCACTTTTATGATTAGTGTTTGTATAACCTTCACCAAGCATTACCCCATCTCCATAGCTACGACTTCTTTGATGCCCCGGAAGTATTATATCGTTGTTGTAATTCTGGCAAAAAGAGCAGTCAAAAAGTGTAAGTGGGACAAAAAAAGTTGCATCAGTTTTAGATAGATGGGTTGAAGACTGAGGCAAAATTGATTCTAGTAGAGTAGAGACAGTCAGAGTTGTTTGGTGCAGTTTTACACACAAAAAAAAGAAGATAGAAATAAATAAAAATGAAAAAGAATTGCAAAAGAAACAATGAGATGAACATGTAGAAAGTTTAAATCAACAGTAAAATATCAGTATTTCAGTGATAAGCCTTTATTACAGATGACAGAAATAATAAAATAACAAATAAACACAAAAAACTGGCACTTATCTGGCTGAGTTCCTCATGCTAAGGATGTCAAGCAAGTAAGCTGCACTTCTCTACTCCCATAATTTACACTCTACTAGAACCAGTTTTACCATAATCTACACCCTACTAGAACCAGTTTTACCATAATCTACACTCTACTAGAACCAGTTTTACCATAATCTACACTCTACTAGAACCAGTTTTACCATAATCTACACTCAACTAGAACCAGTTTTACCATAATCTTCAACTTATCTGTCTTAAAACTGATGCAAATTCTGTTCCCATTACCAACTCTGACCTCATTAATGCTCACTTGCTTGATGTGGATGTTATTGTTGTTATGTGAAATAAGGAAATGTGGAAGCTTCCTGCCCTCACCAAATATTCCTTGGATGTAGAACTGGTGCGCTGTCTCAAGTTCACTTTGTCATCAGTTAATTTTGGCCTTGACCCCTGAAAACATTTTTCAGACAGGATTTTTAAACAAAAAAGTGTTAAAAAAACTTCCTGGCATGACAAAGATATTAGCATGATGTGTCCAAAAACATGATCAAATGGAGAGCACTCATGAGTGCCAACACACACAGCAAGCATTTGTGATGGTAGGTAACTATAATTTCCATTCCTTCATTTCATTTTTTTCTTCCTTTTTCTTTCATTCTCATCTTCGTGCACCCTCATATATCTACAATGTTTACAACTCCTTGCCCATGAATCACATTCTCATAAAAAACGTTATTTATCATCACAAGTTGCGCGAATATATTCTTCTTTTTCATATATATCTTCCTTTTTTTTAAGTTCTTTTATTGGGATCATCAGAGTGAACTGGCTGATTGGGTTTAAGCCTAGAGACTCAGAATATGGTTGGGGGAGGGTAGGGGTTCCAGAAACAAAGAAAAGACAGCAGACTATATATTGTAGATATAGACAGTATAGATCAGAGAAGGTGGGAGCCCCTTCAGCCTAGGGGCCTTGATGGTGGTTACTCTGCCACTGTGGATCATCCAGTATAAAAAAGATGATGAATATAACTGTATCTCTTTCACTATTCAAGGAGATTTTCCTGTTTCAAATCAGTATGATGATGAGTTTAAATTTCCTCAGTATACATTTGTATACTTAGAAATTTGAACTAGTTTATCTCAGTAAGCTTACCATGCCATTGACATCACCGTTGTAAGTAGAGCTCCAGACTGCTCTAAGTGATGATGGTGGACATTCAGGCATGGCGATGACATGGTTTAAAGATGAAGCTGATGTCAAGGCCATGGCACTCTGAGGTCGAACCGTGGACACTGGTCTTGCTGGCTGGCCAGAAGATCGGTAGGATGTGGCAGGGTTTGTTGCCAGGTACCTGCTCCTGTCTTCAGTCCCTCTCTGTGCTCCTATCTCAGTCACCTGGTTGGGGGTCAGCTGCAGAAAGATGTGAAAAAAAAGTCCGATATTCTAGAAAATAAGTTCACTTAGATATCAGATGAAGCATCAGTACAATTTATATAGGTTTTCATTTAAGTACCACTTTCACATATGCACTAGATAAGCTAGATCTCACTTGCCTGGTGTTGTAAGGGAGTCAGTATGATTACTATATGCATATGCCAAACCCATATCATTGTCAGAAGAGTCAAATGCTTGGAGAGTAGTTCTTGACAGAAATATCCAGAATGAGAGACTTTAAGGACTCACAGAGCACGCTGAGGAAAATTTTCTCAAAACTGATGAACTTTCTGGGACAATCACATGTGAGTGGGTCTTCTGTCCAGGACATGCAGGTGTGCATGGAAATATTGGCTGACAGACTGGGTGGACAGGCTGAAATACAAGGCAGGCTGAGAATGAACAAAGACATTGCAAAGGCTGTTTTGGACATATCAAGGATGAGGAGAGAGAGTGGATGGAAAATGTGCATATTGTGAGACTGGTGATGTTAGGACAGAGGAGGGGTGCTGACAGAAAATCTGAACTTCATAGAAGAAAACGCATAATTAACAACCAACATTTGACAAGAACCATTAGTAGACAAACGCTTCTGTGGATGTTGGAGGTATGTGGCGTAGCATACATGGGACTGTCATGAATATGATGATGCAGGATTATGGTTTCTGAATCTCTGAAAGAAGATGATGGTGAGGTTCATTCCTATTTATCTTCAAGTATTCCACGCAGCTCTGTTAGATTCCCAGACGTGTGTATCTTGTTCTTCCTTTGGAGCTGACTGATATTGTTGTGTCTGTGCAGTTGATCACAGTTTTGTGACTGGCATTTGCCAGTTGCGGATTTGGATGAACTGATTTTCTAGTGATATCGTAGGATGAAATCCCTTATTAATGAAATTAACCTTTGAATTATATCTTAGGATGAAGTCACTTAATATTGGGACTAACTTTTAAGCGATATTCTAGGATGAAGTCCTTTACTTATGAAATTGATCTTCAACTGATATCGTGTTTTCCCATCACTCACTGAAAATCTTTTTGTGTAGTGCACCAGAGGGAAAAAAAATGAGTTCTCTTTGGTAATACAGCAAGTTAGTCTTGGACTAAAGACGTGGCATCACTTCCTGTCCATTGTCCTCCAGCCAATCAAAGTGAATGGTTGCTCCAGGTGAGAGGTGTGTCCAGACATTGCTTCAGGGCTTCCCCTATTGTAATGAGGCTCCTAGAGGAAATTACCTTTTTTTTGGAGGGGGGGGGGTTCGTAGCTGACGAAAACAGAATGATTAATCAATAGAGTAACCGCGGGATGGTGTGTGAAATAGAGGGTGAGCTTGATTTGGTTTTCCCGAAAGTCGCCGATTTGGGGGGGGATCAGGTCAAGCGGCTCCTCGGGTGTCCGGTCTTGGTTTTTCGATGTGTTGGTCAGGTTGTGTGATGTGCTGAGCTAGTGGCAGTCTTTGTTTAGAGCTCTGTGGCGGCAGCACGTATTCTAGGGGAGTCATATCGTGGTAGGCCTGTCTGACGAAGTTATCAAATATATATTTGTGATGCTGGATACAAGGACTGTCTAGCTATGAATCCAGGTGCTGTTCCAAGCCGGCTCATGTCGGTGACGCTCATATACGTAAGTTTTTGTATGTCGGATGTAGAGTTATGTAAGTATGTACCGTGAGAAGTGTTCAGTGCTGAGTGTTTAATGATGTGTTTAGTGAGTTAAGATGTTGAAATGCTTCATAAATGAACAAGTTAACTTTTGATTTATAGACACCGGAATGTGATTTCTACGTGTTTGTGTGTGACGCATGTGTTTGTGCTGCTCAGTGTCTGATGTATTTGATTTATAATGATATGCTACGTTCATCTTTCATTATCATCATTGAGTCACCATGGTTTCATTTGTGTGTCATCGAACCATTTCATATTTGCACTCTATGTCTTATATGTTGGGCCTAGGCAAAGTCTCTGCGTATATATGTGATATATGTGAATTGGCAAGTTAGCTCTTATTAGTATTAAGGGAGTGTAGCCAGTTCTAAATTAATAAATTAATGATGTAGATGTATTACAGTGGGCGGGGGAGTGGAAGTGAGTGAGAGAGAGAGAGAGAAAGTGTGTGTGTGTGATTTGCATCACCTTTCAAAGTTCCCTGCTCCACACATCGTGTGCAGCCGCAGATTCTAAAGTTTGTTCATACTGCGAACGCCTTCTGTCCCGGCACATCGCCTTTGTTCTCTTGACTCTCATGAAGTTAACCTTATATTTTCAGAGTTTACACACTGCATTAATTATATTCAATTTTTTTTTAAAGTTTTGTTATAAAAGGCAATCTTTTCAACGTGAATCTGCTTGGAGATACAGGTTTCTGGTCAGCTCACCTTACGCTGGGCGGGGACTAATAACCTAGTTGCTGTGGCTTCTCTACCTGGCCCTGGCTATTTATCATATAAATAAGCAAAATTGCGCTGCAATTTGCTCAAAATATTTTTTTTACTCTAAAAATTTGGCGGCACACCTCTAGCTCTCTCGCGGCACACCAATGTGCTGCGGCTTACCGTTTGAAAAAATAAAAAAAAACTATGGTGCAGAGGACAAATTATCTCTGACAACATAGAATATCTTCATGTCTTCTTCATCTGGATCAGACAGCTCTCGGAAAATGATGGACAAAACAGGATATCAGCTACAACTCAGTCCCATAAATAAGGGACCTTATTTGAACAACGGCAGGTAAATAGAAAACACAAACTCACACACAAGAACTTACAGACAGATACGAATTTGCCTGGTCTTTTATCTGAGAGTTGGCATCCCCTCTGTGAAGGAAACTTGGCATTGCTTCGTTTGTGTGAGATTCTTGCGCTCCACGTGTAATTCTTCTAGCGGCCGGCACTGGGCGCTCAGCTACCGATAGACAGACACACACACAAAAGTGTTTAATTACCTACTGCGTGTTTAAAGTTTGGAAATAAACAGTAAAATATTCTCGCGCCAGTCCTATTGTTACTGTTACCAGAACAAGCACGGGATGGGGGCCTGAAAGAAGGAGGGCCACTTGTGGGGTAAACTGCTGAAGCCGAGATGGATAGTATGCCTCTACGCCCAATGAAAGAGGGGGGTTGAAGGGAGATGGGGGTTGTCCAACCGTGCATCTCTTCGGGGCCCAGATGGCTTCCCCTGTATTAAGGGAGGCCCATACAGTATGACAAGAGAGTGGATAATCAACAAACTTACAAAATTCCAATTTGTAGGTCCTGTGTGCAGTATAGCTGTGGTACCGTACAAAAAAGCTGACTGTGAGAAATTGAGAGTATTTGCCCCTTGCCCTTGTAAGATCTCCAGAATGTTTACTGAACCAGGGATGTCCAACTGGCGACCTGTAGTCCGACTGCGGCCCGTGAGGACAGTAAGGACAAGGCACCCCCATAACGCCTTAACATGGGCACCTCAAGAGAAAAGAAAGAGGTGCAGGCCAATGGAGGCACGGAGACGCACAACACAGGAAGAACTAAAGAACGCAGGAAAGACATGGTTTGAGGTATCCCAGCTTGCCCAAGGCAGGATGGACTGGAGAACCTTTATTGATGCCTTGTGCTGCACTGGGAGTACAGAGGACTGATGATGATGAACCTTGTTATTAAAATGTAATTTATTTTATTAAAATTAATAAAAACATGAATTAAAAAAAACACGCGTGAAAACACTTGTAAAGACCCGAAGAGCTAAATAAAACAGTTAAAACACTTTTACTTCATAACTTTTTCTCATTGTTATGTAAGATGGCAAAAACTAGTTGATTTATATGCGGCCCGCCACCCGATTTCCGCACACAGTTGTGGTCCCTAAGCCCAATGAAGTTGGACAACTCAGTACTGTACAACAATTGCCTTGTCGCTCATATCCGTGGATATGGATGTGTGGGTGGATTTTCTTTTTAACAGTTGGACAAAATTTCTAAACGTGAACTCATGTTCATTAAATAAAGGGGGGGGAGGGGGCAGAGCAGGAAGGACTGGGGAAGAAAGAGACAGCGAGACAGACAGACAGAGAGTGAGAAAGAGAGAGAAGACGAAAGAGAGATAGAAGCAAATATGAATATATGTATATAATAGTACTATTATTAGAATTGTTATCGCCTGGTGTATATTGCTTCACTCAGTCTTCATTACATCTTCGTACCCCATTCACACACTAAAGTTGTCTCCTCAGATTCATCCACGTCATTCATCTTCTTGACATCGTTCCTGCTAATACTTATGATTATTCACAGATTTTTTTATATTGAGATATAGACAGAATAGATCAGAGAAGGTCGGGGCCTCTTTAACTTAGGGGCCTTGGTAGAGGTTAATCTGCCACTGTGGATCATCCAGTATAAAGAAAAAAAGATGATGAATATAACCATCTCTTTTGCTGTTCCAGGAGATTTTCCTATTTCAAAGCAGTATACATTTGTGTACTTAAGAAATTTGAATTATCTCAGTATACATTTGTGTACTTAAGAAATTAGAATTATCTCAGCATACATTTGTGTACTTAAGAAATTAGAATTATCTCAGCATACATTTGTGTACTTAAGAAATTAGAATTATCTCAGCATATATTTGTGTACTTAAGAAATTAGAATTATCTCAGCATACATTTGTGTACTTAAGAAAATAGAATTATCTCAGCATACATTTGTGTACTTAAGAAATTAGAATTATCTCAGCATACATTTGTGTACTTAAGAAATTAGAATTATCTCAGTATACATTTGTGTACTTAAGAAATTGAATTATCTCAGCATACATTTGTGCACTTAAGAAATTTGAATTACCTCAGCATACATTTGAGCACTTAAGAAATTTGAATTACCTCAGTATACACTTGTGTACTTAAGAAATTTGAATTATTTCAGTATACATAGAATTTTGAATTATCTCAGTATACACAGAAATTTGAATTACCTAAGTATACACTTGTGTACTTAAGAAATTTGAATTATCTCAGTAAGCTTACCACGCCATTGACATCATCGTTGGAAGCAGAGCCCCAGATTACTCCAATATCTTACCTTGAATGGATGGAACTTGCGCACCTGGCGTTCCGCTGCTGCTCACAGAGTTCGTAACCCGACCAGGCATTTTTTAAAACGTTAAACCTTGATCACCTGACGTTTTCCTTCTGTAATTTATGAAAAAAAAAATGTTTAGATATTTTTGTTCCTCCCTGACGTTTGTTCTTTAGCTGCCGTGCTAAAAGACATTGTCAATCAAGTTTACGAGTTTTGTGTTGTCCTTGTATCTCTTTCACTCACCAGACAGGAGCGCCTGAGTAGTGAAGTGGTTGGCGTACTCATCTGTCATGATCAAGGTCGGTCAGTTGATCTCAGTCGTAGGTCAGCACAACCTTAGAGTCTGCAGGAGGAACGGCCGCCGAGCGGTAAACAGGCCACATCAGCCCCTGGTACAGATTTTAGTAACAGGTGCGCCGCGACACACTTTGGTGCTGCAAAGAGTCTGCAGGTACCACCTGGCACGTTCAAAATTACTTGTGAATTAACCTATTAAGTACTCATGTTTCGACAGCCAGGCCACAGAAGCGTGCTGCAAGATAACGTGTATGTGTTCCGTGAGCATTACAAGTTTGACAACCACTGCTCTTGAGCTTTGACAGATCAAAGAAATGATAACCACAAACACATTATTCCCCACATGCCTTAGTGACAATACGTAGGGTTTTTTCTTTCCTTTTTTATTTGTTGATACTGAAAACTGGATATGACCTAGCTCTGTTGCTGGTCTGAGTACCCCCCCCCCTTTTTCCTCAAATATTGTATAACAAACCCCTCAACTCAGAACAAGAACGGTACCGTGGGGTGGGGGGGGGCCAAAGGTTATTTCCTGTCGCTAGCAAACTTGACTAATATTCTGTATAAAACCTTGACCTTCAAAAGTCAGAAATGCGCCTATAAGATCAGACCCCCGGACTCCCACCCCCATGGCCTAGATGACTTAACGATCCCACCAACCCTAGATATTACTTTGTTCTGTTCTGTAAACGTATAAGATGATAAACATTTAAATCTAATATTAAAAAAAAAAATTACAACTACGAGGATTTGTCACATATTTGAAATTGTACTAAATGTAGTTTTTTTTCTACATATACTTTCTGTAATGACAATACAGTGTGATGTAAGTACAAAGTACTTATATTGTGCTGATATCATATTTGACATTCTCAGCTTGGGACAGCACTGATAACAATCGTTTTATTGTTTACCGGAAACCCGGTCCTTGGCAACGTATTGGAGGAATACGGGTGATATCGCAGTACTTTCGCTCTGAGGGTATCGATCCCATGTGTGAACTGGTTTTGAAGGTCGGGTGCGGAGGAATTAATTAATGGCACTCTGATTACTTGTCCTGGTATCGGGAACGTGTTTCGACGTCCGATACAACACTGCACAGCTTCTCACAACACGTCTATGCAGCTTGCTTTTATTTGATGTTCATAGCGTGTTAGCCCGCTTTCAGTGACCCATAGCGTCAGGGTTGGCTAATCATAGTCCTACGAATCTGTACCTCAACATCTTCGCTGAATCAGCAGCGAGGAACACCAGCTCACAGTTCCAGGAGGAGGAGAAGGAGACCGTTAGTTGAAGACGCTGTCAGATTTGGCGGTCATCTTCTCATGGCCATGGAGACGTGGGTTATGACCAGGACATTACAACAGAGAATACAAACATTCATGAACTAACTCTTGAGGAGGAATTTGAACATTAAATAGCAGGACAAGGCCTGGAACGAGGAGGTCTGGGAAAGGGCAGGAAAAGAACCTATGAACCTGCAAATCATGTCTAGGAAAAGGAGGTGGATTGGCCACACTCTGAGAAAACCCGACACCAGCATAGCAAGACAGGCACTGACATGGAATCATCAAGGAAATAGAAAACGAGGAAGACCTAAACTTACTTGGAGGAGAGAAACTATGACAGCTCTCAGAGACAAGGGATGCACAGAATGGAAGCAGATGCACAAGGGAAGCAGAGAATAATTCCAAGAACAGGGATGCCTATGCTTACAAGGAGGTGAAAGATGATGATGATGATGATGATGATGATGATGATGATGATGAAGATGATACTACCCATGGTTGACATTCAAGCGTCAGCCCTGGCATACCATAGCTGATCAAGACCCTGCCCCCACCTCTTCGTTGGTACAAATAGTAAATGGCTTAGCTTGGCTGAAGGAGCAGGGATCGCCATAGTCCCCATGGTGGTGGAGCCTACCAAAGAAATATTGCATGCCCCCTGTTTTTTTTTTAGTTCCACTCAGGAGTTGAAGAGGATTAAAGAGAGAAAACTTAAATATTTTGGACACATTAAACGTCATGATAATCTAGAGAAAACCATCTTGGAAGGGCACATAATGGGAAAAAGAAAGAGAGGAAGACCAAGGCGAAGATAGTTGCAAGACATCATTGATGATCTGCAGATGGATGCACCAGCAGCAGGCCATCTTGCTCCCAACCGAGAGGCCTACAAGAGTGCTGTTGGGGAGGCAAAGTTCCGCAAGGGACATGCAAATAACTGACTGACAGGGGCTGAAAAAATAGCCATTGTGCCCAGGCCGACATGACAGTGTGTCCCAATATCTTCACAAGCATCGGGTGCAAAGAACACCAGCTCACAGTTCTGAGGAGATTGAAGAAGAAGAAGAAGATGATGATGATGATGAAGGAGAAGAAGAAGAAGAAGAAGAAGAAGAAGAAGAAGATGATGATGATGATGATGATGATGATGATGAAGAAGAAGATGATGATGAACAACAACAACAACAAATAACACCAAGAGGCCGTTAGTGATATTGATCAAGGCAATAATAACGCAAATAAAATGGTAGCCGAGGGTAAGCTAACAGTTACGAGTGTGCACAAGCATCCTTTTGTTTATTTTTTTAAAGTTAATGTATTTTTCCTGTTTGAAGGAAAACCCAGTCCAGCGTGTTTTCATTAAAAGTCCACATGGTATGTGGGTAGGATTTGGGGTGGGGGAGCTGAGACAGACAGACAGACAGACTTATTTTTCCAAAAAAATATGACCAATAATATATAATCAAATATGAGCTATAAATCAGGGAACAGAAGCTGGAAATACTTTTTTTTTTAATTGCGTCGAAATACCTGAATAGTACTGTACATTACACTCCTTGTACTAGTTATAAAACCACACAGAAGTATGTCTACAAGGAGACGTCACAGAGGGGCGACAACAGATCAGATAAGAGCCTAAATGTAATCTGGAGTTAGTTTTGTTTTTTTTCCCATTAAATAAATCCTTCTGGTCAGCTCTGAGCAACACGCTGAGTTATCTCCCTGCACAGAAACTGAGGTTATAAATCCACATAAAATCTTCAGTCTTTTGGTTGCCAAGTTTAAAGGAGTTTCACTTTATCAGCGAATAAACGTGTGGTGAAGTTAAGGTGAAGTATTTATATTTGCCTAAATGTGAAGCCCGTTCTTTGGTTGTGGATTCTACCTATTTTAGATTTTTTTTAAAGAAGAAAAAAATTCGGATTTACACACTATCTAATGGAGACTACTCTTTATCTTCAAACATTAAACTCGCATTAAAACTAATTTACTCCTTTATTGCGTCTTTTTTGTGAACTTAATTTTAGCACAGAGATTTTAAGGTCAGTCATATCTCCATTGTTTGTAGAATGCTTAGTCGGAATAGATAAACCCATGTAAATGTTTGAAGTGTGCTGTCTCTACCAATATCACATGATACTGCAACAGCAGTTTAGTTTTAATAAAAATCAAGATATTTTTCCAATGAATTCTGTTTTTTAGGGGGTCAAGAAAAGTTGTTTTTTTTTTTAATGGGGGTCAGATTTGGGCTTACCTTTACATTTACACGGCGTGGCTAACCTCTGAGTTTATCTATTCAGACTAAGCATTCTACAAACATTGGAGATTATGACTGACCTTAAAATCCCTGTGCTAAAATTAATTTCACAAAAAAGACGCAATAAAGGAGTAAATTAGTTTTAATGCGAGTTTAATGTTTGAAGATAAAGAGTAGTCTCCATTAGATAGTGTGTAAATCCGAATTTTTTTTACATAGGTAGAATCCACAACCAAAGAACGGGCTTCACATATTAGACAAATATAAATACTTCACCACACGTTTATTTGCTGATAAAGTGAAACTCCTCTTAACTTGGCAACCAAAAGACTGAAGATTTTATGTGGATTTATAACCTCAGTTTCTGTGCAGGGAGATAACTCAGCGTGTTGCTCAGAGCTGACCAGAAGGATTTATTTAATGAGAATAAAAAACAAAACTAACTCCAGATTACTTCGTACTTTTTTTAATTTTATTTTTAAAATTTATTTTCATTTAATTTTTAAATTTTTTTTTTAAAAACCCGCAAGGGCTCTGTAGATAAATTGACCAGCTCGCAGTGGTGAGGGTTTGTAGATTAAAATCTACTTGGCCTGGGTGGAAGGACCATCTTGTTGATCATGGTATCTTTCATGGTACCTACCACTGAACTGTGAGCGATAACTAAGCTGCTGTGGGTTCTCTACCTGGACCGAGGTATTTATCATATAAATAGCAAAAATCTGCTGTAATTTAGCCAGAAATATTTTTACTCCAAAACTTTGGCGGCACACCTCTAGCTCTCTCCTGGCACACTGAAAAACTACGGCGTAGAGTATGACAAGGGCAGCTCTCGTTTTGAGGAGGTATGCTTGTAGCTGCAGTGTTGGGAAAAAAAAGTTTTTCCTCATCTAAATATAGCTTTTTCAGTTAGAACTTTTCTACGTAGTTCACAGGATTTGTTTCTTTCTCACCGCGTTTGCCCTACCCATAATGCCAAAGCACTAGTAGGGGAAGTAACTTTATCTTATATTTTATATCCTTCCCGTGCCGTTAAACTTCACATAGGGCTCGCAAAGTAGTTTGCCAATTTTTCCTGTCTTCGGCGAGTCTTTCAACCTCATCAAGGGATTTTATGCCTGTTAACTTGGCCTTTCTTAACAATGACCTCTTCAGAGTTTCATGCGGTCTGCCTCTTTTTCTTTGGCCTTTTGTGTTCCACTTGATAGCTTGTTTTGGGATTCTCTGATCATTTCTTCTCATCAAGTGACCAACATATGTCCATCTCCTTTTCCTGATCACCCATGAGACTGGTTGTTGTTCAGTAATCTGTCTTATCTCTGTATTGTTCTTAAATTCGTTCCACTTGATGCCGAGTATTTTCCTTAGGCATTTGTTTTCAAAAGAGTCTAATTTCTTTTCTATTTCTTTAGTTGTTTTCCAGCTTTCGCATGCAAAAATGAGGGTGGATATTACATTTGAATTGAATAGTCTTAACTTGGTTTTTGTGCTTATAACTTTTGAATTCCATATGTTCTCAAGGTTCTTGAAGATGGATGCTGCTTCTGCATTTCTGATTCTAACTTCCTTTCTGGTGTCACCATCCTGGTCTATGTAGCTTTATGCTTCCAGATAATTCTCCTGTAAGTGTTCTTTCTCTCATGTCTAAAAGTGCTTTGTTTACGATGTTTTCCAAGGTCTAACCATACAGTATTGTGCTCTGTTACTTTACTGTGCGAAAGCCTTGTTTGCTAAGTGTCAAAATATGCTTTTCAAAACACCACAGTTATCTGATCTTGATACGTCGCAACATGGCCAACTCAATACTGAGTATATTAAAAAAAACTGATTATGGGCGATCAATCGTGACGCTTTCTAAACGACATTTTGACGGTTTCACTGCCGAAGAGTAAAAAAAAAAAATTCTCGTTCTGAAGCCATGCTGGTAAACAAAATCAGACGAGGGGCAACTGAAACAAGATCCATTCATCGGGTGTGCGCCCTGTGATCCCCCCCCCCCTTTCTAAGTAGCTTGCGGTTATAAGCTTAGTTCTGCTTTCTTTATCCGCTGTGACCGGATACAGAGAGACTTCAAACTGGGACACATAATGGGTCTGGTGAACTTGAAACATTTAGTAAAATAAGATATAACGTATACGTGTATGTTAGAGTGAGAGAGAGAGAGAGAGAGAGAGAGAGAGAGAGAACGAGAGAGAAAGAAAAAGGCAGTGGGGTGACAGGGAACGTGTTAATGGATATAATGTGGAACAGACCAATAGTTTTTGGATAAAAATATATAATATAATCTGGAACACACGAATAGTTTTTGGATATAAGTATATGATATAATCTGGAACAGGCAAATAGTTTTTGGATACAGATGTATGATATAATCTGGAACAGACGAATAGTTTTTGGATATATATATATATATATATATATATATATATATATATATATAAGACTAAATACATAAATATACACAAAGCCACTACAGTAAAGTGTGATAACAAAATGTTAAAAATATTTAAAACTAATAGTAGGAACAGTTTTATTAAAGAGCCCACAGTTTTAATGTTTGTGTTACGCCTTAATCATACAACAAAACATACAGGACAAAGAAATGGAAGGAGAGCTATACAAATACAGCACAATCCAACGACTTAACCAGCATCTTCATCAAGGAACAAACAAGCTAAAAAATAAGACGAACAAGCAATCAAACCCTTTTTTTTTAGTTCTTTCACAGAATAAATAACATACATTTATTTTCACGCCCAAGATTTTGATGAACAAATCATAAAGCGTGGAAGAAGTGCACATTAAGCCCATCCACCTCAAGTAGAAATGCAGGAAAGAAAGAAATGTTAAGTCTGTACGGCTTTACTCTAAAGCCACCGATCAACAGACTGGCACGATTGTGTGATTTATTTTCACTGGCAATAACTATCAAATATATGTGGTTCTTATCACTTTCAGCGTGATGACTTTATATGTCACAACTAAATATTTGTTATGTGCGAGCTTAGCAACGGAATGGCGTCGTGTGGTTGCCTAGATTACAGAACTTATTTTCCCCGCGCGTTGCGTGTTTGATACCTCTAAATCAGGACCTCGCCGAGACCTGATCGAATTGAATAACTAATTTGCATCTGTCGTCCTTGAGATGTCGTTCATTTCCCGGGAAATTAACACACACACCTGCAGACGACACGTGTGAGTGGAGAATAAATCCTACGTGACGTGGAAAGAGGCTACCTTTTAATAGTGATCACAGGCATGTTGCAGAAAGTAGCAGCCAGCCGTCCTGCAGCAGAAAGTAACAACCAACCGTCCTGCAGCAGAAAGTAACAACCAACCGTCCTGCAGCAGAAAGTAACAACCAACCGTCCTTCAGCAGAAAATAACAACCAACCGTCCTGTAGCAGAAAGTAACAACCAACCGTCCTGCAGCAGAAAGTAACAACCAACCGTCCTGCAGCAGAAAGTAACAACCAACCGTCCTTCAGCAGAAAATAACAACCAACCGTCCTGTAGCAGAAAGTAGCAACCAACCGTCCTGCAGCAGAAAGTAACAACCAACCGTCCTTCAGCGGAAAATAACAACCAACCGTCCTTCAGCAGAAAGTAACAACCAACCGTCCTGTAGCAGAAAGTAACAACCAACAACCTGCAGCAGAAAGTAACAACCAACAACCTGCAGCAGAAAGTAACAATCAACCGTCCTGCAGCAGAAAGTAACAACCAACAACCTGCAGCAGAAAGTAACAACCAACCGTCCTGCAGCAGAAAGTAACAACCAACCGTCCTGCAGCAGAAAGTAACAACCAACCGTCCTGCAGCAGAAAGTAACAACCAACCGTCCTTCAGCAGAAAGTAACAACCAACCGTCCTTCAGCAGAAAATAACAACCAACCGTCCTTCAGCAGAAAGTAACAACCAACCGTCCTGTAGCAGAAAGTAACAACCAACCGTCCTTCAGCAGAAAGTAACAACCAACAACCTGCAGCGGAAAGTAACAACCAACAACCTGCAGCAGAAAGTAACAACCAACCGTCCTGCAGCAGAAAGTAGCAACCAACCGTCCTGTAGCAGAAAATAGCAACCAACCGTCCTGCAGCAGAAAGTAACAACCAACCGTCCTGTAGCAGAAAGTAACAACCAACCGTCCTGCAGCAGAAAGTAGCAACCAACCGTCCTGTAGCAGAAAATAGCAACCAACCGTCCTGCAGCAGAAAGTAACAACCAACCGTCCTGCAGCAGAAAGTAACAACCAACCGTCCTGCAGCAGAAAGTAACAACCAACAACCTGCAGCGGAAAGTAACAACCAACAACCTGCAGCAGAAAGTAACAACCAACCGTCCTGCAGCAGAAAGTAGCAACCAACCGTCCTGTAGCAGAAAATAGCAACCAACCGTCCTTCAGCAGAAAGTAACAACCAACCGTCCTGTAGCAGAAAGTAACAACCAACAACCTGCAGCGGAAAGTAACAACCAACAACCTGCAGCAGAAAGTAACAACCAACCGTCCTGCAGCAGAAAGTAATAACCAACCGTCCTTCAGCAGAAAATAACAACCAACCGTCCTGTAGCAGAAAGTAACAACCAACCGTCCTGCAGCAGAAAGTAACAACCAACCGTCCTGCAGCAGAAAGTAACAACCAACCGTCCTTCAGCAGAAAATAACAACCAACCGTCCTGTAGCAGAAAGTAGCAACCAACCGTCCTGCAGCAGAAAGTAACAACCAACCGTCCTTCAGCAGAAAATAACAACCAACCGTCCTTCAGCAGAAAGTAACAACCAACCGTCCTGTAGCAGAAAGTAACAACCAACAACCTGCAGCAGAAAGTAACAACCAACAACCTGCAGCAGAAAGTAACAATCAACCGTCCTGCAGCAGAAAGTAACAACCAACAACCTGCAGCAGAAAGTAACAACCAACCGTCCTGCAGCAGAAAGTAACAACCAACCGTCCTGTAGCAGAAAATAGCAACCAACCGTCCTGCAGCAGAAAGTAACAACCAACCCTCCTGTAGCAGAAAGTAGCAACCAACCGTCCTGCAGCAGAAAGTAACAACCAACAACCTGCAGCAGAAAGTAACAACCAACCGTCCTGTAGCAGAAAGTAGCAACCAACCGTCCTGCAGCAGAAAGTAACAACCAACCCTCCTGTAGCAGAAAGTAGCAACCAAAAACCTGTAGCAGAAAGTAACAACCAACCGTCCTGCAGTAGAAAGTAGCAACCAACCGTCCTGCAGCAGAAAGTAACAACCAACAACCTGCAGAAGAAAGTGACAATCAACCGTCCTGCAGCAGAAATTAACAACCAATAACCTGCAGAAGAAAGTAACAACCAACCGTCCTGCAGCAGAAAGTAGCAACCAACCGTCCTGCAGCAGAAAGTAACAACCAACAACCTGCAGAAGAAAGTAACAATCAACCGTCCTGCAGCAGAAATTAACAACCAATAACCTGCAGAAGAAAGTAACAACCAACCGTCCTGCAGCAGAAAGTAACAGCGGAATTGATAAAAGTAAGAGGTTTTTTTACCTAAATTACAACAAAACAGAAACGATGTAATATCCACTGATGGAAAAAAAGGGAAAGAAAACAAAGGAAGAAACAAACAAGCACAAAACGATATCCAGGCAAACGAAAAAAAAAGTTCTTGTTCCTGTTCTATGTTCCTGGAACAGAGAGCTGTATGTTCCTTGCAGCCCATGTGGTGAAGGTGTTGAAGAACGAACTTTGTGTCGAATGAGGCTTGCAGATCAAGAGTGAAAGTAAGAAGCGGGAAATGGTGCACTGCAGGAACAGGAATGGGCCACAAAGACCCCAGCAACCTTGGCCCGACTGTCGCACATAACAAATATTTAGTTGTGACATATAAAGTCATCACACTGAAAGTGATAAGAACCACATATATTTGATAGTTATTGCCAGTGAAAATAAATCACACAATCGTGCCAGTCTGTTGATCGGTGGCTTTAGAGTAAAGCCTTACAGACTTAACATTTCTTTCTTTCCTGCATTTCTACTTGAGGTGGATGGGCTTAATGTGCACTTCTTCCACGCCTGTTACCGAGAGCACCAACAGAGGGTTAGCGAAGGGGTCTTGGTCAGCTATATCTCACTGACCCTGAAAACCGTCACTGTAGCACTGTCATCTTAGATCTCAAACGAAAAGGCCCAAGAAACAAGAACAGAAATAGCTCACTTCACAACAATAACAGCAGATGGCAAAACGAAATCAAGTCAAGAATAGGAACGGCAAAAGTAGATTTTTGTCTGATACGAAGAAGATATTAACAAAAAAAATTTCCTGAACAATGAGAAAGAGAGAGAGAGAGAGAGAGAGAGAGAGAGAGAGAGAGATAACTATATAAAGACATTACTGTGTAACAATATGCTATGGGTGTAAACCCCATTGTGGTTTTTGGTGGAGACGCCTATGATTTAATGTTTACATTTTCTGAGATGCATTCCTGAAAGACTGGCTTTGGTCCGAAGAATGGACAGCACGTGATTTGGCGGGCTTAAGTCTGGTATGCGGGGATGTGTGTTTTAACAAATGGACGCTTGACCGTCGCGGATATGTTTGTGTGGCTGTGTTGTGGAGTTTTTAGCTGCACTAGCAGGTTTGAGAATTGTCCACATGTTCCGTCCGAAGTCTTGTTCACATATTTGTCTGGAATGAAAGCTTTATATCAGCTATATGGCTTGACTGTTTATCTGATATGGAAGATTTATATCAGCTATATGGCTTGACTGTTTATCTGGTATGGAAGATTTATATCAGCTATATGGCTTGACTGTTTATCTGGTATGGAAGATTTATATCAGCTATATGGCTTGACTGTTTATCTGGTATGGAAGATTTATATCAGCTATATGGCTTGACTGTTTATCTGGTATGGAAGATTTATATCAGCTATATGGCCTGACTGTTTGTCTGGAATGAAAACTTTATATCAGCTATATAGCTTGACTGTTTATCTGGTATGGAAGATTTATATCAGCTATATGGCCTGACTGTTTGTCTGATATGAAAGCTTTATATCAGCTATATGGCCTGACTGTTTGTCTGATATGAAAGCTTTATATCAGCTATATTGCCTGACTGTTTGGAATGAAAGCTTTATATCAGCTATATGGCCTGACTGTTTGGAATGAAAGCTTTATATCAGCTATATGGCCTGACTGTTTGGAATGAAAGCTTTATATCAGCTATATGGCCTGATGGTTTGTCTGGAATGAAAGCTTTATATCAGCTATATGGCCTGACTGTTTGTCTGGAATGAAAGCTTTATATCAGCTATATGGCCTGACTGTTTGTCTGGAATGAAAGCTTTATATCAGCTATATGGCCTGACTGTTTGTCTGGAATGAAAGCTTTATATCAGCTATATGGCCTGACTGTTTGTCTGGAATGAAAGCTTTATATCAGCTATATGGCCTGACTGTTTGTCTGGAATGAAAGCTTTATATCAGCTATATGGCCTGACTGTTTGTCTGGAATGGAAGACTGTTTGATGGCTGAGCTGAAGACCTGTAATTCGACGTATTGCTCAATATATTTACCATCCATCCGATATCCACCATCATCACGTTTCATCCAGTAAACTTTACCTTGTCGTAATTTCAGTACCGGACTTGCTTGCTTGTAATGTCCCGACAAAGGAAAAGATCCTGGGAATCACTTGAATAGTGAATATTAATTTCGAGCTAGCGGTCTTTGGTTTTTTTGGGATTACAATAGACTTCATAATGAAAAAATGCTGCACAGGTAACACAGGTATTGACTGGGTACATGGGACCCAACTAGAAGATCTTGATTTTGCTGATGACATAACTCTTATCAGTAATAATGTGAATTCCATGCAAGAAAAAACAGGTAGCCTATCTTCACTGGCTAGCAAAATAGGACTTGAAATTAACAAGGACAAAACAAAAATAATGAAAATTCCCATCAATCAAAATGGAAAAATACACATAGAAGGGACAGATATTGAAGAAGTCAATCAATTTGCATACCTTGGCAGCTACATAGACCAGGATGGTGACACTAGAAAGGAAGTTAGGATCAGAATTGCAAAAGCAGCATCAATCTTCAAGAATCTTGAGAACATATGGAATTCAAAAGTTATAAGCACAAAAACCAAGTTAAGACTATTCAATTCAAATGTAATATCCACCCTCATTTATGCATGCGAAAGCTGGAAAACAACTAAAGAAATAGAAAAGAAATTAGACTCTTTTGAAAACAAATGCCTAAGGAAAATACTCGGCATCAAGTGGAATGAATTCAAGAACAATGCAGAGATAAGACAGATGACTGAACAACAACCAGTCTCACGGGTGATCAGGAAAAGGAGATGGACATATGTTGGCCACTTGATGAGAAGAAATGAGCAGAGAATCCCAAAACAAGCTATCAAGTGGAACACAACAGGCCGAAGAAAAAGGGGCAGACCGCGTGAAACTCTGAAGAGAACATTATTAAGAGAGGCCAAGTTAACAGGCATAAAATCCTTTGATGAGGTTGAAAGACTCGCCGAAGACAGGAAAAATTGGCGAACTACTTTGCGAGCCCTATGTGACGTCTAACGGCACGGGAAGGATATAAGATATATAAGATATATAAGATATAAGAAGGTCTTTGTTGCACCAAGTTGGATTATACAGAAGGTACAGCAAAGGCAGGGTCACAACTGCTCCATGCTAGTGAAACTTGGGTAATAAACAATCGGAAACTAGGACCCCTGAGTGGCGCAGTGGTTAGTTCAATAATCTCTCAACATGAGAGGGTGGAGGCGCCCCGGTCCTCCAATTGTAGAAATGGGTTCTTGGCTTCTCCTGGGGCTGGGGAAGGAAAGTCGGGCAGGTGTGGTGTGACCTTTTCACCCTCTAGTGTGCCGACAGGTGAAGGAAAATATGAGCTCTTAACACCATACCCTCAGGTGTCTTCAAGACGTAATAAGGCCACCTTTATTTTACCTGTGAAACAAAACAATGGAAGGACAGAGATTTGTTCTTTCAGTGGTGCAACTTATATCTTAGACAGCCATGTAGGAGAGAGGACTGGTCGAATCGATAGACACATGGTCTCTTAATCAATTTCGGAACTTCGGGTGTGGGTTCGAATTCCACCCGCCACCTCCAATTCGTCAGGGTTCTCGCGAGTGCTATGGAATACTTGCACTACGCTGAGATCCTCCATCACAAGGGGATATCGGTGAACTTATGGACTTGTTCGACGTGCAGTGATAATAACCTTTTAACATTTTAACATTTCAAAAAAATGAAGAAGTTCTTATAACCGCTAGTGAACACTGACAACCAAAGAAAATCATCTGGACAACACACTCAAAATTTCTTGGGTATGCCATGAGAAGATGGAAATCTGTGAGCTCGATAATAACCGGAAAATTCAGCAACATAATGAAAGATCGGGGGAAAATATCTCACCTGATAAGAAAATATCTCGCCTGATAAGAAAATATCTGGCCTGATAAGAAAATATCTCCTGATAAGAAAATATCTCACCTGATAAGAAAATATCTCGCCTGAAAAGAAAATATCTCACCTGATAAGAAAATATCTCGCCTGAAAAGAAAATATCTCGCCTGATAAGAAAATAATCTCGCCTGATAAGAAAATATCTCACCTGATAAGAAAATATCTCGCCTGATAAGAAAATATCTCACCTGATCTCACCTGATAAGAAAATATCTCGCCTGATAAGAAAATATCTCACCTGATAAGAAAATATCTCGCCTGATAAGAAAATATCTGGCCTGAAAAGAAAATATCTCACCTGGCTGATCAAGTGGCACAGACAAAAGAACGGTTGTCGACCTGATTAGAAACACCAAGGATCGTGCTATGTGGAGAAACATGACCACTAAACTGTTGAACAGAAGAGCAGAAACTCTTAAAAGAAGATGGTGACATTAAAAAAGAACATTCGCTGAAACGAAATATGTTTACGGCAGAACCACGGATAGATTTAGCACAATCTGGTCCTTTCAATAAAAACATCAGGAAATCCTCTAAATTATGCAACATCTAACAAATGCTAAATAACTGAAAGTTGAGTGAAAGTTGTATGATGAAGGGCAGAATGTTAGACGGGCATGGGTGCCCACTTCTTAACCCTTTGAAAATAAAGTCTGTTCTTTCTTTCTTCCTGCCTGTGTGTATTTCTATTTGGTGGATAGGAGAGACGGTGGGAGATAAAGAGGGGGAATGTAGAAAGAAATAAACGAAGAAATATGTTTTGCAAGGTTTAACATACAATAATAGATTCGTATGATTCCTAGATTTTCCTCCTCTACCCCCTCCTCCTCTCCTTCCTCTGTACTCACGCCTTTGACGTACCAGTAGAGAAGCCAAGGACATGATCTGTGTCAAAGACTTGAGTGGCACCTGACACCTGTAACTGTAAAGTAACGCTTCCAAGTCTTTCTTTCTGAGCGCCAGCTTAAACCAACAATGACACGTGACCCATGACCCATGAAAATGAGTTGAAAAAAAAAACAACAACAAAAATTTGAAAGTTATCAAAACTTATTTTAATTAATGAAAAGCAGCGAGTGTAGTTTTGTTACTTTAATATTTAAGTTTTAAAACATAAAAATGGTAAAAATTTCTCTAAAATTCTGTATCTTTTATTTATTTAATTTTTAAAAATCTCTTCTCGCGACCTTATCTGATACCCCTAGATGGTCCTAAATTGGGTCTTGACCTCATGTTGGATACCGCTGTTGTATAGGAAGGTGGTATTGATTAATAATCGAGAACGAAGTATTCAATCGATTAATAATCCAGAACAAAGTAATCTAATACCTAGCAACCGGTCTTTGTAAACATTTCAAGCGGAAGGACCCATTGTGCCAATCAAAAAAAAAAAAAGAGAGAGAGAGAAGAGAAAACGCCACAAATTAATTACCAGATTAATATCACACCTCAAGTAAGTTTGACATTATGGAAGTTTTTCTTGTTCTCATCTTTGTGATAGCTTTATTTTTTCATAAAACTGTATAACTACAAAATAACTTATAACTTTAGAACTAACTACCATAACTAGATTATAACTTTAAATAACCTCAATATAACTTAGTATATGGCACTTATCGTCTTAGCAAATGGTTTTGGTGATGGCAGATATTTGCTGTTTATGGGTTTTTCCCAGAACTAATGAACAGCTTCTCTTATGGCCGACTCTACTGGCGTCGGATTTGCATAATGAGTCACAGTAGTCGCAAGCAATGTTTGTGTTGCACGGCTCAGTCTCTATGCCCTCGCGTCCTTAATCAACGAATATGGCCCTCATTTCCGACTCAAATGATGCTTTGCCGGAAGAAGGACTGGCGCAGTAGTGAAAAACCTTTTCTTTCTTCTTATTGATGAGCACATGAAATCTAGAAGAAGAAGAAGAAAAGAAGAAGAAGAGGAGGAGGAGCTGCTATCGCGACAGAACTTCTTAAGAAAGCGTACGCAACGCAGATTTCCCTGACCTAGTTTACGTGCACTGGACTAAGATGTTTTATACTAAAGAACGACCAAATTAATGTAATGATAGTGGCAAAGGAGAACCAAGGAACTAGTCTTAGACTTAAAGGACTTGCGGAGGTACTTGTCCTGGACTTAATGAAGGACTAGATCTAAACCTCGTTTCTTTCCGGGTGTCACGATCCTCGTGTCGACTGAACAGTTACTAATGACTTCGCTTTCAAACATTTTTTTTTTTTTAGGTGCGAGATAGCGCAGTTCGTTAGTACGCTGTTATCTCGTGGCTAGACGGCTGCTCGTCCTACCGGAGTCCATGGTTCGAATCCCAGGTAATTCTCTTGTGATTTTTCTTTCTCTCAAGTCTCACTAAAGTGCTTTATCTACGATTTTTTCGAGGTCTAATCCTACAAAATTGTTCCCGTACTTTACCGTACGATAGCCTCGTTATTTCCTATTTAGAAAAAAAAATTGTTCCTAGATTTAAACCTAACCGTAACATGTGGACTATGCAGTATCTCATTCCTTGGAAATAAATATGAACCACAAACCTTCAGCACTCTGTGTTTCAGAAAATGAAACTACTTCACTTCCCGAACCTAGCTTCACTTCCTGAACCTAGCTTCACTTCCCGAACCAAGCTTCATAGATAACTTTCTTAAAATAAAAGTTATTTACGTGCTCAGAATGTTAACAAGTGAGCTGAGAATAACAGATTCACTTTCAAAAGTATGAAGTATCAGAACTTTAGAATTAGAAAATCTTGTTTAGCAGAGAATTTTATGTATCCATCCTTCGTCTCTACAACGGTAGATGATTGAAGGAAGACAAGTGACTGAAGGAAGACAAGTGACTGAAGGAAGACAGGTGACTGAAGGAAGACAAGTGACTGAAGGAAGACAGGTGGCTGAATGAAGACAAGTGACTGAAGGAAGACAGGTGGCTGAAAGAAGACAAGTGACTGAAGGAAGACAGGTGGCTGAATGAAGACAAGTGACTGAAGGAAGACAGGTGGCTGAAGGAAGACATCACTGAAGGAAGACTGGAGGAAGACAGATGATGAAGGAAGACGGGTGACGGTGACTGAAAGAAGTCTGAAGAAAGACAGACAACTGAAGGAAGAAATGTGTCTGAAAAGAGAGGTGACTGAAGGAAGACGAGTGGCTAAAAGAAAGACAGATGACTGAAAGAAGATATTACTGAAAAAAGACATATATTTGAAGAAGACAGATAACTGAAGAAAGACAGATATTTGAAGGAAGACAGATAACTGAAGAAAGACAGATACTTCAAGGAAGAAAGATAACTGAAGAGAGACAGATATTTGAAGAAGATAGATGACTTAAGGAAGAGAGATGACTGAAGGAAGACAGGTAATTGAAGGAAGACAGCCAACTGAAGGAAGACAGCCAACTGAAATAAGACAGATGATTGACAGAATGAAGAAAGACAGATGACTGAAGAAGACAGATGACTGAAGGAAGACAGCCAGCTGAAAGAAGATAAGTGACTGAAATAAGACTGACAGAAGGAAGACCGAAGAAAGACAGATGACTAAAGGAAAATCGAGTGACGGTCGTTCATACTTACAAGTTTAGTAAGTTGTGATCAATTCTGTCATTAATTTCCATAAAGTTACCCTGCTAGCATGCGTTCTGTGAATAGTTTTAAGTGATAGGTGACAGATATATTCAACTTATAACATATACTGTAGCGCACTGTACTAAGTGTCTAACCTCTCGCTATAACGGCCGACTTGCGACCAAATCGCTATAACGGCCGACTTGCGACCAAATCGCTAAAGACTATGTCGCAAATGCAGCCGTGAAGTCGCCTAACACTGAATATATCTGTACACAGTTACAAGTACTGATCTTGCGTCCCAGCTCTCTCGTGATCATTAGCACTTCTTACCATTTCATAACAATTTGTGTATTTTACCTGTGGTTTTAATTAGCTTTCGACGTAACCCAACTTCTCTGAGAACGTCGTTTGTTTCGGATGTTTGTTACATTTTTATCCAAAAATCATATACTTATTGTTATCCCAGTTTCTCTTTCACCCGTTTGCACATTTGTTTTGTTTCGTTTAGTTTTTCTTTTCGCTTTTACCAGCGTTTAATTTTTTGCTGTTTGTCTAAAAAAAAAAGAGAGAGATTTTAAGTCCCCTTATATCCGTACACATATTACCAAAACAAGTGTGTACACATATCTTTTTTAAAGTGTATGTGAAAAAAATGTCCAGATATACTCATTCAGACATTGTTCACAGTTTTCTGGCAGCGAACACACAACACTGCAAGAAATGTGTAGTTGTTTTTTTTTTCCAAAGCTTAGCAATGAAATAGATTTCTTATCTAAAACAACACGATAATATGGCGACTTAAAAACAAAGTAACACTTCCTACAGACACAACAAATACTAAAACTTACCTTTACGTCATTCAGAGAGCACTAGTTTAATCCATCTGGAGCCAACAAGCAGCTGGAATTAACATCGTTTAAAAAAAAAAAAGATAAATATAGAAACTAAAGGAAACATTAATCCATTGCGAAGACACTGCAACTGTGTCATATCGTTGACTGAACTTTAGAACTGTTGATCAACAACAGCAACAAAGACAAGCAAATGTTGGCTGTCTAAAGAGTCACAGAACTGTTAAGTCATGTCCAAACACGGTCCGAGTTGTAAAACAGCGAGCAAATATTCTCTTTCGGGCTGTGCTGCAAATGGCCGTCTCAAACGTTATTTGAAAGTTGAACCATTTTTCGTCCTGTGTCAGAGGCGTTGCCTACTTTATTGTGTACCTTAACGCCCCCCTTTTCCCCTCCTCCCACCACATATACATGCAAAACTGTTTCTCTTTTAGGTTAAAGCTACAAATTTAGGAAGTAGGAAACAACGAGACTTGCGCGATGTAAAGTAGTAGGGCGCTGTGTTGTGTGGAGGCTTTGAAAACCGTAGCCGAAGAATAGAAAGCGCTTTTAGATGTCAGAGAAAGAAAAATTAGTAAAGAGATGACGGAGTTGCTGTGAGTTGAACAGGCGGTTGCTAGTCCTATCGGTGTCCAAGGTTTAAATCACAGTCGTCTTACTTCTATAACAGCAACTACTACTACTACTACTACTGCTATTACTACTACTACTGCTACTACTACCGCTGCTACTTTACGACTACTTCTGTTGCTGCTACTTTATTACTACTATTGCTGGTGCTACTATTACCACTACTGCAACAACTACTACTACTGTTACTACTACCACTACGGCCACTACTACTACTACTGCAACTACTACTACTACTACTACTGCAACTACTACTACTAGTTACTACTATCGCTATACCTCTACTCCAACTACTACTACTACTACTACTACTACTACTACTACTACTACTACTACTGCAACTACTACTACTAGTTACTACTATCGCTACACCTCTACTCCAACTACTACTAGTACTACTACTACTACTACTACAACTACTACTACTACAACTACTACTACTACTACTACTACTACTACTACTCATCCTTAACAGTTCCTTACCAAAAGATCTGACGAAATGTTCAGGAAGAATACGTTATAAAACTGGTTTGTTCACAGTGAGAAGATGCAAACAGTCAGGCTAAATCGTAGAATTAGATAAAAGTGTGCGGAAAGAGGAATGAAAAGGGATAAATTAACCAGAGGACGTAAGAACTCTACTATGCTGCTTTTTTTTTACTCCATGACCCTTCTATGGCTCCCCCCCCCCAAACCCCTATTCTTCAGCTGATCATGTTCCAGGCTTGGTGTTGTTCTTAATCATCGATTTCTACTGTGGTCTGCGGATGCAGTCTGCTCAGTTTTCAGCCAGATCGGAACTCTTACAGGTTTGTGCATTAGTATGCTTGTGTAGATCTGTTTGTTTTTGTCTTCTCCATTGTTTTTTTATAAAAGACGTTTCTGCTGAAATATTTTGCTGCTGTTGTTTTTTCACAACCATTTCACTGTTCTTGTCTCCTACTGCCAATTACAATTGTATACAACTGCAACACATACTTTCACCTGACTCTACTAAAAGCAGTTTTACAGCAGCCACACATCTTCGTCAGACTCTGCTAGAAGCAGTTTTACCACAGCCACACACCTTCGTGTAACCCTACTAGAAACAGTTTTAAGACAGCCATTAACAGAATTCCCTTCACCAAATGTAACGGCGAGCCGGCGAAGTGCTGGGCACCCAAAATTATTCTGTCAAGATTTAGGGAACATTTCTGAAAGGTGTCGTTCATTGATTTTGCGCACCGACTAGCGGATCAGTTTCCAGGGCGGGAAATCTGGAAGGTCCCCAACCAAGCCCAAATTGGTATTCTACCACACATAAATACCACCTAAGGGATGGCCTACTTCGCTTTGGAACGTTTTTTCGAAATATTTTCTGCAAAGGTCGGGTGGATTGCCGGAACTCTAGTTCCTAATTTTTTCAACCGTTTATTAGGTTTCACTCCCCCAGCATACACGCAGTTTAAAATAAAACTCATTTCCTCCATGTGTTGATTAAATTGTTGTCATGTTATCTAGCTACAGGGGCTTAGAGTTGAGCCATTCTTTTGCTACTTTTCCTTCGGTATTGTCAAAATTCTTTAGAGTTTTCTGTATTTCTTTCGTTGCGTCTAATTTTTATTTACTCCATTATATTTCTTTCCTTTCGTCCAATTTTTATTTGTTTCATTTTGTTTCTTCCGTTTCATTCTTATTTTCAATGTTCCTGTTTCTCTACTTTAATCCCATTTTCTATATTTCATCCAATTTCTATATCGTTACCTTCTATTTCTGACACTTTTCCCCATGTTTTGTACACATTTCTGTATTCACAAATGTCACTTCAGTTTTATCCTTCCATTTATATGTTTGAGATCATCTCTTTCAATAAAACTAGTCAAAATGATAAGGAAAAAAAATAAGAAATGAGTGGAAAAATGATAAGAGTAAAAATTTCTGGGACATGCCACAAGAGGACGAGTTGGAGAATCTGTTAATGACTGAAAAAAATTCAAGGGGAAAAAAAAGAAGAGAAGAATATCTCAGTGGACTGACGAAGTAGCGTGGATGAAAGAAAAGCATCTGAATTAATTGGGAACACCAAGGACCTCACAAGACGGAGAAGCATGATTGTATTTACCCCCACACTGTACCTAATGAATGAATGAATGAATGAACCTAATGAATGAGTTTCGTCTATCTTGTTTCATCCTAGTATTCTGTATGATTCTGCCGAGATTTTCTCGTTACTTAATTATTAAAAATTAGTGTGTTTGCTCAGCGGATGAGTTTCATTTTAGCAAAACACCCCAAGGGTGACTGCATGTCCATCTCAACACTTCTGAAGCGAGCGATGATGTGACACTCTGTTAGACAGATAGAAGGGAGGCGACTGAGGTAAAACTGGTTCAAATAATAAAGATAGATAGAGGTGTATGGTGCAGTTTTACAAGGCGGCAGAGGGAGTGAGTAAGTGAGAAAAAACGAATAGAAAGTATGAGAGTAAGATGAGAATGTATAAATGAAAAACATACAACATCCAATATTTCGGCTTGAGCCTTTTTCGAGGATTACATACACAAACAAACTCGACATATAACTAACAAGAATGAAACACTTATCTTAGTAGCATCCTCCAATGTAGGAAACACAAGAATGCAGTCTCATCTTACTCTCATACTTTTTATTCATTTTTGCCTCACTTACTCACTCCCTCTGCCGCCTTGTAAAACTGCACCATACTCCTCTATCTACCTGTGTTAGAGAGAGTCTACTTTACCCGAAAACACTGAACCGAAAGTCCATCATCCAGAAGGACCAGTTATCTGTCGCGAGGACTAGTTATCAGCTACAGGGACCAGTTATCTGTCGCGAGGACTAGTTATCAGCTACAGGGACCAGTTATCTGTCGCAAGGACTAGTTATCAGCTACAAGAACCAGTTTCAGCCGTAAGGACTAGTTATCAGCCACAAGGACTAGTTATCAGCCACAATGACTAGTTATCAGCTACAAGGACCAGTTTCAGCCGTAAGGACTTGTTATCAGCCACAAGGACTAGTTATCAGCCACAAGGACTAGTTATCAGCCACAAGGACTAGTTTCAGCCGTAAGGACTAGTTATCAGCCACAAGGAACAGTTATCAGCCGCGATGGCTAGTTATCAGCTACGAGGACTAGAAAGAGCAAGTGAAAGACTTTGTATTGTGTGCCGTGTGTTGTGTACCGTGTATTGTGTACGGCAACTTCGGTCTGCAGTCATTTGAAGAAAAAATGAGTTCCAAGATGGAGTACAGATATCGCAAGAGTAAAAAGACTGGAGTTTGCAACATACAGTGTTATGCTTCTGTTATGCCAGTCAAATAATGGTAGATTTGACCTTAGAAAAATGTACAAGAAAACTGCTGCTACGCAAGATCCACCAATAACATTTTGTCTCAAACTTGTCATAGAACCTCATATCATATATGGCGATCCTTCTGAAAAAAAAACATAAACAGTGACTTTCTCCCCAGTCTGCTCTGTATGTCATCACACAACTCATATTCCGCGCCTATACACAGATAAAGCAACAGCTACGCTAACAGCAGCCGGGTCAGTATACTTTCAGTTCAATACAAACATGGCACAGACGCTATGTGACACTGTCACCCCACTATATAGCAGCGGTAAGTTCACTGACCGGCAGAGCTAGAACACACCTGATCTAGACCCCACATAATAAATCTTTGATTGTAAAACACCTGATATCGTGCTGAGAAGGCCGCTGTACTCAGTTACTGCGCCTAATTTAAATGGCGGGAGAGGGATAAAATAAGCAAAGAAATTGAAATCTGTGCTCCTTGGGGGGGGGGGGGGGGTCCTCGCACCAGCAAAAACTTTTTAAAACCCCAGCATTTTGGGGTTCTATTTACTGCTTCTACCATAATATATCCATACTCATCATCATCATCAGGTGCCGTGCCGACTGGCGTTGGCTATCATGCTTCTCCAGAGTACCCGATCTTTCATGCAGGCCATCAATTCAGTTGGTGATCTCCTCTCACACCATCCCGTCAGACTGTCCAGTATCATTTCTCTTGGTCTTCCTCTTGATCTTCTTCCTTCTATTTTTCCTGTTGTTATAATATTTTCAATGCCCCCTCTTCTCATTGCATGTCCTATGAAAGTACATTGTCTCTCTCTTACCTTTCTGACAAGATTTTTTGTCTCTCCAGCTCTTCTCATACATTCTTCATTAGTTATTTTTGCTGTCCAGGGGATTTGCAACATTCTTCTAATAAACCACATTTCTGCTGCTTCCAATGATTTTTGTGCAGACTTGCCTATTGTCCATGATTCACTTCCATATAACAAGATAGGTTCAATATAGCATTTTAGGACTCGTTTTCTAACATTCATTGATAAAGATGTGTTAGCTAATATGTTTCTCATTCTCTGAAATGGAGTCTTTGCTTGGCCTATTCTGTTCCTAATTTCTGTTTTGCATTTCCCATCTGAAGTTATTACTGCTCCAAGGTATTTGAATTTCTGCACCTGCTTTAGAATAGTTCCGTTCAATTTAATACTGCATGCTGGTGGATTCTGTTTCTTAGATATAACCATAGTCTCTGTCTTTTTGATGTTCAAAGTAAGGCCTTTCTGTTCACTTTCTTTGGCGACTTTATCCAAGAGATTTTGCAGGTCTTGTTGGTTCTCAGCTATCAGTACTGTGTCGTCAGCATACCGAAGGTTGTTAATATTGTATCCTCCAATTTTTATGCCTGGTTCTGTGATGATTGTTCTTAGAATATTCTCGCTGTACAGAGAAAAAAGGTCTGGAGATAGTACACATCCTTGTCGCACCCCTTGTTTTATAGGTTGGTATTTTCCAATTCCATTTTCAACTCGAACTGCTGCTTCTTGCTGCCAGTATAGATGTTTTACAATCCTCAGATCTTTGCCGTCTATATTGATGTCTTCAAGCATTTTAATAATATCACTATGTTTCACCTTGTCAAATGCCTTGGTGTAATCAATGAAGCATAAGTAGAGATCTTTCTGTACTTCTAAAGCTCTTTCTGTTAGTGTTCGTAAAGCATAAATGGCATTGTGTGTTCCCTTTCCTTCAACAAATCCAAACTGTTCATCTGCTATTTCCACTTTTATCTTTTTCCTTGTTCTTCTCATAATGATTCTCAGAAGTAGCTTCGTTATGTGACATGAGAGGCTGATAGTCCGGTGGTCGTCACATTCCTTTGCACCTGGTTTCTTTGGTAGTGCTATAAACGTGGATTTAATCAGGTCACTGGGAATATAACCACTATTGTAAATATCATTCAGTAACTTGGTTATTATTTTTATTCCTGTCTCCTCTAGTGCCTCTATTTCTTCTACTGTTATATTATCAGGCCCCGTCGCTTTTCCTTTCTTCATGTGTTTGATAGCATCTATGATTTCATCTTCAAATATTGGCGGTCCATCACAGTTTTCAGTATCTGGTGTTAATTCTGGTCTTTCTCCTCCATATAGCTCACCGATATACTCTGTCCACCTGTCCACAATGTCTTCTTTTCCCATTAACATTTTACCTTCTTTCGGTTTCAGGCATCCTGTGGTATATTTTGTTTTCCTGCCTGTGAGTTCCTTAATTCGTTTATGCATGTTTTTGCTGTCTTTATTATGAGTGTCCTCTATCTGTCTGCACTGTTCATTTAACCACACTTCTTTTGCTTCTCTGCATTTGTGTCTTATTTCTTTATTTATCTTGCTATATTTTTCCTCGTTGTTTTTATTCCTCCTCCTCTTGTCCATCAGTCCTAAGATGTCGTCTGTCATCCATTTATTTTTAGGGGCTTCTTTTTTCGGTGGTATTATCTCCTTAACAGTTTGGTGGATAGAATCTCTTAACATTTCCCATTGTTCATCTATACTATTTATCTTTGCTATTGCATTGTATCTATTTGTTATAATAACTTTGTATTGTTCTCGCAGTTCTTGGTCATTTTTAAGAAGTTCTGTATTCAGTTTGATGTTTCTCACTTTTCTGCCTGCTTTCTTTAGCTTTATTCTAACTTTTCCACAGAGTGGATCATGGTCACTATTGCAGTCAGCTCCTGGCATGGTTTTTGTTGTCAGTAATGCATTGCGGAATCGATTGTTGATTAATATGTAGTCTATCTGGTTAAATGTCTTTTTGTCTGGGCTGCACCACGTTGCCAGTCTTCGAGGATGTTGTTTAAACCAGGTGTTTCCTACAACCATGCTATGTATTCTTGCCCATTCAATTAATTTATAACCTCTGTCATTCCTCTCCCCCGTCCATAGTCACCAACGATGTCCGAAGTTCTTCCTTTACCAACTTTGGCATTAAAATCTCCCATGACTATGGTAACTTCATGTGACTTTGTGTGTTTTAGTGCTGTCTCTATGTCATTATAAAATATCTGTACATCTTCCTCAGAACTTTCAGATGTTGGAGCATACACTTGTATAATATTATGGTTATTGGGTGTCCTTTCAGTTGGGCTAGCAGGACTCTGTCCGAGATGTTCAAATATCCTACAATTGTCCTTGCCGTTTTTTCATCAAATATAATTCCTACTCCTCGTTCATGTTTCTCACTTCCTGAATATATTATTGTATATTTATCTGAGTTTATCTTTCCTGCACCTGTCCATCTAACTTCACTCATTCCTAATATGTTGATTTTCATCCTTTCCATTTCCATCTTTACATTTTTCTAATTTTCCAGCCTGGAATAAAGTTCTAACATTCCATGTTGCTATTTTGAACTTGTTAGTTTTGCCACCAGTAGCTTGATGACGATCTGGCCTCACCTGTGGCTCGTGAGCTGCCCTACCGGACGAGGCTGTTCCAGAGGAACATCCGTTAACGTCGTTCATGATAAATCTATGACTCTGAATAAGCATAATTGTTCTTGGGAGCTACAACAGTGGTTTCCCGTTGCTTCTGTCGGTTTGTGTACGGACTCTCCGCTAGCCTTTGAACTCCCTGTCCTACCCGCAAGGCAGCGGGAGCGAGAGGTTTTAAGGCGCCTCTGGCCCGCCTGGTATTCCCTTCACTGTCCATACTACAAGCACTTAATATTGAAGAAGGCTGGCTAATAAAGAGGATTAAAGAGAGAATTTTGAACACATTAAACGTCATGCTAATCTAGAGAAGACCGTCTTGGACGGGTGCATAATGGGAAAAAGGAAGAGAAGAAGACCAAGGCGAAGATGGCTGCAAGACATCGTTGATGATCTGCAAATGGATGCATCAGCAGCAGGCCATCTTGCTCACAACTGAGAGGCCTACAGGAGAGCTGTTTGGAAGGCAAAAATGAATGAATGAATTTATTCCTTTGGGACCGGCTAGCGTAGTCGTTAGAGCACTCGCCTAGCAACCGAATGGTCGAGGGTTCGAATCCCCAATTGAGCGGGATTTTTTTTTCCCCCCGAGGTCGACCCAGCCTCGCAAAACGGGTACCAGAGAAAATCTGGGAAGGAAAAGGAGCGAGGAAAGGAACTGGTCACCCTACCTCATACACTGATGGCCCAGCATAATGAGGTCTCTAACGCTTCATCTCCTACGGCATTTGCTATGGGACTATCTTTACCTTTATCTATTTATTGCTTTATTTTTAATGAGGATGTCCATGGCTGTTCTCAAGGAGGAAGGCTGGCAAGACTCACTGCTCTAAACTAACTGCGTGAGCGATTCCTTTCTTCTAGCCATGACAGAAGTGGGCCACTACTATAAAGAAGCATTATGATTTATATTACAAGCGGTCAGTTGGATTGGCGGTTGCTATAGCAACACAGGATTTTATAATTTACATTTCTATAGCAAGAGAGGATTTTATACTTTATGTTCAAACGGTAAGACAGGATTTTATATTTTGTTAGTAGTCAGCAGATATGGCAACAAGTTTGAGTAAATTCAAATATTCTGACGTTTGAAAACGAACATTTCGTTCAGTTCCTGGAAAAATAAACTAACTTGATATAAAAGAAAACGAATTTGTCATTTTATCGCAAAAAAAAAAATCCACCATTATTTGTTATACTGCAGAAATCCCTCTTAACTGTTATGTAGAATCCACAAGGATCATATGTCTTATTGCCTACTTCCCTAAAACTACGAGTTGGTATGTTTTGTTTTTTTTGCAGCAGGTTCTGTGAAGGTGTCAAGGCACAACATCGTGTCGGATTGGGAGTGGATTATGGCGGCTATTATTTTTTTTTCGGTCCCAGAATGCAGCTAAAGAGCAGGAAGTGTGCAATACTTCTTTAGCAGACTCCGTCGCCATGGGGAATATGGCGATCCCTGCGTTGTTAGCCAGGCTAGGCCTGTTACTGGGGGTAACAATGGAGAGGTGGGACAGGGTCTTGATCAGCTATGGATCGTTGATTGCTAAAAGGGACATCGTCATAATTAATTATAAACATATAAAACCCACTGTTTGTTGCTGTATGCACTATTTTTTTGCTGAAAATTTTATGTTCTATCCACACACAGCTCTCAGGAGCCGTACTGATAGCTCCAGTTCCATCCAGTGTTTGTTTTCTGTACTGTTCAAAAAATGAAATGCAACAAATTTTTGCGTTGCGATTTAAACTGAAGTTTGCTAATCAGACAAGGGAATTTTTTTCTTTGGTTTAAGATAATTTATAAATGTATGTTTCTTGTACGATTTTCTGCTTGGCATTACAGAACAATCAGAATTAAGCAATATAATTGAAGCCCTTTAGAAAATATTTATCTCTATAGGAAGAACTGGCTCATTATAGAAAACACTTTTTGGAAGTATTGGTCTGTTATAGATAACATTCTTTGAAAGTACTGGCTTATTATTATAGATAAATTTTTTAGACATACTTGCTTCTTATTGCTGATAGCACTCTTTAGTACTGGATTATGGATAATACTCTTTGAAAATACTGGCTTATAACTCTTCAGAAACATTTTCTAGAACCTGTGTATTTATTCCATTTAAAGGGAAAGAGAAAATATTAAAAGTTTTCCTTTGACAAATTATTAAATTTTTTCTAGTTCACAAAAGATTAGCTTCAATCAAAAATATTTTTTTTTCTCCCATCATAGTGTGATGGGTTACAACTAAAGTTTTACTGCATGAACAATTACGCAGAAAGAAAGAAGAGGGGCAATACAAACACGAGCTCAGTCAAAACAGAAGTGAACATGACAATGCTTTTTCATCAATATTTACTGAAATAAAAAAAAGTAAAAATTGACAATGAAAACTTAAAAGTTATTCAACATATTCTGGTACATGGAACACGTACATGTACGTGATATTTACACAAGATGAGAATATTTCATAAAAGTTTCATATACATAAAATTCACTTTGCATAAAAAGGACATTGGGGGGGGGGGGGGGGGGGGGGGGGGGAAGGAAGAAAAGAGGAAGAGGAGAGAAGAAAGAAAGAAAGAAGAGAAATAAGACCATAATAATAATAATAAATAATTCATCACACAGGTATAGGGTGAGCGGGTGGGGGTGGTGTGTGTGTGTGTGAGAGAGAGAGAGAGAGACTGATAATCTTTTAATCTAGTTGGAGGTAGCATTACTAGATTATGAAAGGGGGGGGGGGGGGGGAAACAGCATCAACATGAAATAAGGTGGTGGTTTCTGTCCTGGTTTACTGTCACTTCTACTTGTGAAGATTCTTGCCACAGCTACAGAGTGCATGCACTCTGCTGAGATCCTCCCCTTCCACCTAAGGACTTGTCTGAAATGCGGTGATGGTAACGCTTTTAACGTATTTCAGAGTTACAATTTTCTTCTAAAATTTAGACCACAAACTGGTGCTATATCAAGGGTTTTTACATAGTGCACCATCAAAGGAATGTTTCACGGCGGGTACACAAGTTTGGAAGCTATATGAAATGCACCCAGAGGAGACATAAAATATGTTTTTTTGCTATAAAAGATGAAAATAGGGTTTTAAAAGGATGGGGCTCAGACAGGATCTGAATTTTTTTTTTTTTGGGGTGGGGTATGTGTGTGTGTATCATGGGCACATCAGGAATATGATCTGAAAAATTTATTTCTATTTATAAACAAGGAATTTTGCTAGCTGCCATCTATGGGACACTTTTTAATATGTCCATTTTTATTACTTTTTTTTCTGGTTGTCATTTGCATAAAACTTAAAAAATGCACATAAAATTTTGTATAAACTGACATCAACTTGAGGAAATGACATAACAATAAAGAATAACTTATGTATAACATGTGTTATGGGGTGTCTGCGAGATCACTACCGTCTCTGTAACAAACTAGGACTGGGCATTTGCCAGCTTGGATCAGTTGGACCAAATGACAAAATCTTACTTCTCGTGGGATTAAAAGAAAAATGTTTGGCCAAATTCAACTGTTTTATTCCCACGCAAACCAATGTGTCTGATTATGTTACCTTTGAAATGTATGAACAATATGCTATACAAACACTTTACATTATCCTAGTGTCAAAAAGGTACAGCCAGCCAAGATTGATCAGAAAGAAATAAAACTGCAATAAAGCACATTTTTAAGTTTAAAAAGTACACACAGTGTCACATTCTTCACTAATCTAGTAATCCCAGTGTCACACTCTTCACTAATCTAGTAATGCCAGTGTCACACTCTTCACTAATCTAGTAATGCCAGTGTCACATTCTTCATTATTCAAACAAACACAGAACTACAGAGATTATTCTCTGAATGCTGTGAGAAAGAATTGAATTCTATGACCTGTCAACACAATATGGCTAAAACTTGGAACAATTATCTGCACAATTTTCCTGGCTTAACCTTGGTTTGTTGTTGTATATGGCAACCTGGCATGCACTGTATCCTTGCCGCTCAACATCGGTCTGTATCATCATCACTATATGTTGTGTTTATCAAGATGTCAGCCTCACTGGCAAATCTGAGTTTCTGTGGAAATACCAAATTATTAAATAAATTTCACAAACTGCTTTTGTTCTGATCTTAATGTAACTGTGAAATTATGTTCTCCGCAGTGAAGACACTGAAACACTATGTTAGATGGCAAGTAGATGACGGTGGTTCACTTGAACCACCCACAGTGGATCCAAGAAATCAGATGTCATGGCAAGTTAGAAAAGCAAATAAGTCTTGCTATGACCACCACGAAGGGAGAGGGCAGGGTAGGGTCCTAGCCAGTCTTGATAACTATGTCAACACTTCCAGTCATCAAATATGAACAACACTCTTTAAAATCATCAAATATGAACAACACTCTTTCAAATCATCAAATATGAACAACACTTACAGTCATCAGACATGAACAACACTCTTTCAAATCATCAAATATGAACAACACTCTTCCAGTCATCAGACATGAACAACACTCTTTCAAATCATCAAATATAAACAACACTCTTCCAGTCATCAGACATGAACAACTCTTTCAGTCAAGATGTTGCTCAGCAGTAAAATGATGATCTACAACTGTCATAAACAAACTAATATCTGTGAACTCTAAAGTAATCTCCTAAGACAAAACCCAGTTACTTACCTTGTGCATTGAAATTTGCTCATGAGATCTTTAATTGACCTCTGTCCAGATAAGCCGGGGCTCAGCTTCTTTGCTGAAGACTTGGACTTCCTCCGAGATAAACCTGGCACTCTGCATTTTCCAAGACCTGAAGAAATACAACTAAGATGGAGCAACTATGAAATATAACTAAGATGGAGCAACTATGCATCAGCAGATATATATATATATATTTTACTACCAAAAATAGCACTAAGATGGACACCACAGGGGAACAGAAGTAAGGGTAGATCAAAAGAGACATGGAGAAGAACAACTGAAAGGATGTTGAGCAATAGAGGGCTCACCTGGGCAAGAGCAGAAAAAAAGGCGAAGGACAGGCATTTGTGGCTGAAATGGAGCAACCAGACATACCAATCACTTATAATCAGAAGAAAAGCATGATAAAAACCTACAGGAAGCCACAAACACCACCACATGATGACTATCACATGCTAAACAGAAAGGAACAAGTCACCATCTTCCGTCTCCGAACAGGACACAGCCGACTCTGAAGTCATATGTATACAAAGTTTAAGGTTGGTACTACTAATCTATGTACATGTGCCCAGGTGCCCCAAACTGTGGAACATATCCTCCAGAACTGCATCAACTATGAGACACTGAGAAATAATTACTGGCCCAGTGAAACCACTAAAGAAGATAAGCTCTACGGTTCCATACATGAATTACAAAAAACAGTGAAATTTATCGAAGAGACAGGACTGCAGATATAGACAGACAGTGCGAACGAAGAAGAAGAAGGCATTTGTGGAAAACCCTTGCGGAAGGGGGGGAAGCCCCATGTGCCCTGGGCACTTAAGGTTCAGATATATATACCTGATGATGATGGAAATAGACATAAATTTTTGTTTATTAAAATGCTTTGATAAAAGACACAGAAACTATTAATTTCTGAAACTGAAATGTATACTTTAAACATTTCACGGGTGGGCTTGTTGACGGCGGTCTTTTATCTCAGCCAAAGATTATGGGCTTGTTGACGGCGGTCTGTTATCTCAGCCAAAGATTGTGGGCTTGTTGGCGGCTGTCTGTTATCTCAGCCAAAGACTGTGGGCTTGTTGACGGCGGTCTGTTATCTCAGCCAATGACTGTGGGCTTGTTGGTGGCTGTCTGTTATCTCAGCCAAAGACTGTGGGCTTGTTTACGGCGGTCTGTTATCTCAGCCAAAGATTGTGGGCTTGTTGCTCACTCTTGATATCCACCAATCAAGTGCAAAAATGGTTATCTAAGATACTTGTGATGGTCAAAACAGAATAGCTACCTGCAGGGTCAGGTGCACCAGACTGCACCCACAAGTGAAATGAAAATAGGATCAGTCCCACAACAGATCACATCCTTCCTTCCACCAACCCACTCACATTAATTGTGGTGTCCCGAGTGACATCCTGGGCCCACTTTCTCCTCAGCTATCCTCTTTCTTGGTCTCGGATACTTACAGAAATTCATAACCAGCAGTAATTTGTTTCTGCCGTAGCTTCTCAGGGAAGGTTACCAGTCTTTCGTGAACCTAAATTTAGCCACATCGTATAAGTCAGAAGGGGGCATTGACCATTTCTCAAGTTCAAGGCCTAATTATTATGAAGTATAAAAGCTCCTACTCACGTGAAAAACTAGAGCCGGAGGATTTCGAGAAATCTGAAGCACACGAACTCTGAAACAGAAATGGTATAGACAAGTTATTATGGTTTTTTGGCAATTTTACTACATGTTAGCTGCCCCTACAAAAAAATGTCATTAACATAAAAAAATAGCCAAAACTAATAATCTGATATAGTTTCCCACAGAAATACAAGAATGCTTCATTCTTATTTCACACTTCAATGCTAACAATGTAAAGAAAAAAAAACAAAACAAAAGTGTATATTTTAAATTGAAGTCACAGTTTAACAGCTTGTCCAATGTGGCAACACAAACCTGGTTGTCCAGCTCTGTGTCTGTCAAATCAATAAAATTCTCCCTGGTTTGATAGCCGCTGGAGTCGGCACTGCTAAAGTTGTTGGGGTCAGAATTTTCAGACATTAACGTTCCTTCTTTACCAGGGCACAAGGATGTGTCGTTCATCGTGAACACACCACTTTCACCAATAACATCACCTCCTTGGCTGTTGCCGCTGACTTCTTCCATAGCAGACTCTTCCGTACCTGAAAATAAAAATGTTAGCATGTATCAATGTCTGTTAACAATAAATACTTTATAAAGATGATTATGAGTAAGACATATGAATGAATTCTGATGAGACACCCCTACACCCGCTTGACCTGGGCATCTCAAGGACAAAAAAAAAAGAGAGAGGGGAAAGCCATTAGAAACTGAGACAAGAAATTAAGGAAGAACTAAAATAAGTGAGAAAGACGTGGTTTGAGGTATCCCGTCTTGCTCAAGATAGGAACAGCCGAAGAACCTTTGTTGATGCCTCGTAATCCACTAGGAGTACAAGGGACTGGTGATAATGAATGTTTACACAATTAAGTTTCTCAATAACGCCAGCATAGCACAAAAGTTGATCAAAATAATTCACATATGGCATAGAACTTTATCTAAAGTGCCTGTACAGCAAGAAATTTTATGTCTATATAGTACAAAACTATATCCACAATGACCATATAGAGTGAAAGTTTATCCATGTCATATAGGAAAAATTTCCGAATTCTTCTTGTTTGTATTGATACACAGACAGATTTCTAGTCAAAGAAAAGTAACCATAAATCAGTTTTTTTTCCTTCAAACTACAGTTAGTGCTCCTAATGAACATAATGATGTTAAAAGATTAACTTTCACTCCAGAGTTAATTTACATGCTATGCCAGAAGAAACTTTGATGAGAAATATTGGTAGAAAGAAATTGGAAGGAAGTTACTTTATAATTTAGAGATAAGAGTTCAGTTAGGAGTGTGATTCTTTTCATTTTATTCGGTCTCTGCCTAAATATTGTTCTGAATATTGATTCCAGCAGGTGTGCTGTTCTGAACACTGATTCCAACAGGTGTGCAAGTTCTACCAGCACTGCCAGGGTTGTTTTGGAGTGAAAGAGTTAAATGTGCCGGTGGCCACTTTTACTGCTAAGTCAACCAGAGAGTGCTGGTAACTGGTTCAGAACCCACAACATTTGGGCTCAGATGCCATGTCACTACAAGCTAACTTAGTTGTGCCCTATTAATAAACATCATATTAAACCACAGACTTACCCATGTTTGCTGTTTGAATTGAACTTTCTTTATCGCATGTCTCACTGATAGAATTAACCTCTCCACTTCCTGCCAAATCAACCTTCTTGCCTTCAAGAAGCAACTTCTGAAGGAACTCATTGTAGCTGTATGATTTTAATTCGATGACCTCATCTGATGAATCTTCCAATTGATCACCTCTCATCTGCCCATTTCTGACATCATTTGGCATTTCTTTAACTTCAGGCAATGGCTTACTGGTCTGTGACTGGTGGCATGTGTTATCAAAAAATCTGGACAAGGATGGATGCCTTTTTGGTGAGGATTCAGAAATGTCTCTGCTGCTCTTCAGATTTGCAAGATCAGAATCTTTAGGTTCCCTGCAACTGTTATTATCTTTCCCACAATCCTCTGGTTCCGCAAGTTTCTCCTTTTTTATGCTTGTTGTAGTCATTTTTAACTCAAATTTCGATTTTGACCATGAAAATGCTGAGCATGGAAGTGATTTGGAAGAATGTTTCTTATTGTTCTGAGAAAAATTGGACTGAAATTTTCTGAAACTAGAAAGTCCATCTTGAGCTTCTTTTGAACTTGTTTTATTAGAAAGTTTGCAAGGAACTGTAGTTTCTTCTTCATCTGCTGCCTCGTGACTTGAGTTATCACGTTTCAAATTTCTGAATGTGTCCGAAGCACTTTCTGATTTCGAATTGGCAGACACAAAATATCTGTGCATTCCTTTCTTAATCTCTGTCTTAGGTTCTTGTGTAATCTCTGCTTCCATTTTTTGACAGACAGGAACATTCTCAAACATGACACGAATGGAGTTTTGTTTATTAGGCTGTGATGCTGGTGATTTATGTGAAGAACCTGAAGAACTCCGCCTGGGTGAACTGGCAGTTTTGTTTGTTCGTGTTTGCATGGAGCTGTTACTTGAATGGAAATACCTGTAAGAAAGTTACAAACAAACCTGATGAATGAACAAGCTACAACTGTTACGGGACATAAACAACATGAACTATATCTACTGTGTGAAAACTGTGACTCAAGCAGCCTCTGTACGAAGGTAGTGGTTTGAGTTAACAAAGGATGATGTTCCAGAGCATGCATGTGTTTCTGGAAACAAATGAGCAGACTGGCTAGCGGGGCCTGCTAGATTTACTGTCCTGGATGGAGGAATAATGGATCAGGCCAATATAACAGCTTCATGGAGGCCAGATGGGCGCAAAATCTGATGACAGATATTAAGATGATGTACACCAGCGTTTCCCAGACTCGTTCAGGCTGTTGCCCTCTTCTCTCCCAGCCCGCATCCTCATTATATTTTCAGTATACAAGTTAAATAAGTAAGGAGACAGTTTTCACCCCTGACGGACCCCTTGTTTTATGTCAAACCAAGTTGCTGTTTTACCTTTTTATTCTTATTGCTGCTTGTTGCTCTAGACACAGCAGTGATATTAACTGTATCACATGTGCTGGAAATCCCATCTTCTGTAGGGACTTAAAAGCCCAGACACTGCCTAAGAAAAACAGATTAGATGAAAAACTGGGATGTATGAAGAACTTCTGATGATTGTGAGATTCATGGAGGCAAACTGTTTCCTTATCTAGATGGCTGAACGACTGAAATATAATGCAACAGAAGAATGTCCCACCAGCGTCTGCAGATCTTCGGTCCCTCGCCCACAACTTTACTTTCACATACAGTCTGGATACTCAGTCTCATTTCTGATCATATTACTTTATCCCACAAAGATGGTACCTGGTTAAAGTTCTAGCTATCGGATTTCTCCTGGTACACACCAAAAAGGCGCCAGAGTACACCCAGCCTCTAAAAATGGATACCAGAGATGAAACTTGATGGCCAGTCATGTCATGCCACCTCCGCTCTAGAGGTCGGTCACGCCCGATATACACCCATACTGGTGAAATATGCCTAAACCGGCTCATACCAGGGGTGAAACTGGAAGGCTACGCATGTCGCGGTACCTCTGCTCTAGAGGTCGGTCACGTACCAAACACGCCCATACTGGGATAATATGCCTAAACCGGCTCAACCCAGGGGTGGAAGTCACTAGTGGCGAGGATTCGTCCTCCTGGACAAAACCTCCATCCTGGTCACAACTAGGAAGGGTAGCGGCTCCTGGTCACAACTAGGAAGGGTAATGGCCACGACCACAAAATGCTGAAGTCGGAGACACTGGACCAGGGCAGTCTAGACAGGCAACCACCTCTCACCCGGCGGGGATGTGTGTGTATCCTAATCACGCTGAGGTTTTCCGGTGAGAAAGTACAACACTGGACTGGATGGGCAACCACCTCTCACTCGGCGGTGATACACGGGTATCTCAAAACACGTCGAGGTTTTCTGGTGAGAAAGTCCAACTCTGGCCTGGGTGGGCTACCACCTCTCACCCAGCGGGGTTATACTGATTTCCAAAACACATCGAGGTCTTCCGGTGAGAAAGTCCAACTCTAGACTAAACTGGTGCAACGAAAACCACAGTGTCACGCAATTCCGCTTCTGAGACCCACCAAGAATACAGGCTCAAGCCCTGAGATACTCTGAACCACTTGTGGTCCTCTCGGGGATCTTGTGTGGTCCTTTCGGGGACCACGGGACTTAACAAGGACCACAGGCGTAAATTCAGTAGGATCACAGGGCAATCTTGGTGGTAGAAGCGAACGAAGAAGAAGAAGAAGGGTACCAGAGAATTCTGGGAAGGGTAAATACAGCCAGGAGTGATACTGAACACATCACACTTTCATGTGCTGATGGCCTTGGAAATACAACACTAACACTGTATCCCCACTTACTGGCATGGAAGTTGGGATTTTAACTTTATCTTTTACCTTTACCTCACAAAAAATCTCAGTGTTCCTACATGTTTGTAGTAGCAATATTGCAGTAAAGTTGGCAAACTACCATGCGAGCCCTATGTGACGTTTAACGGCACGGGAAGGATGTAAGATATCACAGTACATGGACAATAGAACAAACTGGAATACCAGCTGAGAGCAGGCCACAATATGCATTAACTGCTACATCAAGCAGAGACAATGTAATAACACCTGAATCTGAGAGACTAACGACTGGTTTGCAGATTATCTCTCTGCAATTGCAAACTTACGCACGTGGCAGCTGATGGAGCTCCTAGAGCAGGATCTAAGAAGCAAATTTCCTGGAACGTAGTCATCATGGAGGACATGCCAGTTCTTTCTGTGTTAACCAGACAAAGCAGCACCTCAGGAAGAAGTATCAAAACCACAGCTAGCTAGTCTGCTGAGGATCCATCTACTACAGCCATCATTGTGTTGTGTCCTGTCCCCCCAATCTACTACAGCCATCTTGTGTTGTGTTCCCCCCCCCCCCAATCTACTACAGCCATCTTTGTGTTGTGTTTCTCCCCCCCCCCCATCTACTACAGCCATCTTGTGTTGTGTTTCTCCCCCCCCCCCCATCTACTACAGCCATCTTTGTGTTGTGTTCCCCCCCCCCCCATCTACTACAGCCATCTTTGTGTTGTGTCGTCCCCCCCAATCTACTACAGCCATCTTTGTGTTGTGTCACCCCCTCCCATCTACTACAGCCATCTTTGTGTTGTGTCCCCCCCCCCATCTACTACAGCCATCTTTGTGTTGTGCCCCCCCCCAATCTACTACAGCCATCTTTGTGTTGTCCCCCCCTCCCATCTACTACAGCCATCTTTGTGTTGTGTTCCCCCCCCCCATCTACTACAGCCATCTTTTGTGTCCCCCCCTCCCATCTACTACAGCCATCTTTGTGTTGTGTCCCCCTCCCATCTACTACAGCCATCTTTGTTGTGTCCCCCCCTCCCATTTACTACAGCCATCTTTGTGTTGTGTCCCCCCCTCCCATCTACTACAGCCATCTTTGTGTTGTGTTCCCCCCCCCCATCTACTACAGCCATCTTTTGTGTCCCCCCCTCCCATCTACTACAGCCATCTTTGTGTTGTGTCCCCCCCTCCCATCTACTACAGCCATCTTTGTGTTGTGTCCCCCCCCCAATCTACTACAGCCATCTTTGTGTTTGTCCCCCCCTCCCATCTACTACAGCCATCTTTGTGTTATGTCCCCCCCCCCCCAATCTACTACAGCCATCTTTGTGTTGCACCCCCCCCCCCTCTACTACAGCCATCTTTGTGTTGTGTTCTCCCCCCCCCTACTACAGCCATCTTTGTGTTGTGTTCTCCCCCCCCCCCCCCCCATCATCTACTACAGCCAGGAAAAAAAAATGGTGGATAAATGTGAATACAAATAAATGACTTCCATCCTCACCTGCTCCTTACTTGCACTGCTGGAGCATCCAGATCAAATTTTGGAGGTTTTCCAGCACTTGATGAAACTGCAAATATGTTTCTGCTCTTGTCAGGGGTAGAGCTGCCAATGGAGGCTGCCCGTGTGACACAACCAGTGGCCTTGAAAGCATCTTCTCCTATATCTGCTGCTGACGGCCTTGATGAAATGCTGGAAAACTTTCTCTTTTGGCCTCTTCTTGACTTGTCATCCTCACTGCTATCACTTTCATTATCAACATGACCATCATCATCACTGCTTTCATCACCTGCTACTTCCTGTACGCTTGTGTTATTTATCTTCTCCAGACCATCTGTTGTAAATGACTTCTGTACTGCGTGCTTGCTGTCCAAGTCTCGTTCTTTCACTGGAGAAAAGTTAAATCCTGTTTCACTTTCTGTGAGGTTCTGTCTAACTTGTTTGGCACGGGGGCTAGTATTTTCACGGTCTGCTCCATACAAACACACCAGCTCCTTGTCAGTTACCACTTCCGATGGTGCTGCAGGTGCTATGGAAGAAAATTTCATGAAAACAAAGATCAGGGGTGTGCAACCACAGAGATCTAAACAAGAATATGTGGAAATGATTGCCTTGAGAGTTTTGTTATTATATAAAACTGAACAACGATAGCAGCACATCCCCCCCCCCCAAAAAAAAACACCAAACTATCACATACAAATGAAGTATAGTTTTTGATACTCCAACCATGTGGGTCTCAAGCAGACCTGTCATGTCTCTTTGATTCCATCCACAAGGGTCTATTCTTGGTCCTCTGCTTTTTAAAATCTACGAGGGGCGTTCAGAAAGTAATTCACCACATCGTTTTTTTTTTCAGCCAATAATGAAGATAGAAGAGTGAAATTTTGCACACTTTAAATATGGCATGTATCAGTTGTGTGAACCAAATTGCACCGCAACCGGCCAAAGAATATGGCTGCCCTAACTACTGAAATGGAGCGTGTTAGCAACTTGCAGTATAAGCACCAAATCGTGATAGAATTCTTCATTGCAGAGAAGGAAACTGTTGTAAATAGTCACAAGCGTCTATGTGATGTGAATGGAAGTTTTGCATTCAACAGTAGTAAAATCAGTTGCTGGGTTCAGAGATTCAAAGAATCAATAAGTGGAGATAAGGAGTTGCATGAACGGCCGACCAGTGGACGTCCTGCCACAGCCACCAAGGCAGAAATGTTGAAATGCACTGAGGGCATTATTCTTACTGATAGGCGTATCACTGCTCAACAACTGGCCTTAAAGCTGTCAGTCAGCAATGGTAGCGCAAATGCAGTTATAAATGCTCTCAGATTTTCTAAGGTTCGCGCAAGATGGGTTCATTAAAGTCTCACAAATGACCATTGATAGCAAAGGAAAGCAATTTCTTCTGAATTGTTGGAGCACTTCAATGCTGAGGGAGAGAACTTTATGGCTAAGATCATAACAGTTGACGAAACCTGGGCACATCATTTTCAGTTTGAGACAAAAAGACAGTCAATGGAGTGGCATCATCTGCAACTACCACAAAGAAAGAAATTCAAGACAACTCCTTCAGCTGGAAAGGTCATGATCACTGTCTTTTGGGACACTGAAGGTATGATTCTTGTGGATGCTACACCAAGAAGATAGACAATTAATTCGCAAGCTTACATTAAGACACTGAAAAAACTCAATCAACATTTTCGCAGAGTTTAGCCACACAAGAATCCAGCAGACCTGCTTCTTCTTCACGACAATGTGCGCCCTCACACAAGTCTGGCAACATGGGAAGCAATCACCAAATTGGGTTGGACTGTACTACCACATCCACTTATAGTCCCGATTTGGCACCCTCTGATTTCCATCTGTTTGGTCCACTTAAAGATGCGCTCTGAGGGGTAAGATTTGAAGATGATGAAGGAGTAATTCATGCAGCGATGAAATGGTTACATATATCAAGAGAAAATCTGGTACGGGCTAGGAATACATGCACTTGTTTCGTGCTGGCTTAAAGCCGTAAAAGTTGATGGAGATTATATTGAATAATACCAATGTTTCACATGACATATCCATGTATATTGTGTATAAATTTCAAGCTTTTTGAATAAACAGATCCCAAGAAAAACAATGTGATGCATTACTTTCTGAATGCCCCTCGTACATCAATGATCTTCCACTTCATCTAAAAAAAATCATCTTGTGACCTGCAAAATCTCTTGGATAAAGTCGCCAAAGAAAGTGAACAGAAAGGCTTTACTTTGAACATCAAAAAGACAGAGACTATGGTTATATCTAAGAAACAGAATCCACCAACATGCAGTATAAAATTAAACAGAAATATTCTAAAGCAGGTGCAGAAATTCAAATACCTTGGAGCAGTAATAACTTCAGATGGGAAATGCAGAACAGAAATTAGGAACAGAATAGACCAAGCAAAGACTGCATTTCAGAGAATGAGAAACATATTAGCTAACACATCTTTATCAATGAATGTTAGAAAACGAGTCCTAAAATGCTATATTGAACCTATCTTGTTATATGGAAGTGAATCATGGACAATAGGCAAGTCTGCACAAAAATCATTGGAAGCAGCAGAAATGTGGTTTATTAGAAGAATGTTGCGAATCCCCTGGACAGCAAAAATAACTAATGAAGAATGTAGGAGAAGAGCTGGAGAGACAAAAAACCTTGTCAGAAAGATAAGAGAGAGACAATGTACTTTCATAGGACATGCAATGAGAAGAGGGGGCATTGAAAATATTATAACAACAGGAAAAATGAAGGAAGAAGATCAAGAGGAAGACCAAGAGAAATGATACTGGACAGTCTGACGGGATGGTGTGAGAGGAGATCACCAACTGCGCTGATGGCCTGCATGAAGGATCGGGTACTCTGGAGAAGCATAATAGCCAACGCCAGTCGGCACGGCACATGATGATGATGATCTTTTTGCTCGTGACTACACAGTTTAAACTAGTGATAACGACTGTAGTAATCTTGAGTGAACACTTCAATTTCAAATAAACAGTCTAATTAACTGAAGCAACAACAACAGAATGCTCATAAACACCACCAAAACAAAATCCATGCTCATTACAAGACAGAAATGAACAAATTCACCAACAACAACACTAAAGCTCCATGCTGGAACTTCACAGATAGAGAATGTTAGTGAACATAAAACTCCAAGTATCATGACTGATCACCACCTCGGTTGTAATCGTCATGTAGACAATCTAACCAAACTCATCGCACAAAAAGTTTACCAACTTGCAAAAATTAAACACTTTCTTGACAGACACTAGGAAAATATATTACATATCACAAATACAAGCATACTTGGACTACTGTTACACAGTCTAGGATGACTGCTTCATGTAAAACATGAAAAGACTTTACTCATTTCAAAAACGAGCAGTAAAGCTCATAGGCGATGAACATGCAGCACATATTACAAATAAGGACAAACATCTGATATTCTACCCATCAAGAAGAGATTTCTTTTCAACAAAGCCAAGTTAATTCATAAAATTATATCGCACAATGCTCCACCCTATCTGTGGTCATTGTTCAAATCCAACCTAAAATACAGTCAAAGTGTAAGCATTTGTATTCTCCAAAAACCAAGGCTTGACATGTTTAAAAAAAACTTCTCTTACTCAGCTGCCCACCTTTGGAATACCCTACCAACTCATGTAAAATTTATAAGTCATATTCGTTCTTATAACTGTAGACTTTGTCAATATCTGTTCGAGATGGACTATGCCTCCTTAACATGTACTTGTATATCTGTGTATATCTATATGTGTATGCACACACACACATATATATATATATGTGTGTGTGTATTATGTACATATGTGCATTACAAACATGTAAGTATATAATATACCGGCTAGCGTAGTGGTTAGAGCACTCGTCTAGCAACCAAATGGACGAGGGTTCGAATCCCCAGCTGAGCGGGATTTTTTCCCCGACCAATGGACGTCCTGCCACAGCCACCAAGGCAGAAATGTTGAAATGCACTGAGGGCATTATTCTTACTGATAGGCGTATCACTGCTCAACAACTGGCCTTAAAGCTGTCAGTCAGCAATGGTAGCGCAAATGCAGTTATAAATGCTCTCAGATTTTCTAAGGTTCGCGCAAGATGGGTTCATTAAAGTCTCACAAATGACCATTGATAGCAAAGGAAAGCAATTTCTTCTGAATTGTTGGAGCACTTCAATGCTGAGGGAGAGAACTTTATGGCTAAGATCATAACAGTTGACGAAACCTGGGCACATCATTTTCAGTTTGAGACAAAAAGACAGTCAATGGAGTGGCATCATCTGCAACTACCACAAAGAAAGAAATTCAAGACAACTCCTTCAGCTGGAAAGGTCATGATCACTGTCTTTTGGGACACTGAAGGTATGATTCTTGTGGATGCTACACCAAGAAGATAGACAATTAATTCGCAAGCTTACATTAAGACACTGAAAAAACTCAATCAACATTTTCGCAGAGTTTAGCCACACAAGAATCCAGCAGACCTGCTTCTTCTTCACGACAATGTGCGCCCTCACACAAGTCTGGCAACATGGGAAGCAATCACCAAATTGGGTTGGACTGTACTACCACATCCACTTATAGTCCCGATTTGGCACCCTCTGATTTCCATCTGTTTGGTCCACTTAAAGATGCGCTCTGAGGGGTAAGATTTGAAGATGATGAAGGAGTAATTCATGCAGCGATGAAATGGTTACATATATCAAGAGAAAATCTGGTACGGGCTAGGAATACATGCACTTGTTTCGTGCTGGCTTAAAGCCGTAAAAGTTGATGGAGATTATATTGAATAATACCAATGTTTCACATGACATATCCATGTATATTGTGTATAAATTTCAAGCTTTTTGAATAAACAGATCCCAAGAAAAACAATGTGATGCATTACTTTCTGAATGCCCCTCGTACATCAATGATCTTCCACTTCATGAAACTGCAAATATGTTTCTGCTCTTGTCAGGGGTAGAGCTGCCAATGGAGGCTGCCCGTGTGACACAACCAGTGGCCTTGAAAGCATCTTCTCCTATATCTGCTGCTGACGGCCTTGATGAAATGCTGGAAAACTTTCTCTTTTGGCCTCTTCTTGACTTGTCATCCTCACTGCTATCACTTTCATTATCAACATGACCATCATCATCACTGCTTTCATCACTGCTACTTCCTGTACGCTTGTTTTATCTTCTCCAGACCATCTGTTGTAAATGACTTCTGTACTGCGTGCTTGCTGTCCAAGTCTCGTTCTTTCACTGGAGAAAAGTTAAATCCTGTTTCACTTTCTGCGAGGTTCTGTCTAACTTGTTTGGCACGGGGGCTAGTATTTTCACGGTCTGCTCCATACAAACACACCAGCTCCTTGTCAGTTATCACTTCCGATGGTGCTGCAGGTGCTATGGAAGAAAATTTCATGAAAACAAAGATCAGGGGTGTGCAACCACAGAGATCTAAACAAGAATATGTGGAAATGATTGCCTTGAGAGTTTTGTTATTATATAAAACTGAACAACGATAGCAGCACATCCCCCCCCCAAAAAAAAACCAAACTATCACATACAAATGAAGTATAGTTTTTGATACTCCAACCATGTGGGTCTCAAGCAGACCTGTCATGTCTCTTTGATTCCATCCACAAGGGTCTATTCTTGGTCCTCTGCTTTTTAAAATCTACGAGGGGCGTTCAGAAAGTAATTCACCACATCGTTTTTTTTTTCAGCCAATAATGAAGATAGAAGAGTGAAATTTTGCACACTTTAAATATGGCATGTATCAGTTGTGTGAACCAAATTGCACCGCAACCGGCCAAAGAATATGGCTGCCCTAACTACTGAAATGGAGCGTGTTAGCAACTTGCAGTATAAGCACCAAATCGTGATAGAATTCTTCATTGCAGAGAAGGAAACTGTTGTAAATAGTCACAAGCGCCTATGTGATGTGAATGGAAGTTTTGCATTCAACAGTAGTAAAATCAGTTGCTGGGTTCAGAGATTCAAAGAATCAATAAGTGGAGATAAGGAGTTGCATGAACGGCCGACCAGTGGACGTCCTGCCACAGCCACCAAGGCAGAAATGTTGAAATGCACTGAGGGCATTATTCTTACTGATAGGCGTATCACTGCTCAACAAC